>JAHDVF020000265.1:1200000-1666088 GCA_022606425.2 Lepidostoma basale | reverse complement strand
ACATGGCATGACCAAATTAATCAAATATTAAAGGTTGGTCATGTCAGAAACCGGAAGAATCGACGTGCGTGTATGACTCGATGTATGAATGTGGAGGAAGCTAGAGAGGTGTGTCAGGATAGAGTAGTGTGGCGGTCCATTCTCTCTGCCTACCCCTGCGGGGAAACGGCGTGATGGTTTGTTGTTGTTGTTGTAAAATTATAATCTGCTTATTATTTTTTTCTTGGAAAAGCGACTAAGGGTGAGACTAATAATAATAATGATCCTTTTTTTCTTTTATTGGTTTTTATTATTACAATTTTGATCCTTGCAGTAATATTTCAAAAATACTCCTGCAAAACGAGTATTTTTCGAATCACCAAGTATACGAGATGCCAAATACGTGCGGTTCCCCCCATGTCTCGGAACGTACTGACGCCGCGCGGCTCATTTGACTCGGCAACCAATCAAATTGCAAAAACTATCACCGCACTCATACATCGATACGAGATCTCCAATTTGTGAATGAACTCTACCCTCCAAGATCCCCTGATAAATAAATGTTGAGGGAACGATAGAAGTGAAGGTTAGTTATTTGGTTTAATAATCACGGGTACTCACAGTGAAGAGCGTTGAACTCTGGGTCGAGGATGATGTGCTGGTACTTCTTGCAGAGGTCCCAGATCTCGTCATTCTGGAGCCTGACTCCGTTCTTGACGAGGAATTTCTTCTCGAATGCCTCTCTCACTGCGATCTGGCTGGACCGCAGCCAAGAAGGCCATGCTCCATTACGCCAATGGTAGCAAACATCGGCTGGAACAAATTAGTGGAGAAGGTTAACAATTTTATTTAGTGGAACCTTCTTATATAGAATTCTGGTCACCTTTTAAATATAAATCTGGTACCTTTTTAAATTAAATCTGGTACCCTTTTTAATACGAATCAGGTACCCTTTTAAATATAAATCTGGTACTCTTTTTAATAGAATCTGGTACCCTTTTTAATACGAATCAGGTACCCTTTTAAATATAAATCTGGTACCCTTTTTAATATAAATCTGGTACCCTTTTTAATATAAATCTGGTACCCTTTTTAATACGAATCAGGTACCCTTTTTAATACGAATCAGGTACCCTTTTAAATATAAATCTGGTACCCTTTTTAATATAAATCTGGTACCCTTTTTAATAGAAATCTGGTACCCTATATAAAAGAAATCTGGTATGTACCCTTTTTAATAGAATTCTGGTACCGTTTTTAATAGAAATCTGGTACCTTTTTATATAGAAATATAGTAAATACGAATGAAAACGGCTGTTTTATAGAAGTTATATTACATTATGTTTTTTGACAAAGACATGTTTCGCCTTTCTAAGGCATTATCGAATGATAATCCATTGTTTTGTGGAATACATTTTTATATTTCAACATTATTAACTGTTTAAATAAAAAAACTTTGTTATAAATATAACAATTGATTATATTTTCCCCTAATCATTTTGTATGTAAACTAACTGTTTCTGATGTATTTTTTAGTTGATTGTAAGACCTGACGATGCTAACATCGGTTAGCGAAACAGCTGTCGCGACAAAATATAATCAATTTGTGATATTTATAACAAGTTTTTTTTTTAGGATAATCAAATTATTTAACTGAAATCTCTTGATGGAAGTTCATTTTAAATAATATTGAAATTAAACGATGTTTTTTTTATAACTACATACACATTTGTCTTAGGTCCTATTGAATGATATTTATAAATAAATAAAAATATTTTACCTTTTAATTCGTAAATTGAAACAACGGGAGATCTTCTAATATTGACAGTTGTCGTTGCGTTCACTGAAACATAAAACGATGTGTGATAGTGGGGAGTCAAGGAACTGTTATTTTTAAAAGGTTTATGAAATATTATATTATACATCTAATTAAATACTCTTAAATATATCGATTTTCTAAAAAAATAGTTTGATTGTTCTCTCTACCACAATTTTTCTACTGACATCACCAAAGGCATGATTCCCCAAACACTTCTTTGTTAGTGTAAAAAGTGCAAAAAAATGTTCAATACATCTTCTGTCATTCATAAAGGCGTCTAGCACATCTCAAACGCTGTCATTCGTCATCATTTTTACGCTTTTCCTTTTCCTCTGTGGTTTCCACATTCCATACGCGACCCCTTTCCCTTGTAGCTCACTATGCCACAAAACTCTTATTTTGTCGCCTCATTTTCGTTGTTACCGGTGGCGTATCCGATTAACTGAAATACTCTGGTTAAACGAATTTTTTAACCTTTCCCTTACGGTGCTAAAATAAAAACGTGCGTTCCTGTGTTGGATAGTCAGTACCCAATAAAAAATTAGCGATTTTAAATCGAAAAAATAAGAACATTCATAGCTAATCCCCTTAATTAATTTTAATTGAAGTAAAAAATTGGAATAATTGAGATTTATTTGCTAAAAATATAAAAAAAAAACATCTGGCAACGTTCACGGGACGGGCATAGGTCCACTCTGGTTGCAAGCCCGAGAGCTACTGCCGAGCAGTGAGAACATTGAGCTCCTCGCGCTTCCACAGTGAAGTATGCAAGAGTGAGATGCGAATATAGTGTCGCGCGCTCAGCGCTACGAATTTCGTTTCCGATTTCACAAAATACCTCGGATGTACCCGATAAATTTTGATTATTATTAATATTATTTGTTTAATCAATGCGTAAATATATTATGGAGGAATACCTAAAATCTTAACCTTGTATTTATTATATTTATAAAGATATTGATGATTATTAGAAACAATGTGTAGAAGATACCCATCACAGGGAAGGGAGGGTTAAAACGAATTCACGTTAATATATTTTCATACATTCTACCATCTTTGGAGTTAACACCGCCGCTTATCCGCACGCTCCTCAGATCCACACTCTTTCATCACGTATACAGTCACATTTCAAACATCTAAGAAGTCATTTTCTATTTCTACACACATCCCATTCATTTCTAGTTCAATACCTTCCCTTATATTCCAAGTACCAATGCGGCACTCCATCCTTCACTGTTGACCAGCGAACCAGAGGATGTGGTAGGCCCAATTTGACGTGGATGGGACAAATCAAAAGAAACCAGGTCCCACCAGACGCCACTCAGGACATACAGTCCTGGAGACACCATACGAGAAGAACTGACTGGTAAATAGGCTAGGAAGTAAATGGTAAATAGGCTATGAAGAAGAAATATAAGAATATTAATGTCTTATAAGGGGAGGGCACGTCATAAGAAATTGACTTCGGAATGAGATTTTGCAAGATTGTAGTTCTCCCTAAGAGTCTTCGATATTCAAAGTAAGAAAATGCAATGGCCAGTCATTTTTTAGAAAAAGTCTTTGAAGTTTTCACCAAAGGTTATACGATATATTCTTCTTATTTTTGTCCTGTCACACCTGCGTGGTGCATAGGGCCTCAAGGAACCTTCTCCACCCGACTCTATCGCATGCCTGATGTCTAACATCATCCCAAGTGAGGCCTGCTGTCTTAACCTCGTCCTGCAGAACCCTTCTGCTCTGGCTCTAGGTCTGCCTCGCTTCCTCTTTCCCCCCATAGGGGACCAATCTAGTGCGCCCTGAGCGATGCAGGCTGGGTTCCGTCTCAGAGTGTGACCGATCCACTGCCATTTGCGTCTAGCGACTTGTTCTCTAATTGGCTTTTCGCCTGCCATGGTCCAGAGAACGGCATTTGACACTGTTTGGCCAATAGATCTTGAATATTGAGATATACGATATATTATAAATAAAAAAAACAGGAGCATGCAGTCAGTCAGCGGAATATTGAAAGAAGGTAAGTTATCCGCTCAGACACTCAAATTTTGAAGCCAGTGGCGAAGTTTTTTTATTATAAAGATAATACCAAAAAATGATTAAATGTTATATTTATATGGTCTGTTCTACTATAATAACTTCTGCGTTTGAGATGTGGATATACCGCAGAATGCTCCGTATACCGTGGACCGATAGGGTCAGTAATGCAGACGTACTGCAGATAGTCAGAGCCAATGGAGAGCTGTTGTCCAGTGTGAAAATTAGAAAGGTCTCACATTTGGGTCATGTGCTAAGGGGAGAAAAATACCACCTCCTTTGACTGATATTAATGGGTAAAGTGGAGGGACGTCGGGGAGTTGGTAGAAGGCAGCTGTCCTGGCTGCCGAACATCAAAGAGTGGACAGGAATAACAAGAGTTCAGAACTTGTTCCAAGTGGCGCAGGATAGAGATGACTTTGGTGTAGTGATCGCTAACGTTGGGGGGACCTGACACGGCATCGAAAGAAGAAGATACCATAAAAACGACGGTAGAAACTTTGAAGGCTCTTTTCTATAAATTGGCTAGCTATTGCGCTTTCTTACTTTGACTATGGACGACTCTTGAGGGGGGTACTACAATCCTGCAAAATCCCATCCCGAAGTCAAGTTCCTATGTCGTGCCCTCCTCTTGTTGGGGTAAGTGAGGAGAAGGTAGATGGTGAAGACCTCTGTCAGCGAGGAGGTACACTTCTTCACGAAAACACAAACGACGTCTTTGAAGGATTAGGACAGGCGGAGACCTAGAAGGCCCGGGAGAAGCAGCTCCAGAAATATCCAAAGGGAGAATACTAAACAGAACTTACCGCAGACGATGGAAATAGCCAGGAATGCGGCCAGAATACCGCCTGTCTGCGCCATTTCGCCGTCTAGGATGCAAGCGAACGAAGAGTCGAAAGCAGACAATCAACTGTCTGAAGAAGCCAGGCGCGAGACCCAGAGTGATGATGGACTGGACGCTCCATCATTTTATATGGAGCAGTCCTCGGGTCGTGGGACATGTGCGGGATATAAAATAATTCGTGATTAGTGAAAAAGTAATTATTTAGGTGGTCGTGGAAATGTCATTTCAGCACTAATGTTTTTTAAACACTTGTCGTGAACTTAGGGCTACTATTTAATTAGGTAAATAAAATTAATTTCTTTCAAAATTAATGGTATTTTTTTACTGTTGCACCTACCCGATAGCACTACTGATAAAAATACCACAATAAAATAACAGAACGAGGTATGTAAGTCTCAAAGACTGGCTTAGACCAAGGTGATGGACACAGGACATAGAGGATTCCCACCGCTTACCCGAAGCGTTATATTCAATCCCGTCCCTTGTCCATGCGGGACTTCTTCTTTTTTAAGACCTTTGGTCTATTCCTGTAGTCAGGCGGGTCTCTCTTGGGAGCTTGATTCCCAGCTCCATCTCCCGTCTTCCGGGGGTCCGTAGCCAATTGAAATCTGATGCGCCGCAACGTCTAGGATTCTGGAGGGTTCCATCCTCTTCACATGCGCATTCCAGTGTCTTCTGCGTTATCTGCCCCATCTTACGATATCTTCTTATTATTTTCTCTTCTTCCTCAGCCTATTCCCGTCCACTCCTGGACAAAGGCCTCCTTTATACGCTTCCATGTCACTCTGTCCTGTGCAGACTGCTTCCAGGAAATCGACGTGCGTGCAAGACAAGATGTATTAATGTAGAGGATTCGAGAGAAGTATGTCAGGAGAGAACAGTGTGGCGGTCCATTATTTCTGCCTATCCCTCCGGGGAGACGGCGTAATGGTTAGTTAGTTAGTTAGTTAGTTCTTCTTCTTCTTCTTCCTCAGCCTATTCCCGTTCACTACTGGACAGGCCTCCTCCATTTACTTTCGTGTCATTCTGTCCTGTGCAGACTGCATCCAGGTTATTCCGACGTGTCTGTTCAGATCATCTTTCCACCGTAATTGCGGTCGCCCTGCACTTCTCTCTGCCGTCCACGGTCTCCAAGTCAGCAGTATTCTTGTCCATTCTTCGTCTGAGCTTCTGGCTACGTGACCTGCCCATTGCCACTTTAGGGTCGCCACCCGGTGGATGATGTCAGTGGCCTTTAGTTTTTCTCTCACCGTATCGTTTCTGACTCTGTCTCTTAGGCTTATTCCCAACATGGCTCTTTGGGTCGCTCGTAGTTTTTCGGCACATTGTTTAGACAATGTAACAGTTTCAAGACCATAAGACTGGTAAAACACAGGCTTCATAGACTTTTCGTTTCAGGTTGATCGGATTTTTCGGATTTTAAGGATGTAACCCTTTTTTCCGAAAGCTGCCCAGCTTAGTCCAATTCTTCTCTTGAGCTCTGCGGTTTGGTTATCTCGGCCCAATCGAATATTGTGCCCCAAAATATTCTTGGACATTTTCGATTCTATAAATATGAACAATAAGTCAAATATATTCTTGAAACTCCGTGTGAAGTATTGGGTTGTATATTTTTTATTAGATTTTCATCTGTGGGGCTACGTGATTTTTCACACGTACCCAATATGACATTATAACTTAATTAGCGAGCAATTTGTTTGACTGCCAGCTTGTAAACATTAACAAACGTTTTAAGTGCAAAGTGTCTCGGGTACCAATAGTAGCCCTTGAGGGACACCCTTGTGGAAAGAGAAGGGTTTTAGGACTAGAATCCGATGTGAGGATGAGGTAAGGAAGGACACAATTATTGCAAATAAGAATCTGGAAGGCTGCAACAGTTGACAGAAGTGCTTGGAGACGAGAACTGTTTTATACATCGTGACATGCACGCTTCTAACATGGCCACCTTTCATTAATTGAATAATTTGGTCATGCCTTGTCTTCCTTAGCCTTCCTCTACTTATTTTTCCATTCACACTACTTGTATATATCTTTTTAACCCCTCATCCATTCGTTCCATATGTCCCAACCATCTAAGTGAGTGATTTTATTTATCACGCATTCATCCGCCTTACATTCATTTCTTACTTCATCATTAGAAATTCTATCATACATTGTTTTTCGCACATTCTTCTAAGTGACCTCATTTCTACGGCATTTAGCCTACTTTCATCCTTCTTCTGTCAACTCCTGTAATTGTAATTGCATCTAAAGATCTCAGTGTCCACCTCATTTAAAAGTCGAATAGCCTTTACTACACATGAACTTCGAAGGGCCTCTGTGCGGTAATTTGGGGCATAAAATAAGATATGCCCCCTGCTCTGTTCATCATCGGCTGTCCCTCGTGTCCGAGGAAGACTGTCCTTCACGGTTGTGGGTCTGCATGTGACTGAAGAGCCCGATCCTGGACCCACATATTCTGGGGCATCTGGGGCAGGGGAAGGCGCTTGTAATGGAGCCGTCACCGTCTCCCAGTGGTCTCTCCTTTCTCCTCATCCTCCTCTCTGCGACATCGTCTCTGCGCTGTGCTTCAAAGTCTTGCATGCCTTTATGTACTGCTGGTCTTCACCTAGGTCTGTCTTCTGCACTCTTTTCCCAGCAATCATAGTCGATGCCCGTCTTTTGTAGGTTTCCTTTAAGGGAGTCCTTAAAGCGTTTCCTCTGACCACCGTGTGAGCGTTGCCCTTGGGTAAGCTGAGAGCAGGTACATAATCTTCCTTGGGAGTCTTGTCTCAGGCATTCTGATGACGTGACCAGCCCAGAGCAGTTGTCCCTGAATAATGGCAGCCTCAATACTTGTCATATTGACCTCAGCAAGTGGTGTCATTTGTCCGTTTGTCCTGTCATTTCACATTTAGACAGATCCTACGTAGACAGCGCTGGTGATATCGCTCTAGGGCTTTTATGTGTCTTCTGTATGGGGTCCACGTTTCCGAGGCATACAGGAGTGTTGGCAGGACAACGGACTTGTAAACTAACACTTTGGTGTCCTTTCTGAGGTCATGGTTGTCAAATATTCAACTTCTCATCCGCCCGAAGGCTGCGCTGGCCGACTTTATGCGGTAATAGACCTCTTCGTCAATGTGCATGCTCTGCTATAGCTGTGGGGAACTAAACTTTTTTTTGTGAGTAGCTGAGAAAGGAGTCAAAGTGCAAAGAACGCGGTTCCATTTTTCAAATTCAAATAAAATTTTATTCTCAAATATACATTACAAACATATACACATTTAAGTCGACCCAGGAACACGACAGCAAGCATAAACCTATCATCTTCAGCCGTCTGTCATCCACTGCTGAATGTAGGCCTCTCCCAAAGCACGCTATCCATTGCCGCTCCCATTCATCCATGTCCAGCAATCCTCTTCAGATCGTCGGTCCAGCGGGCAGGGGGACGTCCAACTCTGCGGAATCCTGTACGCGGTCTCCACTCCAGAACCCGTCTCCCCCATCGGTTCTCCGACAGACATGGGCAGCTCATCGCCACTTCTCAGTATGGCATGGCTTAAAATTCTAAATAAATGTACTTATATGAAAAACTATTATGTTTTTCCAAAGTTAGTATTTTTATGAATTTACATTCGATTCCTATCACTTCTCAAAATACCAGCATTTGTAAATTTAAAATCTGTGCGCAGGACAAAACAAAACAAAATGTGGTTTGTACTTCAACTGTGGTTTCGTGTGTTGGCTTTCAGGATTGTTTTACTCTGCTGGGACCTTGGGTGTGTCTATTGTCTCTCTCGCCCTTGAGAATGTAGGACTAGCGAGAGTGAGACGTAAAGAACACGCCACCGCCTCCTACCCATTTCCGCTTCCATCCATCCATGTCCAGCAATCCTTTTCAGACGATCTGAAGAGTTCTTCCAGCCGACCTAATCCTGAGCCCTGCACTATCGAAGCTGAGGTTTTTTCACGCCGTGTCTTCCCTCCGGTCTTGTAAAAGTCAACCGGACGGGTCTTGACAGCCCCTCCAGTCGCATCAAATATCCAGCACATACCGACGTCCAGTTTGTTGTATAAGTCGTCGCCATTTAATATCCTCGTGGAATGGGCCGAAAATCAGTATTTTGCGCTCAAACACCCCCAATTTCCGAAAAACCACAACACTCAGCGTCCAAGTCTCCGCTCCACATAGACTATCAACTCTGGCTTTCTTATTGTGTCTTTAAAACATTTTGAAAAATAAAACTCTTGTTTTAATGCATTGGAATATATAATTTGAATTTTTACATGTTTTCTTCAGTCAATTATATATTTTGAAATATTATTCCATCTTCAGTAGGTATAGAAGACAGGTTAAACATGGGATCAATTATGATACGTTCTGAACATGTAGATTCCAATGAAATTGTTAAAGCTGAATTTAATTGGAATAAGGTATGAACTAGTATGAGCAAGAAGTGAAGAAGTGAAGAAGTCAAGAAATGAAGACACCGAGGACGATAGCAGGCAAGACACTGAGACATCGCGTGAGGAACACCGGAATAAGAGAGATATGTGAGGTTGGGGATATTCTAAGATGGAGCAGACAGCGAAAAAGAGACTGGTACGGTCATATTCAAAGAATGGACACCACCAGACTCCCCTATATTGCATTGCAATGAGCCTCATGAGACAATCCCCGTGGAAGACCTCCTAAAAGATGGAAGGAAGCTGGGAATCTACCCCACAGGAGGAGCAACACTCTGGAGAACGGACCGCATAGGTCTACAATAAGGAAGAATAAGAAGGTATGAAATCTGATGGAATCTAAGGTATGAACTATATTATTGAAGTACGGCCACCTTGATTGGTTTTAAAACTGTGGTTTCATGTGTAGGCTCTTGGAAAAATATAACTGAAACAGTTATTGGTTTAACGGTAGCCTCCGTGTAGTTATCCTTGGAACTTGGGTATCAATAGTTACACATATCGGTTCTGGTGTTGTTGGGGATATTATTCATAAGAAAGGTGTGCTGTTTCTTGGAATAAATGCCAGTTGTGGTGAAGGGGAGGTATAGAATCCACGGCGGTTGTCCAGTCTGGGAGGTTAGCTGTCTATTGGTATGCTGGGAGTCACAGTGGTTTTTACTACAACTGTGGTTTCGTGTGTTGGCTCTCAGGATTGTTAAACTCTAACTCATCTTAGTCTAACGTTGCTGGGACCTTGGGTGTCTATTAGTAAACGCGTAGGTTGTGGGGATGTTGTCCAGAGGGAGGTTGGCTGTCTATTGGGATATATGGAGGTTCTTTTCTGAGGGGAGGTGTAGATTCCACAGGGGTTGTACAGGTAGGACCTTGGGTGTCAATTGGTATTACCTATATATTAGTGGATCAACGACATAGAAACTGTGTAAAAAGGGTAACTACATACCCTGGTGCCGATATAGGTTCTGACCATGTTCCATTAGTAGCCGACGTTCAGTTAAGCTTGAAACAAATAAAAAGCCTAAACCATCAATTCGAATAGACATGTCCAAAATTCAAAGTGATGTTATCAGAAGTACGATTTCGCCAGCAATCAACAATGGGATGAGACAACTTCGTCAGGACCCACCAGTAGAAATACAAACACAGTGGGATGAATTTAAAACACTTATCAGATTAAAACAGCGTCGTCTGCATATAGCAAACAGCTGATGGACAAATCGTTCATTTTTGCACCAGCGCTTATGCCATCTAATTCTTACATACACTTGTCCATGTATAGATTTAAATAATACATTATAGAGGAATAGAGAAAATCTGAACCCGGTATTTATTTATGCTTTTAGAGATATTAAAGTGATTAGAGACAATGTGTAGAAGCTACTCGGCATCGGGAAGGGAAGGTTAAGGGATGTTCAAGAAAAATATTCGTTTTGGATTTTCATTTAAATTTATTTATTTAAGATTTATGGATTAAATAGCTGTGCCCGACCACGCGTCGCTATGGCTCAGTCGGGGGAGTTGGCGGATAGGTAGGTATGTAGGGTGAAAAGGAAAAAGGGTCGGTATGAAGTAGTATCGGAGTAGAAGGGGTGATGCCGGAAACAATCGTAGAAATCGGCGGTTCTGGTCTGGGGGGAGGGGTATATTCCACGGTGGTTGTTGGTTCTGGTGTAGTGGGAGGGGTGGATTCCATGGGGGATGTCCAGGAGGCAGTTTGTGTATCTATTGGAATATTTGTCGGCTCTGGTGTAGTGGGAAGGGTTGTCCAAGGCGGAGTTTGGGTATCTGTTGGTGTATACGGCGGTTTTGTTGAAGAACGAGGTGAAGGTTCTGCAGGAGTTGTCGGGGTGGGAGGACGGGAATAAATTATTGGAATAGTTGTCGGCTCTGGTGTGGGGGGAGGTGTCGATTCCACAGGGGTTGTCCAGGGGGCAGTTTGGGTATCTATTGGAATATTTGGCCGAGTTGGCGTGGTGGGCTGAGGTGTCGGCGCGTGGCTAGTGGTGGTTGCCAAGAAGCAGTCTGGGTAGTAGACCACCTCGCACATGAACAGTTCGGGACACTTCATGAGCAGCTCCTCGGTGGAGATCCTCGACTTGTTGTTGTAGAAGAACTTCTTCTGCAGACTAATGGGTGGTACTGCGTTCTGCCAACTTCCGTATCTCGCGTAGTAGCACATACAATCTGAAAAATTCTTCACGCTTTTTATATTTCGTAGGTGTATTGCAGACAAACTTATATACACTGAAACACTAAAATAACGTTATTTTGCAATGATAATCTAAACCTAAAACTCCGACAATGATTAACCCTTACCACTCCATTATTTTTTGATATTGTTTGTCAGCCAACTCTAATTTAATTAATGTCAAAATATTTTTATTGATAGGTTGTTACAAAAAATCGTTAAAAATTCATTTGTAATGATTTATTCTTCAAATAAAAAACAATTTACAAAAAACATTATGGACTACTTATAGTTTTGCATACTATGGTACTTTT
The DNA here is from genome assembly GCA_022606425.2 of Lepidostoma basale. Lineage (NCBI taxonomy): Eukaryota > Metazoa > Arthropoda > Insecta > Trichoptera > Lepidostomatidae > Lepidostoma > Lepidostoma basale. The sequence continues at coordinate 1,654,467 of JAHDVF020000265.1, read as the reverse complement.
TATAACAATCTCCAGGATGGAGACCAGGTTTTCTGGAACAGGTCTCACAACACCACACTGTTTCCCGTCTTCCCCCTGGAATCTTTCTGTTACTGCACACAGTGCAGTCTTTAGAACCTTTGTCCAGTTCCGTAATGAAGCGGGGCTTGTACTCTTATCGCTCCTCTGTATGACTTATCACGCGAAGTTCCCGCCATTTTAGGTAATGTGAATTTGCAAGGATTATTTTATAATAAAATAAAAACGGAAAACAGTCAAAATATTATTAAAACGTGAAATCAAATGTTTTTTTTTTACGAATAATCACAAGAAAGTCAAGTTTTGCGTGCGAAAATACACCGCGCGCACAAGTCTTATCTTGTCAGCCGCCAGCCGCCAACTGAGTTGTAGCGTACATATAGCGATGTCGGCTGGCATTCAACAAAAGAGTGGTAAGGGTTTAATGTTATATATGGTCTATTCTACTATATGGCTGTGAGACTTGGACCAATAGAGAGCTGTTGTCGAGTACGAAGGTTAGAAACACGGTCGGTCGTACACAAACCTTATAATCTTATAAGATTTGTGTGCGACTATCTGAGAACCTACGATCTGAGAACTTATGATCTGAGAAACTACGTTCTGAGAACCAACGATCTGAGAAACTACGATCTGAGAAACTACGATCTGAGAAACTACGATCTGAGAAACTACGATCTGAGAACCAACGATCCGAGAAAATTCAATCTGAGAACCTACTTACTCTATTTTCATTTTCCATTTATTTTCATAAAAATTACAAACATTACAGACATATTTCCAGATAATTTGCAATTACATTATGAGAATTTAAAAGAGAAGCATAAAAAAATAAAAATAAGCTTAAGAATTAGAAAGAATCATAACATTGATATTGCATCCCTGAGGCAACTCACACTATTACGAAATATGTCGACCTCCGAGGCGACCCGATTATGCAATAAAATTGCCCTACCCACAGGCATAACCATTGGCAGGTTGGTTCTGCAGCGCGGCAAATAAAACAATCTGTGCTGTCTTTGACGAAGGTAGGTAATTATCAGGGACAAATAGACCTACATCACTCAGGACATCCGAGTTTTGTATACGGCCGCCAATCAGCCGAAAGCTTTATATATTCAATGATACAAATGCTTAAGGAAAAAAACGTATTATATGTATTCAAAATTTAATACAAACCTCTGAGCTTCAGCAGTGAAATGGTGGGCAGAAAAGGGTACACTGGCAGCTTAAAGGGCGCTGGAATCACGGAGGGTAGTCTTAATAAGGGGAAGGCTTAAGATAAACAATTGAATATATTGAAAGTAATTATTGTAAAATAATTTAGCATGCAACACTTAATTTGTTGCGTAGATTTTCACGGTTGGAGGAAAACGTTTTATGGGATCTTGTAAAAATCCGTCTAAAGGTCCATTTACACACATCAGTGATTATCGTGACGGCAGACACGTCACGATAAAAATAGCTTTGAATTTCACCGACTCGTTATCTCAAATGATATAATATATTATAACAAAATCGCCATCTGGAGAGTTGATAAGAGACGCGTAGACGTATAACTGACACTATATAAAAATGGTCAAAATTTTTCAGGATGTGTAGAGTATATTATTATTTTTTACAGAATAGCATTTTAATTCGCCGTGGCGAAGGCGATTATCTCGGAATTTAAATATAATATTTTCGGATGTGTGTAAATGGACCTAAACCCATCTTTTTGGATCGACATTTTGAAGGTCGTTGCAGTCTCCATCTTCAGAATGGTTATGATATAACATAACGTTTTCTGATTTCCTAAGATCCCAAAAAACATCTCATTTTATTTGTAAAAAAATAATCTTGTTATTTGAAATTTCATGGTAGAACTTTATTGTAATTAATGAAAAAAAAAAATGTGAAACATTTTTTTAAAAAAGAACATATTTGTTTTCAAACTAGGGTTCACAATAAATAATTGTTTACCAATAATAACATATGGCTTGTAAGAAATGGCAGACACAGACCAAACAAGTTTTGAGGACTTCCGAGATGAAGACACCGAGAACGATAGCCGGCAAGACACTGAGAGATCGCGTGATACACCAGAATAAGAGAGATATGTGAGGTTGGGGATATTATAAGATGGAGTAGACAGCGAAAGAGGGATTGTTACGGTCGTGTCCAAAGAATGGACACCACCAGACTCCCCTATATTGCACTATATAATCAGCCTCACGGGACTCGTTCTCTTGGTCTAATCCTTAAAGGTCTGTCTTTGCTAAAGCACAGTTATTAAGACAGACCAAAAGGTATTATGGAATCGAACAAATAAAAACGTACGTATTCTAAAAGTTATGCAATACAAGCCCAAGTCAAGAAGGCAGTTGCAATCTCTGGTGCTCCAAAATCAATATGAAAAAAACAAAACAAAGACATGGCCATTGAATGAGAATCTATAAAGCACGCGTAAGACCAAAGCAAGGCGTTGAAACAAATGCAGTCACAGTCAGGATCAAACACGTTTTAAGGACTTTCGAGATGAAGACACTGAGAACGATAGCAGACAAGACACTGAGAGATCGCGTGAGGAACACCAGAATAAGAGAGATATGTGAGGTTGAGGATATTATAAGATGGAGTAGACAGCGAAAGAGGGATTGTTACTCACGGGACTCGTTCTGCAAGACACTGAGAGTAAAGAACACCAGAGTTAGAGAGATATGTGAGGTTGAGGATATTATAACATTCAGTAGACAGCGAATAAGGGACTGGTACGATCATATCCAAAGAATGGACACCACCAGACTCCCTAAAGACCTCTTAAAAGATGGAAAGATAGCTGGGAATCTACCACACAAGAGGAGCAACCCTTTGTAGAACAGGCCACATAGGTCTACAGCAGAGGTTCCTTAACATTTTTGTCCCATAGACCTTTTGCTGATTTTTTCTAATTCGTGTAGACCCCCTGCTTTCCTAATTGATTTTTTGAATTGAAAAAATTTAATTATCTTAAAAAAATTGGTCGCTGCCGAATTCTACTGGCCGGAAGTCGCTGTCAACCTAAAAAAGAAAAAAGCTCGCCGCCGAATTCTATACCAACTAACCGGAAGTCGCTGTCGAGCTAAAAAAGAAGTCGCCAACGCCATTCGTTTGACGTTTCAATATTCGGCTTCAATTTATTTGAACTATTTCGTGGATCCCCATTTTTTTGTGCAAGTGTCGTAGACCCCCTGCAAGTTGTCGTGGACCCCTGGGGGTCTATGTAGACCATTTTGGGAATCTCTGGTCTACAGCAAGGAAAAAGAAGAACTGATTACCAAAGCAGTCCACAGTTGCGATTGCAGCAAGCGTCACCAACACTAGAAGCGTGGATCGCTCCATTTTAAAAATCCCACCAGGCCGACACATCTCTAACAACGGAGGTTTGGAACTGACGAACAACTCATGTATTTAACACAATTACTTTGTTTTATACTTGAAATAATAAGCAGTATTTTAAACGTGAATTACTTCATACGTATTTCAGTTTCCAGCTAATTCGTGACAAATTTATAATCACATTAAACTAATAGATTTCGTGTGGTGTTATCTAGTGGTAACTTACTTAACTTATTTAATTAATGTTGTTAATTGAAATTTCTTAAATAATGTATAAAATAAAAATTAATCGCGTGTCTTGTCAAAGACGATATCTTCTTCTTCTTCTTCATCCTCAGCCTATTCCCGTTCACTCCTGGACAAATGACTACTCCATTTGCTTCAGACTGCATCCAGGTTATTCCGAAGTGTTTGTTTAGATCATCCTTCCACCGTAGTTGCAGTCGCCCTGCACTTCTCTTTGCCATCCACGGTCTCCAAGTCAGCGGCTCCATTACAAGCGCCTTCCCCTGCTCCAGATGCCCCAGAATTTGTGGGTCCAGGATCGGGCTCTTCATTCACATGCGGACCCACAACCGTGAAGGACAGTCTTCCTCGGACACGAGGGACAGCCGATGATAAAGGATTAAGTGTGTTCAGCGAGCAATGAAGAGCCACATGTTGGGCGTCATTCTCCGTGATAAAATGAGGAAATAAGACTTGGAACAAAGGTTTCCGATATCGGAAGAATAATAGCAAAAACAGAGACAGGACGGGCTCAGGTGGTCACCTAAAATCCTGAAGTGGAGGCCTTGAAACAACAGAAGAGGGATAGGAATATCACGATAACGGTGGATGGTAATCAAGTTTAATCAAATCAGTTTATTTAAACAATAGAAGGTTTAAGACATCTATCGAGAACAGGTAAAGTAATATATTGGGTTTAGTAGGTACACTACCAGAAACGTATGAGATATGGTTCGACATTAGGAAGACAAGATACACTCCAAAATCAAAAGTATTTGCCTTCTGAACGTATCCTTACTAATATCAAAGACGTCGATCTCCAAGGAGACCGCGTTTTTTCTAATCAAGAGATTTTTTCCTAAACCCTTTCCAGCATATCGGAATATATCTCGCCTCGTGATGGCTCCATATCACAGAACCACTTTCGAGCCTGCTCCGAACCAATGCGATGTATAGGACTCTGAGCACATGGAAATCTCCGAAAACTCTTCCGGTCCGGACGATGAAGCCCAACATCCTCAGTGCAGTGTTACAAATCGCTCATAGATGAAATCTCTCATCGTAGATACATGTGCTTGTTGCTGGTTGTTCATCGTGTATGTATGATACACAGTTCTCAATGCTCTAGTAAAATATAGCATAACGCACTTAGAGACATTGAATTGCATTTGATTACTGTGACACCATTGAACAATATTATTGATGTCCGACTGGAGGTGTAGACAAGTTTATCACCTTCGCAATATCATTTACGAAGATGGCGAAGAGGAGTGGGCCTAGGTTTGATCCTTGTGGCACCCCTGAATTTACAAGAAATAGTTCCTATTGAAAAATTCCGTATGAGACGAATTGTTTTCTCTCCTCGAGGTAACTAATGAAAAATGTAATCAACTGAAAAGAGAATCCAATTTGGGATAGCGTTGCTATCTGAATGTTGTGGTTCACAGTATCAAAGGCCTTTGAGAAATCATATGATATCCAATTTGCGAATCGTAGGTGGCAAAAGATAGCACAAGATAGAAAACACTGGAAGAGTCTAAAAGAGGCCTGGATCCAGCAGTGGAGTAAAATTGGCCTAAAATTACAAGAAAGTCGACATACTCGTAGTATGTCTTCTTCTTATTGTTATTTTAACTAATCTGACGATCTGTGCCACAGAATTAACGGGATGATGAGGTCCATCTGTGCATGTATCATTTAAGTGGTCTTCCAGGTGGACGATGTCTGGAGGGGATTTGCGAGTCTGTAACTATCCATTCTGGCTGCATAGTCCTTCCAGTATCTTCTTCTGGATCCACTCCACCCAACGATATCCTCTATTTCGCAAGTTTTTCTTATGTTCGGACCGGAAGAGTTTTCAGAGATCCCAATGTACTCAGAGTCCTATACAACGCGTTGGTTCGGAGCAGACTCTAAAGTAGTTCTGTGATATGGAGTCCTCACAAGGCGAGATATTCCGTTATGCTGGAGTGGGTTCAGAAAAAAATTCTGAGGTATCTCTACATGAGGGAGTATGGTAGTTATCCATGGCTCTATCCCACGGCATTTCTTTTAGCCGAAGCGAAGCATGGAACTGGCAAAAGAAGGATAAAAGTAGAATAAATGCAGCAGAAATGAGATCTTCAAATGATTTTACTGAAATCTCTTGATGAAAGTTCATTTTAAATAATAATGAAATAAAACGATGTTTTTTTTAACTACTTCTGTTTTTGTCTTTATTTCGACAGCGACAGACGGTTCACTGGATGCCAGCGAGCCTGGCGAAACCGGTCGCTATCGAAATAAGGACAAACATGGAAGTAATTAATAAAAACATCATTCTATTTCATTATTATTTGAAATGAGATCTCTGAGACGAATGTGTGGAAAGTCTGTGTATGAAAGAGTGTCGAATTATATGATGCCGGTGGGGAGAGCAATCAAACTGCTGAACATGATCGCTTCGGAGATCGATGTCTTTCATATTCGTGAAATTCGTTCAGAAGACAAATACTCTTGACTTTGGAGAGTATCTTGTATTCCTAATGTCGAACCATCTCTCATGCGTTCCTGGTATTATATATTTATTATGTTTTACCTGTTCTCAATAGATGCCTTCAACTATAATTGTTGTTTGTAATATTATATACTTTGAGAAAATAAATTGATTTGATTTGAATGTTGAGGAATTGATAGAAAGAAAAGTGTGGCAGTACATTCTTTCTGCTTACTCCTTCGGAGAGACGGCGCGATCTTAGTTAGTTAGTTTTTTTTTCCTTGTATACAACAGGTCGCTTGAACCCAATTACTGTAAACAATTTATTTTAGCTATTATATTGATTCTCATGACATGTGATAGGTAGCCAATCTATCGCCATTTGAGGCCACTAGGACAAGAGTGGTCTAACCAACATTTTTTGAAAAATTGAGTTACTGGTCTAACCCACACCTATTTGTGACCTACTATAAAAGAAAAATTAATCTAACCACCATTTCCAAGTGGAAACGTAGATAAATACTTCTTTTTCTCTGACAAAAAATCAAAATATATGGAGTCAAATGTGGTCTATTAGAAGTAACCATCAAAAAATATCCTTAAACTTTATATTTCCCAATATTTCAAATACTATTCTAAAGACATTCACCAAACAAACAAGGTTTATCACTAAAGAAGACCCTAACCCAAATAGTTTTAATAAAAAAAATGGGGAAAAAACGTCAAATTTTCAATCGCATTTATCTCCATTGTCTAAATTTGGGGTTAGATCACTCTTGCCCTGGGGGCCTCATTTTATTGTCACGTGAATTCTACACCAGACCAATGACAGTGTGACAATCACACATTTTATAATGAAAAAGGAAAATCTGAATTTTATGTGTTTTAAAAACAATGTGTCCTAGTTACACTGCACTGGGAAGATGAGGAAAGGTCAAGAAGTTGGAATGCAATTTGTGATTATTATTAAAATTTATTTATTCATACTTCAAAATGTCTACTTATAGATAAATGGTATTCAATTTCAACAGATGATACCATTTCTGTTAAACTAATATTACTCAGTGTATTTATATATTAAAGCAAATAAATAAATAGTCCCCGTGAAAGAGGGGCTGCCTCCTGGTGTTGATGGAGCATCAGAAGACGTGGAACGGCAGAGAGAGAGAGGGTAAGGTGGGTAGAACGGTGCTCAAATTGATCACCTGATGAATTAATTGACGTAGAGGGAGTTGTGGGAACGTCACTTGATGTTCGTGAAGAAGGGGTCTATGGTTTGATAGTCGTCGTTGGCGGCTTGGTGATTCCAGATGATAAGAATGTGGTAACTGTGGGAATACGTGTCAACTTGCGGTATTATATGACTGGACATGTTATTGGTATAGCACTGACCTCTGGAGTTGCGGTGGAGGGACGTATGGTGTCTATTGGTATATATTCTGTGGTAGAAGTGGGGGGATTGGGGGTAGTGGTAGTCACTGTTATTGGTATAGCACTGACCTCTGGAGTTTCGGTGGAGGGACGTATGGTGTCTATTGGTATATATTCTGTGGTTGAAGTGGGGGGATTGGGGGTAGTGGTAGTCACTGTTATTGGTATAGCACTGACCTCTGGAGTTTCGGTGGAGGGACGTATGGTGTCTATTGGTATATATTCTGTGGTAGAAGTGGGGGGATTGGGGGTAGTGGTAGTCACTGTTATTGGTATAGCACTGACCTCTGGAGTTTCGGTGGAGGGACGTATGGTGTCTATTGGTATATATTCTGTGGTTGAAGTGGGGGGATTGGGGGTAGTGGTAGTCACTGTTATTGGTATAGCACTGACCTCTGGAGTTTCGGTGGAGGGACGTATGGTGTCTATTGGTATATATTCTGTGGTAGAAGTGGGGGGATTGGGGGTAGTGGTAGTCACTGTTATTGGTATAGCACTGACCTCTGGAGTTTCGGTGGAGGGACGTATGGTGTCTATTGGTATATATTCTGTGGTAGAAGTGGGGGGATTGGGGGTAGTGGTAGTCACTGTTATTGGTATAGCACTGACCTCTGGAGTTTCGGTGGAGGGACGTATGGTGTCTATTGGTATATATTCTGTGGTAGAAGTGGGGGGATTGGGGGTAGTGGTAGTCACTGTTATTGGTATAGCACTGACCTCTGGAGTTTCGGTGGAGGGACGTATGGTGTCTATTGGTATATATTCTGTGGTAGAAGTGGGGGGATTGGGGGTAGTGGTAGTCACTGTTATTGGTATAGCACTGACCTCTGGAGTTTCGGTGGAGGGACGTATGGTGTCTATTGGTATATATTCTGTGGTAGAAGTGGGGGGATTGGGGGTAGTGGTAGTCACTGTTATTGGTATAGCACTGACCTCTGGAGTTTCGGTGGAGGGACGTATGGTGTCTATTGGTATATATTCTGTGGTAGAAGTGGGGGGATTGGGGGTAGTGGTAGTCACTGTTATTGGTATAGCACTGACCTCTGGAGTTTCGGTGGTGGGACGTATGGTTTCTATTGGTATAAATTCTGTTGTTGGAATAGGGGAAGTGGGGGGATTGGGGGTAGTGGTGGTCTCTGTTATTGCTATAGCACTGACCTCTGGAGTTTCGGTGGTGGGACGTATGGCGTCTATTGGTATATATTCTGTGGTTGGAGTGGGGGAAGTGGGGGTCTCTGTTATTGGTATAGCGCTGACATCTGGAGTTTCTGTGGTGGGACGTATGGTGTCTATTGGTATATATACTGTTGTTGGAGTGGGGGAAGTGGGGGGATTGGGGGTAGTGGTGGTCTCTGTTATTGGTATAGCGCTGACTTCTGGAGTTTCGGTGGTGGGACGTATGGTGTCTATTGGTATATATTCTGTGGTTGGAGTGGGGGAAGTGGGGGTAGTGGAGGTTACTGTTATTGGTATAACACTGACCTCCGGAGTTTCAGTGGTGGGAATTATGGTGTCTATCGGTATATATTCTGTGGATGGAGTTGGGGTAACTGTTATTGGTATAACACTGACCTCCGGAGTTTCGGTGGTGGGACGTATGGTGTCTATCGGTATATATTCTGTGGATGGAGTGGGGGTAACTGTTATTGGTATAACACTGACCTCCGGAGTTTCGGTGGTGGGAATTATGGTGTCTATCGGTATATATTCTGTGCTTGGAGTGGGGGTCACTGTTATTGGTATAACACTGACCTCCGGAGTTTCGGTGGTGGGAATTATGGTGTCTATCGGTATATATTCTGTGCTTATTCTGTGCTTGGAGTGGGGGTCACTGTTATTGGTATAACACTGACCTCCGGAGTTTCGGTGGTGGGACGTATGGTGTCTATTGGTATAAATTCTGTTGTTGGAGTAGGGGAAGTGGGGGGATTGGGGGTAGTGGTGGTCTCTGTTATTGGTATAGCACTGACCTCTGGAGTTTCGGTGGAGGGACGTATGGTGTCTATTGGTATATATTCTGTGGTAGAAGTGGGGGGATTGGGGGTAGTGGTAGTCACTGTTATTGGTATAGCACTGACCTCTGGAGTTTCGGTGGAGGGACGTATGGTGTCTATTGGTATATATTCTGTGGTTGAAGTGGGGGGATTGGGGGTAGTGGTGGTCTCTGTTATTGGTATAGCACTGACCTCTGGAGTTGCGGTGGAGGGACGTATGGTGTCTATTGGTATATATTCTGTGGTTGAAGTGGGGGGATTGGGGGTAGTGGTGGTCTCTGTTATTGGTATAACACTGACCTCTGGAGTTTCGGTGGAGGGAATTATGGTGTCTATCGGTATATATTCTGTGCTTGGAGTGGGGGTCACTGATATTGGTATAACTAAGGTGTCAATTGGTATCAGTGATTCTGTAATTTGTATGGGAGGAGGTGAAGGCTCGGGGGTGGGGGGCAGGAGAATCTTCGCGCTGGGGTGCGTGGTGACCGGCATGGAGCAGTCCGGGTAGTAGTAGACCACCCTGCAACCGGCGGGGTTCTTGAACAGTCCAATACACTTCTTGGCCAGCTCCTCGGTGGATATCCTCGACTTCCCGTTGTAGAAGAACTTTCTCTGGAGCTTGGTGGGCGGGATAACGTTCTGCCATCTTCCGTATCTCGCGTAGTAGCACATTTGATCTGAAAAGTTTATTTTGGTAATCGTTATGCTGTTGAAGTGGGGGTTGTAGGGGTCACAGTGATTGGAATTGTCATTGGTCCAAGGGTAATCTCCGGAGTAGTTACAGGGGGGACAGGGGGATCGTTTGCAATAGTAGAATGACAGTGCGTTTACAAAAAATTACCCTCTATTAATATACGAGTATATTATGATTGGAAAATCCAAAAATATTTCAATTTAAGTTCATTAAAATTATAATTTGTTTATTGATTTTTTCTTGGGAAAACGGCTAATAATAAGAAAGATACTTTTTTTTTCCTTTTATTGATTTCAATTACAATATTTGATCCTTGCAGGTAAACTCTGAAGGATATTATACTGAATAAAATAAATGGCGCACTCAAAGTCATAACTGCAAATAGAAATACATCCACAGAAGCAAATATGGCAGTACACAATGGAGTTCTAGTGCCAACCCTCATGTGTGGAAGTGAAGCTTGGAGCTGGCAATAGAAGGATGTAGAAATGAGATCACTAAGAAGAATGTGCGGGAAAACGTTGTATGATAGAATACCGAACGATGAAATGAGAAAGAAATGTAAGGCAGATGACTGCATCATGGATAAAATTAAAAAAGGATCCCTGAGATGGTTTGGACATATGAATGGATTAGAGTAGAATGCTTAAAAAGTTGTACACAAGCAGCGTGAGTGGAAAAAGAAGCCGAGGACGACCGAGGAAAACATGGCACGACCAAATTAATAAATTACCAAAGGCGGCCACATTCGAAGTCGGAATAATCGACGTGCGTGCATGGTACGATGTATGAATGTAGAGGAATCCCGAGAGGTATGTCAGGACAGAGCATTGTGGCGATCCATCCTCTCTGCCTACCCCTTCGGGGGAATGGCGTGATGGTTAGTTAGTTAGTTAGTTATTACAACTAGTTATTATAATTTTTTTTCTGTATTATGTATTTAAATTGTACAGAGCTGACACAGCCAAGCTCTGGGGTCCATGGGGTTTCTATAATTATATATTCAGACATTCGCCTTACAGCTGAGGAAACCGTTGAAAACCTTAACCGGAACATTTGAGGGGACTATGGGGTGAATAAAATTATGTTTATTATATAAGAACAATTGTGTGCACTTAATGTAGCTTAAAACAATGTGGAGAAGAGATTCACTCCAATTATGATACTATACAATGTTAAAATTCAAAAGCATTCGTTGTTTTTATATTTAAATATTTGGCCTTTTTGCTGTGGCCAATAATGGCGTAACTGGAACCACTTTGTGGCGCATTTTGAGGGATGATTTGCATTTGTTTTCGTATAAAGTGCAATTTACTCAAAGAATATTGCTAACAGATCGTCCACGTTGTTTAGAATATGGCAAAACACTCGCTCGAATGGCTAACACTGAACCTGATTTTTGGAAGCAAATTTGATTTGACCCCTTCGGACTTCTTTTTGTGGGGTAATTTGAAAAACAAAGTATACGCTAGCAAGCCTCAGACCATTGACGAGCTCAAGGCAAACATTCGCGCCGAAATCATCGCTATACCACCCGAGATGCTTGAAAAAGTGATGAAAAACGCAGCAAAAATGGCACATTTTGCTTTGGTCAATAATAGCGGCCACTAGATTGATGTTGTATTCAAAAACTAGTGTTAATAAATTACAAAGGGCTAAATTAAATAAAAATACCTCATATATAGAAATCGGTTGTTTTATTTTAAAGTTATTTTATATTTGCATACCCAATATAAAATATGGCGCACCCTGTAGTGTCCCGGCTAATGGTGTCTGGAAGTTACCATACTGGATTTAAATCGGTTGCAAACAAACCTTATAATCCTATAAGATTTGTGTGTGATTATTTGAAAACCTACGATCTGAGAAACTACGTTCTGAGAACCTACGATCTGAGAAATTAAGATCTGAGAACCTACGATATGAGAACCTACGATTTGAGAAACTTCGATATGAAAATCTACTTACTCTGTATAATCAATGCTTCAAATTATAGAAAAAATGTATTATATTTATTCAAAATTCAATACAAACCTCTTAGATCGCATAGTGAATCGGTGGGCTGAAGAGGGCCCACTGGCAGCTTAAAGGGCGCTGAAATCACGGAGGGTAGTCTTAATAAGGAGAAGGTTTAAGTGAAACAATATGAATATATTAAAAAGTAAATATTTGTAAAATAATTTTGTATGCAACACTTGATTTGTTGCGTAGATTTTCACGGTTGAAGGAAAACGTTTATGGTAAGTTGTGAAAATCCGTGTAAATGTCCATTTAAACACATCAGTGATTATCGTGACGGCAGACACGTCACGATAAAAATAGCTTTGAATCTCACTGACTCGTTATCTCAAATGCTGTGTGGTCTGTTCTCCAGAGTGTTGCTCCTCCTGTGAGGTAGATTTCCAGTTGTCTTTCCATCTTTTAGGAGGTCTTCCACGAGGACGAGTCTCATGAGGTTGATTATGCAATGCAAAACTAGGGGAGTCTGGTGGTGTCCATTCTTTGGATATGATTGTATCAGTCCCTTCTTCGTTGTCTGCTGAATCTGTTTATATCCCCAATCTCACATATTTGTCTAATTCGCGATCTCTCTGTGTCTTGCCTACTATCGTTTTCAGTGTCTTTATCTCGGAAGTCCTCAAAACTTGTTTGGTCCTGACTGTGTCTGCCCTTGCTTCAACGCCATATGTTATTATGGGTCTTACGCATACTTCATAGATTTTCTTCTTACTCTTAATGGCCATGTCTTTGTTTTTCCATATTGTGGATTTTGGAGCACCAGAGATTGCAATTGACTTTTAAGTTCTTGCTGGTTAAGTGCCTAATTACAGCTAATTCAAAAAACGGTGGATACGTGTAACATAAATTAAATAAACACAAAAGTCCGGATCGTCCATGTCAACATGTGCAACAATGAAAAAAACATTATGTGTTATTACATTATGTGCTAAATTAAAAAAAACGGTGGATTCGTGGAACATAAATTAAATAGTCAATATGTGCACCATCTAAAAAGAACATTTTGTGTTAAATTATTTTAATTTTGTTATTTTATTTTATATCATTGTATTTTATATTATTTGTTATTTGATTTAGATTTATTTTGTGGGTATTGAACGATCGAAGTGTGCGCGGGAGATGCCTATTGGTGGCGATGAGGTTCGCAACCCATCACACCGCGTCTTCCGCGGGGCGAAATGAGAAGGATGGAGTGCCGCATCAGAAAAAGTGTGACAGTCCATTCTTTCTGCCTACCCTTTCGGTGAGACGGCGTGATGGTTAGTTAGTTAGTTAGTTAGAGATTGCAGCTGCCTTATTGACTTGGGCTTGTATTTCTACATAAAATATTATAATTTTATAGTTTTTATTTATTAATTTCCTCAATCTTCATTCTGTGTCCTGTCAGGTCTCCTCAACGTTGATTATCACCCTTGAGTAGGCCTCCCTGTCCTGGGCAGCCCGGAACAGCTCCTCCACGGTCCTCAGTCCTGTGCACTCTCGGATGTTCCTCAGCCAGGAAACCTGCCTTCTCCCAACACCTTGTCGACCCTCAATCTTAATCTTTAAGATCAGATGTAACAGTGTGTATTTTTCGCCTCACAGAACATGGCCCAAGTAGGGCACCTTACGGACTTTGACCAACAGTCAGCAACTCTCTGTCAACTCTGGCTCTATGGAGAACGTTTGTGTTGCTGACTTTGTCAGTCCAGGAGATGCGTAACATCCTTCGGTGTATCCACCTTCTCATTCCTCAATAGTCGTTTGGTATTAACTGTGTCTGTCTTTGCTTTAGGGTTAGGCTAACACCGAGCATTTCCCTTTCATGGATTGCTGGGTGCAGTTTGATTTGTGGACACTTTTTGCTGTTAGGGTAGTTGGCTCTAGACTTTATGTCAGTACCAGCAATATACACGCATGGAACATTTTAAAATAAGGGTTTACCATAAACAATTAATTACCTACCGTCCGCAGTAGCGATTACAGCAAGCGTCACCAACACTAGAAGCGTGGAGTGTTCCATTTTCAAAATTCCACCAGGCCTGCACGTATCTAACAACAGAGGTTTAGAGCTGACAAACAACTCATGAATTTAACACAATTTCTTTTAAACGTGAAATACTTCATGCGCATTTTTTATTTTTCAGCTAATTCGTGACATAATTTATCAAGTATTGAAGTTTATCACGCTATTAATAGATGTCGTGTGGTGTTATCTAGTGCTTACTTATTTTAATTGATTTATAAATAATGAAAATAAAAATAAAATAATAAAATTATCCACCATATTCTGTTTCCAATTTGCATCTTCGTCTCTATTGAGATACAATTAATCCTTAAAAAATAATAACCCGCAATGGGTAAAATCCAGTATTTGTATACATTCAAAATGTTGTAAAAGCATAAAAATTGGAAATTGGAGAGACATCTCCAGGCGTTATCTAGCAATGTATGTTAATGGCGGTAGCCTTTCACATTGCGTTAATAAAGATCTTCTGATTAATGCTTAATCCAATCTTAATAGATGGCGCTAGTGTAGATTGAACTAAAAAAATGTGAAGCGTGGTGCGACATTGTAGCATATCGCACGCTTAATAGTAAACTGACCGATTATGGCTTAGGTCATAATTGAGTTAATATTAGACAGAGGCTTGTGTTAACGCTATCCATCTATTTTTCACAATGTTAATGCTATCCATTCGTAGTAAGATAATCGTTCACAATGTTAACGCTATCCATTCGTACGTGTTTTTCGACTGTTTTTTGTTAAAACACCGACTCATGTCAGATTGAGCAAAACTTGCGTTTTTGAGTTAAGCCAGTGTTCTATGTTCTATGCCAGTGACTTGGTGGTCGTAAGAAGGGCGAAATGGGGAATGTTGTATTACATAAAGCGTGCGCTTAACCCAGCCAATGACAGGTCATAAGTCCTGTAAACGCCTCGACCACCATATTCTGTTTCCAATTTGCATCTTCGTCTCTATTGATATACAATTAATCCTTAAAAATGATAGCCCGCAATGGGTAAAATCCAATATTCGTCTACAAGTATTTGTATACATTCAAAATGTAATAAAATTATCTATAGTATGGCTTCTAGGATTCTGCGTGTATATCCATAATTCAAATGCCTCCAACCGGTTCATTAGATTCACTTTCAGAGTCATAGTTTCACAGCCATATTATAGAATAGACCATACACAAAATTTAACTATTTTTGTCGGAGTTTCAAGTTTAGATTATCGTTGAAAAATAAGGTTTTTGATATTAAATGCAGCATGTGCCATTTCAAGTCTACATTTCTTTTTAATGTACGGATTAATAACTTTAGTTTTTTTTTGTACACAACAGGTCGTTTGGACCTAATTGCTGTATACAATTTTTATTTTTTAGCTATTATATTGATTCTCGTGACATGTGATAGGTAGCTAATTTATCGCCATTATAAAAAACGTGAATTATACACCATACCAAAGACAATCACACTGCCATCGCCGGGAATCGAACCCAGGACCTTCGGCATGGAAGTCAAAGCTCTTACCACTCTGCCACGAAGGTCGTCTTATTATTACTATCTAACTAACTAACTTACTAACCATCACGCCGTCTCCCCAAAGGGGTAGGCAGAAAGAATGGACTGCCACACCTTTCTTTCCTGACATATTTCTCTCGCTTCCTCAACATTCATACATCGTGTCATGCACGCGCGTCGATTTCTCTGACTCCTCACATGGCCGACATTCAATATTTGATTTATTTGATCGTGCCACGTTTTCCTCGATCTTCCTCTATTTCTGGTTCCATTTACATCATTAACATTTAATTTTTTTTACCATTCTTTCTTCATTCATTCTTTCCATATGTCCAAACCATCTTAATGATCATTTCATTATTTTGTTCATGACACCATCATTCGCACCGCATTCACTTCTTATATTTTCATTGGACACTATCATACACAGAGAATCCACACATTCGTCTGAGAGATTCATTCACATTCGTCTGAGTCTCATTTCTACCGCATTTATTCTACTTTCATCCTTCTTTTGCCAGCTCCATGCTTCGCTTCCATACATAAGGGTCGGTAGAAGAACACCATTGTGCACTGCCATTCTAGCTTTTTTGGATAGGTTTTTGTTTGCGATGACAACTTTAAGTGCACCATTCACTTTGTTGCCTGCCCCAACCCTTCTTTCAATATCCCTCTCCACTGTAAACAAACTACCTAAATACACAAACTCAACTACTTTCTCCAAATTTTCACCATTCACGCTAATGTTGCAGACTGTCATGGTTTCTTCCTTTTCAAAAATCATTACCTTGGACTTATTAACATGCATCATCAGATCATTTCGCATGCATACCTCATACATACAATTCACCTGGACTTGTAGTTCATGCTCGTTGTCTGCAAGAAGGACAGCGTCATCCGCATACAAGAGACAGCTTACTGAATTATATGACTTATATATTTATTTTAATATATGCGTAAATGTATTATGAGGAATGGCAATTATCTGGAGTTAAAAAATGGAGTTAAAAAATTGTGTTCTTCTACCGACCCTTATGTATGGAAGCGAAGCATGGAACTGGCAAAAGAAGGATGAAAGTAGAATAAATGCAGTAGAAATGAGATCTCTTAGACGAATGTGTGGATACTCTGTGTATGATAGAGTGTCGAATGAAAATATAAGAAGTGAATGCGGTGCGAATGATGGTGTCATGAACAAAATAATGAAAGGATCATTAAGATGGTTTGGACATACGGAAAGAATGAATGAAGAAAGAATGGTGAAAAAATTATATGTTAATGATGTAAATGGAACCAGAAATAGAGGAAGACCGAGGAAAACGTGGCACGATCAAAAAAATCAAATATTGAATGTCGGACATGTGATGAGTCAGAGAAATCGACGCGCGTGCATGACACGATGTATGAATGTTGAGGAAGTGAATTGAGAAATATGTCAGGAAAGAAAAGTGTGGCAGTCCATTCTTTCTGCCAACCCCTTCGGGGAGACGGCGTGATGGTTAGTTAGTTAGTTAGTTAAAATGCATTAAAAACAATGTGTATTAGCTACACTGCACCGGGAAGGGAAGGAAAGGTTAAGAAAATTTGAATGCATTATTATTAAAATTCATTTATTCACACTTCAAAATTTCTACTTATAGAAAAATAGTATTTTATTTCAACAAATGAAGACTACAGGGGAAAAACAAGGAATATTAGTAGAAGGTTAATTTGAATAAATTGGGAATAAAGCTAATCAAAGTCTATATATTTCTTAGCAATTAGCAATCGATTATCTGGCCATAGTCGATGACACACGTGATCTTTGAATATGAAAATTTTACTGTGGATAGATACGTACAAATGCCGCTAGATGGCATTATTACATTTATTTTGAATTTTAACTGACATTCCTTGTTTTTCCCCTGTAGTCTTCAAATGATACCATTTCGTTTTAAATTAATATTAAACAGTAAAAATATATGCTAAACCAAAGATACATTTTTATCTTCACTTTATATAGTTACGTTGGGTTGGACTTTAATTTACAACAGTTTCATAGTTAAGAATAAAATTTTGTCTAAATCTCAAGCGATGGTTTTCGAGAAAGAAGAATGTATGACGATTTGTGATATAAGTGCGATGGGCGATGAATTGGAGCAAGTCACCGAATTGACGTATCTGGGAACCATGTTTATAATAGACGGAAAAATGGAGAAAGACATCGAAAGAAGGGTGGGTGCTGGAAATAAAATAAATGGGGCACTCTGTCATTACTGCAAATAGAAATATATCCACAGAAGCAAAGATGGCAGTACACGATGGAGTTACTAGTGCGAACCCTCCTGGCAAAAGAAGGATGAAAGCAGGATAAACGCCGTAGAAATGAGATCACTAAGAAGAATGTGCGGTAAAACGTTGTATAATAAAATACCGAACGATGAAATAAGAAAGAAATGTAAGGCAGATGACTGCATCATGGATAAAATAAAAAAAAGATCCCTGAGATGGTTTGGACATACAGAACGAATGGATGAGAGAAGAATGGTCAAAAAGTTGTACACAAGCAGCATGAGTGGAAAAAGAAGCCGAGGACGACCGAGGAAAACATGGCATGACCAAATTAATCAATTACTAAAAGGCGGCCACATTCGAAGTCGGAATAATCGACGTGCGTGCATGGTACGATGTATGAATGTAGAGGAATCCCGAGAGGTATGCCAGGACAGGGCATTGTGGCGATCCATCCTCTCTACCTACCCCTCCGTTGAAATGGCGTGATGGTTAGTTAGTTAGTTTTAGTTATAAAATTTTGGACAGGCTTAATTTTATAGGTTAAGTAATATTTCTGAATTGGTACCGAAAAAGTAAGGTTATGTTTTGATTTCGGTATTTGAAAAGCATGAACAAAGACTGGACAATCTAGAATGACGTAGAACAGTCTAAATATGGATGAAATAATAGATGAGGTGTCTTCACTGGATACAGAATGGGAAAAAATGTAATCAATATACTTAGTATGTTATGCTTAAGACGCTGCAATACTAACAGAGAATGAAGAATGCTCTTCAAATTCCACCTCACATCCAAAAAATATAACATGACGATTTCTATTAGTAAAACGAAGTACTTAACAATATCAGTAAGCTGATCATCGATAACACACCTTTTGAGCAAGTCATGCGATTCATTTAAAGACTTGAAGACGAAACTAAAAGACTTGCCTAGGCATAGAGATTGGTAGCTACAGTGACCTATATGACGAGGTGCGAGCACAAACCAACAAAGCGACAGCCGTGGCTGGCTGCTTGCGCGACACCATATGGAGGAACAAATACATGCTAACCTCAAGTAAAGTCAGGATATACAAGGCATCGTTCGCCCCATCATGACATGTGGAATAGAGGTCAGAGCCGATACCAATAGAACTAAGAACCCTCTTAGAGTAGCAGAAATGCGAACCCTACGCTCCATCCCAGGCAAAACACTCAGAGATCGGATCAGAAATGAAACGATAGGGTCTGTCTATGGTATAGAAGACATAGTGAGATGTAGAAGAAGAAGAAGGCGAATTTGGAGAGACCACGTGGACCGCATGGAGAATATTGTTAAATATGAAAACCCAAGCAGCAAGAGATTACCAGGAAGGCATCTTCCCAGGACAGCCCACCGTTACAAACAGGTCATACGTCCTAAACTAAGAGGAAGAAGAAGAAGAAGAAGACTGAAACTTTACAACGACGTACCATTGAAACTAAAAGTCTTGCATAAAAATAACATGAAAATAAATAGCATGTAAGATGTAAATATCATTGTATTTTTTATAACCCATTTATAACCCAACAGGGTTTTTGAAATAAAAATAAATTAAGAAAAGAAGATGGATAGGTGATCACCTATGGCCTGGAAACCATTACGCTAACTGCCAATACGGTACATAAACTAAAATGTGCGCAAAGGTCCATGGAAAGACAAATGTTAGGCGTATGTCTAAAAGACAAAATAAGAAATGAAGAAATAAGACGCCGAACAAAAGCCATAGACATAATGGACCTTGTCGCTAAGCAGAAATGGCAGTAGGCAGGTCATGTCGCCAGACAGGGAACAGAGCGATGGACACCCAGAGTCCTCAAATGGAAACCATGGGATAGAAAAATAGGAGTGGGCCGACCCCAAACAAGATGGGCCGACGAAATTATCCCTGTCGCGGGTTGAATGTGGCAAAGAAAAGCCCAAGATAGAGTGGAGTGAAAAAAAATGGAGGAGGCCTATATCCAGCAGTGGAGAGATGGTCGAGGAAGAAGAAGAAGATGGATAGGTGAGGTTAGATTCTGAATGTAATCGGGTTGCTTTGAATTTAATTAAGATATGCTTAGATTAGG
The DNA here is from genome assembly GCA_022606425.2 of Lepidostoma basale. Taxonomy (NCBI): domain Eukaryota; kingdom Metazoa; phylum Arthropoda; class Insecta; order Trichoptera; family Lepidostomatidae; genus Lepidostoma; species Lepidostoma basale. Next base: position 1,634,381 of record JAHDVF020000265.1, on the reverse strand, counting down.
CAAAATTATTATGTTAATCTAAAACAAAGTGTATTAAAAAGAAGAAAGTCCTGGCTAGAAGAACTTGGAGAATAGTTCAGTTGCAGCACAAGATTCATGTTAAGAGCTGCTGTATCAATATTGGAAATAGCTATGATGTTGTCCAACCTTTAGTAGGAGAGGAACAAGAAAAAGGTTAACCACGTACATAAAATATATGCTGTTAGGTTAATTTGGGGTGATGAAGTCAAAGACAGTCATTTTATGTTCATCAATAGTAACTGTAGAAGGGGGGGTGCTTCCTGACGTTGATGGATCATCAGAAGATGTCGAGCATTGGTCAGTCGAAAGACTGATACAATCATCGGATACTGTTGTCGGGGTTGTCGTGGGTATCGGAGGACAAGTGCAAATATGAATAGTCGGAGGAGGTGTCGTGGGGTTTTGAGGACAAGAGCAAATATGAGGAGTATTCGAAGGTGGTGTCGTGGGATTCGAGGGGCAGGGGAAAATATCTAAAACAGTCTGGGGTGGCGTCGTATAAGTTGAAGGACAAGTTGATTCCTCGCTATACTCTGAGAATGTCATACTAGAATCCGAAGGAGTTGTGGGGGTAAGAGTAGAACTGGATTCAAAAGAGTCGCTCAGTGTAGTATCCGGAGGAGTAGGTGGAGAGGGAGTCGTTGGAACCAGGGTAGAGCTGGTATCAAAGTAGTAACTAGGCGGAGTATTCCGTGGGGTGGGTGGAGAAAGCGTTGTGGGAACTAGGGTAGAGCTGGACTCGAAATATTCACTCAGGGTAATGTCCGGAGGTATAAATGGGGAGGAAGTGGTGGGAATTATAATAGAAGAGTGCTCACAATAGTGAACTGGTGAAGTGTCCGGTAGTGTAGGCGGAAAGGGAGAGGTAGTGGTGGGAACTAGGGTAGAACAGTGCTCAAAGTAGTCACCTGGTTGAGTCGTAGGTGGAGAGGGAGTTGTGGGAACTAAAGTAGAACTGGTATCAAAGTAGTCAACCGGAGGAGTATTTCGTGGAGTGGGTGGAGAATAGGTTGTGGGAGCTAGAGTAGAACTGGACTCGAAATAGTCAATCGGTGTAGTATCCGGAGAAGATGGTGAGGGAGTGGTGGGAATTAGAATAGAGGAGTGCTCAAAATAGTGAACTGGTGAAGAGTTCGGAGGCGTAGGCGGGGAGGGAGTTGTGGGAACTAGGGTATGACAGTGCTCGATATAGTAGCCCGGTGAAGAGTTCGGTGGGGTTGGTGTAGTAGAAGTTGTGGGAACTAAAGTAGAACTGGTATCAAAGTGGTCAACCGGAGGAGTATTTCTTGGAGTGGGTGGAGAATAGGTTGTGGGAGCTAGAGTAGAACTGGACTCGAAATAGTCAATCGGTGTAGTATCCGGAGGAGAAGATGGTGAGGGAGTGGTGGGAATTAGAATAGAAGAGTGCTCAAAATAGTGAACTGGTGAAGAGTTCGGAGGCGTAGGCGGGGAGGGAGTTGTGGGAACTAGGATATGACAGTGCTCGATATAGTAGCCCGGTGAAGAGTTCGGTGGGGTTGGTGTAGTAGAAGTTGTGGGAACTAAAGTAGAACTGGTATCAAAGTGGTCAACCGGAGGAGTATTTCGTGGAGTAGGTGGAGAATAGGTTGTGGGAGCTAGAGTAGAACTGGACTCGAAATAGTCAATCGGTGTAGTATCCGGAGGAGAAGATGGTGAGGGAGTGGTGGGAATTAGAATAGAGGAGTGCTCAAAATAGTGAACTGGTGAAGAGTTCGGAGGCGTAGGCGGGGAGGGATTTGTGGGAACTAGGGTATGACAGTGCTCGATATAGTAGCCTGGTGAAGAGTTCAGTGGGGTTGGTGTAGTAGAAGTTGTGGGAACTATAGTAGAACTGGTATCAAAGTGTTCAACCGGAGGAGTAGTCCGTGGAGTGGGTGGAGAATGGGTTGTGGGAGCTAGAGTAGAACTGGACTCGAAATAGTCAATCGGTGTAGTATCCGGAGGTGAAGATGGTGAGGGAGTGGTGGGAATTAGAATAGAAGAGTGCTCAAAATAGTGAACTGGTGAACAGTTCGGAGGCGTAGGCGGGGAGGGAGTTGTGGGAACTAGGGTATGACAGTGCTCGATATAGTAGCCCGGTGAAGAGTTCGGTGGGGTTGGTGTAGTAGAAGTTGTGGGAACTAAAGTAGAACTGGTATCAAAGTGGTCAACCGGAGGAGTATTTCGTGGAGTGGGTGGAGAATAGGTTGTGGGAGCTAGAGTATCCGGAGGTGAAGATGGCGAGGGAGTGGTGGGAATTATAATAGAAGAGTGCTCAAAATAGTGAACTGGTGAAGTGTTCGGAGGCGTAGGCGGAGAGGGAGAGGGAGTGATGGGAATTGGGGTAGAACAATGTTCAAAGAAGTCAACTATTGGAGTATTCGTAGGTGAAGGCGAAGAGGAAGAGGGAACGGTGGGAATTGGGGTAGAACAATGTTCAAAGAAGTCAACTGGTGGAGTATTCGGAGGCGAAGGCGGAGAGGGAGCGGTGGGAATTGGGGTAGAACAATGTTCAAAGAAGTCAACTGGTGGAGTATTCGGAGGCGAAGGCGGAGAGGGATTGGTGGGAATTAGGATAGAAGAGTGCTCAAAATAGTGAACTGGTGAAGTTTTCGGTGGCGTAGACGGAGAGGGAGAGGGAGTGGTGGGAATTGGGGTATTTGGAGCCGTAGTTGTGGGAACTAAAGTAGAACTGGTATCAAAATCGTCAACCGGAGGGGTATTCCGTGGAGTGGGTGGAGAATAGGTTGTGGGAGCTAGGGTAGAACAATGTTCAAATAAGTCAGATGTAGTTGTGGGACTGTCACTTGATGAAGGTGAAGGAGGCGTCTGCGGTTTGATAGTCGTCGTTGGAGGCTGAGAAATTCCAGAGCCAATGATTGTGGTTGAAGTGGGGGGAGCGAGGGTTACTGTTATTGGTATAGCACTGACCTCTGGAGTTTCGGTGGTGGGACGTATGGTGTCTATTGGTATAAATACTGTGGTAGAAGTGGGGGGATTGGGGGTAGTGCTGGTCTCTGTTATTGGTATAGCACTGACCTCTGGAGTTTCGGTAGTGGGAATTATGGTGTCTATTGGTATTAATACTGTTGTTGGAGTGGAGGAAGGGGGGGAAGTGGGGGGATTGGGGGTAATGGTGGTCTCTGTTATTGGTATAGCACTGACCTCTGGAGTTTCGGTGGTAGGACGTATGGTGTCTATTGGTATAAATACTGTGGTAGAAGTGGGGGGATTGGGGGTAGTGGTGGTCTCTGTTATTGGTATAGCACTGACCTCTGGAGTCTCGGTGGTGGGAATTATGGTGTCTATTGGTATTAATACTGTTGTTGGAGTGGGGGGATTGGGGGTAGTGGTGGTCTCTGTTATTGGTATAGCACTGACCTCTGGAGTTGCGGTGGAGGGACGTATGGTGTCTATTGGTACAAATTCTGTGGTTGGAGTGGGGGAAGTGGGGGTAGTGGAGGTCACTGTTATTGGTATAGCACTGACCTCTGGAGTTTCGGTGGTAGGACGTATGGTGTCTATTGGTATAAATACTGTGGTAGAAGTGAGGGGATTGGGGGTAGTGGTGGTCTCTGTTATTGGTATAGCACTGACCTCTGGAGTTTCGGTGGTAGGACGTATGGTGTCTATTGGTATAAATACTGTGGTAGAAGTGGGGGGATTGGGGGTAGTGGTGGTCTCTGTTATTGGTATAGCACTGACCACTGGAGTTTCGGTGGTGGGACGTATGGTGTCTATTGGTATAAATACTGTTGTTGGAGTGGGGGATGTGGGGGGATTGGGGGTAGTGGTAGTCTCTGTTATTGGTATGACACTGACCTCTGGAGTTTCGGTGGAGGGACGTATGGTGTCTATTGGTATAAATACTGTTGTTGGAGTGGGGGATGTGGGGGGATTGGGGGTAGTGGTAGTCTCTGTTATTGGTATGACACTGACCTCTGGAGTTTCGGTGGAGGGACGTATGGTGTCTATTGGTATAAATTCTGTGGTAGAAGTGGGGGGATTGGGGGTAGTGGTAGTCTCTGTTATTGGTATAGCACTGACCTCTGGAGTTTCGGTGGAGGGACGTATGGTGTCTATTGGTATAAATACTGTTGTTGGAGTGGGGGAAGTGGGGGGATTTGGGGTAGTGGGGGTCACTGTTATTGGTATAGCACTGACCTCTGGAGTAGATTCAGTGGGAACCAAGGTGTCGATTGGTATCAGTGGAGATTGTGTAGTTGGTTCGGGAGGAGGTGAAGACTCTACGGGGGTGAAGGGCGGGAGAGTCCTCGCGATGGGGAGTGTGGTGGCCGCCACGGAGCAGTCCGGGTAGTAGACCACCTTGCATTTGGCGGGGTTCCTAAACAGTCCGATACACTTCTTGGCCAGCTCCTCGGTGGATATCCTCGACTTCCCGTTGTAGAAGAACTTTCTCTGGAGCTTGGTGGGCGGGATAACGTTCTTCCATCTTCCGTATCTTGCGTAGTAGCACATGCGACCTGAAAAGTTTTCTGCCTTTATCCGATTTCCATTCAATCAATTAATAGAGGGTTGATCATTACAAAGGCAAGCTCTCCAAATCAAAACCCCCAAATCTAAGAAATCGTATCCTCGCATAAACTAACAACCCACTAAATCACCTTCCATCATTGTTCTCATTAGACATTAGAGGAATAGCCACAAGAGCTGAACCTCTGTAAGCCAGAAGAGGTTTTGATTCAAAATTTCTTTCGCAAGCCGGGCTACGGGGCTTCTATGGGAGTACCGACACTGCTTCTTATGTTTCCATTTGACACTCTGTCATAAATATTTCCTACACATTCGTCTAAGATATCTCATATTTACTGCATTTATTCTACATAACTAACTAACTAAATAGTATCTTCTACTTCTTCTTCTTTTTGTCCTGTCACACCTCCGTGGTGCATAGGGCCTCAAGGAACCTTCTCTACCCGACTATCGCATGCCTGATGCCTAACATCATCCCAAGTGAGGCCTGCTGGCTTAATCTCGTCCTTCAGGGTTCTTCTCCAGGTGGCTCTAGGTCTGCCTTGCTTTCTCTTTCCACCCATAGGGGACCAGTCTAGTGCACCCTGAGCGATGCAGGCTGGGTTCCGTCTCAGAGTGTGACCGATCCACAGTAGAATAAATGCAGTAAAAATGAGATATCTTAGACGAGTGTGTGGTAAAACTGTATATGATAGAGTGTCAAATGCAAACATATATATTCTACTTGATCGATTAATACGATTGAAATCCTCTTTTTTCTAAAATTTCAGTTTATTTTGAAGTATTGAAGTGGCTTTGCTTAAGTTATAAATGGCGCAGATAAAATATTCGCCTTTTTGCAAATAATACTTCACCATTGTACATATTTAAAATTTACCTCTGGTCTGAGCGCAATGAGATTACTTCACCTTATAGTAGTTAACTGGTGTAGCTTAATAATAAAATGGCGTTGATGCAATCTTCGCCATTTTCCAAATATGACTTCACCATTATAAACAAATTCAAATTACCTCTAGTCACATATAGTGGTTATTTGACATGTTTAAAGAAAAAAATACGTAGTAAATAATCTACATCACTATATTAGTCCTATTTTGCCATTTTATAGCTTTTCCATTTACCTCTGGCCACAGCGCATTCGGAACACTTATTCCATAAGAGTTTACTTTTCCTAAGTTAAAAATGGTGTAGAAAAAATATCTACGTCACTATATAAGTAATACTTCGCCATTTTATAGCTATTAATTGTATAGCAGTTAGCGTAGCTTAAGTTTATAATGGTGTAGATAAAAATCTACTAGATAAAAATCTCTAGCGTAGTACGTAGAATATTTTGGCATTTCATAGCTACACCATTTACCTCTGGTCACGGCGCAATCACGACACTTCATTCTGTAGTAGTTGGGGCACAGTCTCCGCACCTCCATCTGGCCTATGCGGCGGCCATACAAGTAGAGGTACCTCCTCATCAGACTCTGGCGGGCCGCCTGCTCCTCGTAGTCGCGCGGGTTGTTCTTCCACACGCCGTACCGCGCATACCAACAGAACTGGTACTCTGCCGGATTCTCGTCTGGATTCAGCACCTAAAATATATTTAAAATGTCTATTGTTGATCCATTATAAGAATACCCCGTGAAGGCGTGTGACGCGCATGCTCCGCCCATTCTCCCAGGGATCCTAATAAATCCCAGGATACTAATAAAATTGAAATATTTCAAATAATAATTAAACAATTTATTCAAAAATCTATGTATTTGATAATGGTTTCCTCCTATAGTTAGGTAAACTCCTAACTCAGGTGTCGGATTAATTTTATGACCCTAACTATGTTCTGACTCGGCACTTAATACAATTTACAACTTCTTTTGTAGTATTTCAGAAAACTGTATTTAAAAAAAATGCAATTGTTATGTTCACTTGTACTGCATTACTAATAATAATAATTAATACCCGAAGATAAAAGTGTATTATTTTGAAACGTATGATAATCTTTTGTTACTAAATATAAATATGCATATTGCATCAAATCGGCCAAGAATTGACCCGAAGTCGAAATATCATCATCGCCATAAAAAAAATCCATTTTAATATAGGGACTGAATAAGTTAATATATTTTGGCACACGAGAAGCCGATAGGGCTGCGCGGGGATGGAGGATCGTAGCGGGGGGAGAGGAATGCGCAGTTGGAACCAAATTTCGTCTTCTAACGAGGTATTCTTATAATGGATTGTCTTTATAGGTGGAGTTATGTAATCCTGGTCCAAAGGGAAGCAGCCAGCGTAAGCCGTATAACCTTGTTTTGCAGGATTTGAAGACGTGTGAGACTTAGTGCTGCGTGACCCATCAGGGGGCTATTTAATCCTATGGCCTGTCCACACGCTTACCTCAGGCTGGTACTTCTTAAACAGCTGCCACAGCTCCTCGTTAGGTCGTAGAACCCCGTTCTTTAATAAGTAATTCTGCGCGAAACGTTCTCGATATTCGATTTGCTTTCGAGATAGCCATTTCGGCCAGCTGCCGTATCGCCACCAATGGAGGGAATCACCTGGAAATATAATGATAATGTGTAGCTATTCTTTATGTGTCCAAACCTTCTTAACCCTTAACGTACCGTGTTCAAAACAAAACGCTCGCTCCCATGTGGTAAATTCAGTTTACCGCTAACTTTATCTAAATATCAAGCATATGACTCGATGAATCAAAATTTAATTTATGTCATCTTGTAGGGAATTTCATTAGGAATAGATCGATATCTATAACATACATGGATTATTTGAAAAACATATCATTATTAATTTTTTTCTGGAACCATGCGATTTCTGATATGGAATGCGTCACAGCATACGAGCAACTGGACACCAAGTATAAACTTGTCCCGCGCCGCGGCCGGCGGGGCGAGACTTTACGAGATTTTACGTATGATAAAGGCACCTAGGCAAAATGTATAGTACGTTCAAGACAACGAGTACGTATTAATATTTGTCCCTTTTGGTAAAGTGTTAATATTTTCACAGTTCTGATATTATTAAGTTGCGTGCTGCGTTTCCATCCACAGTCGGTATTATTACGTACCTATTGAAAAGGCCAAAGATATAATTTATAATACATTCAAAACAGCGAGTAAGTATTTGTCACTTTTGATAAAGTTGTAAATATTAGCAAAACAAATTCTACCTTAACACGAATGAAAGTGAGGGCAGTCTTAGAAATTTTTTTTTTTTGGGATGAAGGAAGTAATTTTTGCTTTTTTTTTTATTACGAAATATTGAGAACACTTCAATGGAGGATTACAATTTTTTTTATAATATTAGGGTCCATAGGTTTTAAGAAAATCAACTTTAAATTGGCAGTGGAAACTCAATTGACCACATGGCAACGCGACGGTTAACAACCCTTTCATTATTTTGTTCACAACACTTTCATTCACACCGCATTCACTTACAAATCCACAAATGTACAAATGGTTTCGGCAGCTCTACTGAAACCGGTCGAAGACACAAACATTAGTGAATTTTAACTGAATAAACGAGTATTATACATTTTAAGAAGATTTCTTATAATTTTATTTTTAATTTAATCATTTTATTTATTATTAGAGTGTCAAATAATGAAAATAAAAATAAATATGTTAAAAATCTTCTTAAAATGTGAAACACGAACTAATTTATAATAGTAAACACGCTTGTTTAGTGGTTTTACTTGGATTTAATTTATATAAATTGTGACAAATTTGTTTCGCCTGGCGAGAACATTCTCAAACTGATGTTTGAGTGTTTGAAATGTTTGAGAATGCCCTCGCAAGGCGAAACAAATTTGTCACAATTTATATAATTTAACTTACTAACTAACCATTATACCGTCTCCCCAAAGGGGTAGGCAGAAAGAATGGACTGCCACACTTTTCTTTACTGACATATTTCTCTCGATTCCTCAACATTCATACATCGTGTCATGCACGCGCGTCGATTTCTCTGACTCCTCACATGGCCGACATTCAATATTTGATTTATTTGATCGTGCCACGTTTTCCTCGGTCTTCCTCTATTTCTGGTTCCATTTACATCGTTAACATATTATATAATTTTTTTACCATTCTTTCTTCATTCATTCTTTACATATGTCCAAACCATGATCCTCTCATTATTTGGTTCATAACACCATCATTCGCACCGCATTAATTTCTTATATTTTCATTCGACACTCTTTCATACACAGAGTATCCACACATTCGTCTAAGAGATCTCATTTCTACTGCATTTATTCTACTTTCATCCTTCTTTCGCCAGTTCCATGCTTCGCTTCCATACATAAGGGTCGGTAGAAGAACACCATTGTGCACTGCCATTCTTCGCTATAAAAGTGAATACATACTTTTAAGATCGAAGAGGGTGATCGCGTTCCCTGGGACCTTTTGCATCGGTATTCTCTCAGTAGCTGAAAAAAAAAAACACGGTTTGTAAAATGTAATATTGAAAAAAAGGTTGACCTGACACAATCTGCAAAAGATTTATTTTATTAATTAATTTATATGAACGATAGCAGGCAAGACACCGAGAGATCGCGTGAGGAACACCACAATTATTTATTTTTATAATATAATACACAGAAAGAGCTGAAAGGGTTGGATGCAGGTGCCAAAATGAGCGGAGTGTCAGTAAGCTGTCTCTAGTATGCGGATGACGCTGTCCTACTTGCAGACAACGAGCATGAACTACAAGTCCTGGTGAATTGTATGTATGAGATATGCATGCGAAATTATCTGATGATGAATGTCAATAAGTCCAAGATAATGATTTTTGAAAAAAAAGAAATCATGACAGTCTGCCACGTTAGCGTGAATGGTGAAAATTTGGAGCAAGTACATGAATTCGTGTATTTGGGTAGTATGTTTACAGTGGAGAGGGATATTGAAAGAAGGGTTAAATGTTGAAAGAAGGGTCAAAAAAGCTAAAATGGCAGTGCACAATGATGTTCTTCTACCGACCCTTATGTATGGAAGCGAAGCATGGAACTGGCAAAAGAATGATGAAAGTAGAATAAATGCAGTAGAAATGAGATCTCTTAGATAAATGTGTGGATACTCTGTGTATGTTAGAGTGTCGAATGAAAATATAAGAAATTAATGCGGTACGAATGATGATGTTATGAACAAAATAATGAAAGGATCATTAAGATGGTTTAGACATATGGAAGGAATGAATGAAAAAAGAATGCTAAAAAAATTATATGTTAACGATGTGAATGGGACTAGAAATAAAGGAAGACCGATGAAAACGTGGCACGATCAACTAAATCAAATACCTATTGAATGTCGGCCACGTGAGGAGTCAGAGAAATTGACGCGCGTGCATGAATCGATGTATGTTGAGGGTATGAGAGAAATGTGTCAGTTAGTTAGTTAGTTAGTTTTATAATAGGTACACAAATGAGACAAAACAAACGAAAAACATTTAGACGACTCATTTGAACACAAAATGGTGTAACAAAAATAAAATAACGATATGAAACTAAAAAATGTCTGAAGTATGCCAAATACGAGTATGTCAAAGTCAGTGAGGCAGTACTCTTTCCAGAAATTGTAATATATCTTTTATAAACACCGCCTCGCTGACATTAAAAAATTCCGAATCCGAGGCGATTAGATTCAACGTCTGAATTGCTCTTCTTAGTGGCATCACCAAAGGCAGGTTGAGATGGAGATGAAGATAGTGTGGCGTGGAAACGAATGGATGAGGCCTTTGTCCAGGAGTGAACGGCAATAGCCTGAAGAAGAATATATATTTTTCTTTCGGTGCCGTATCAGGTCTCCCCAACGTTGGCGATCACTGCAGCAAAGGCATCTCTATCCTGCGCCACTTAGAAATGTTTAAAAAAAACTCTCGTTATTCCTGTCTACTCTTCCGCATCCAGGACAGCTGCCTTCTACCAACTCCACGACGTCCCTTCACTTTACCCATTAATATCAGTCGAAGGCGGTGGTATTTTTCTCCCTTTAGCATATGACCTAAATATGAGACCTTTCTAATTTTTCCACTCGACAACAGCTGATAATATCAACAGATAGCCTTCCTGTTATTTTGAGCTCATTAAGGACTGAGTCGTTCGTCCTTTCTGCAGTCCACAGTCCTTCGACGTGTCTCGACTCGACTATTGCAATGACATTAACGCCAACATTCCCAAGAAACAAACAAATAAACTTCAGAAAATTGACTATAACTTTGTTTAATCCACTAATTATTAAAAAATATATTTTAAAAATATTTGACCATAATTTCGATAAAAATGACACAATATTTCTACACATAGTTAACAATAGCAATAAATTAATCAAACTTGAAAATTTTGAAATCCTCAAGTTGGTGAAATTGATTCCTCCTTTTACTCCTTTCTCCTTAAATACGTTGTCTATATTTAATCTTCTAAGCTCCCACACCCAATCAAATGCAAATTAACCATTTATTAATTTCTATATAAATTATGTCTTTTCAAATGTATGTTTCTTCTAAATTACAATTCAAAACCACTAGCCCTCAATTTATCTTATAATTAATAATGATAATATTATATCTTAGCAAGGCGAAACATGTTTTCCCTATTTCAAATAATGATTCATTTTTAATAGAATAGATTATTTTTGGCAAAATGTTCTGAATGTAACTGAAAAGTCGGGCAAGAACCTACCAGAGTCGACGCAATCTACGGCCAGAGACAACGCGAGCGCCACCATCGCTGTCAACACGGAACGCGCCATTTTCGAAATGTCAAATATCACAAGATGGCCGACTTGAAAATGACAGCTGTATGACAACTGTCAACTTACGAGTTTAACCAATATTCCCTTATTTATATTGTGCCGTTTAATTAGCTTTTAATTTTTTAATTAGATAAATACTTAAGACTTAATTTACTTTGTTACAATTTCGTGACTGCATTAGCGTTGCCATTGCATTAGTCCTTAATTGATGTTGCTTATAAGAATCGTGTAAGTGCACAATATAAAATATGCTTAACCCTTTGGTTGTTGATACTTTTGGGATTAGTATGCCAAAATAGCCGCGATTTTAGAGAAAGTAATTCAAAAGATAAATGTATTATTTCATTTATAAACAGTCTGTAAAACAAATCGTTTAATTTATCGAAATATCGCTCGTTTGAAGTGCAGATGGCCATAGTTGCAGGTGGCATGGATTTCTGGGCCGAGAGCGACACATAAACTTACTACTGTAGTTTCGTACACACGTTGTAAAAAATCAAAATAGAGAAAACAAAAACTATGACTAATAAGTTTATTGTTTCTTGAAAAATGATGTTAAAACTCCACAAATTACTACGAATGAAAACGTGAGTTTTCTAGAAGTTTTATTATACTTCATGGAAATGACATGTTTCATTCTTCTAAGGCGTCATCAAATTCGCCCTTCTGAGATATTTGATAATGCCTAAGAAGGGCGAAGCATGTCATTCCCATATAATATAATAAAACTTTTGAATAAATATACCTAGTTAAACTTTGTATTACAACACTTTTTATTTTTACTGAACTCAGACATGCTTCGGTTACAAGTAACCTTTATCAATGTATACAATTTTAAAATTAATACTCAAAATGAATGAAGTTCAATAAATGTGCAAAAATCAAAATGATAAGTATTTGAATTACATTGATATGAATGTTATTCATGTGACAGCAAAGGATTTGCTTTATTAAAGCGAATTAAATGATTTGCGTTGCATTGATACACTCGGGTCGATTTTTCCGATGTTTTAATAGTTATTCTGCTATTCGGAACGGAGAAAAATCCAACAAATCAAAGGTCGTCAAAATCGGTCCAGCCGTTCTTAAGTTATAAATGGTGTAACTAGCACGGCTTTGTTTTGTATATATGCTAAAGATTAAATCAGAGGTTCCCAAACATGTTTGTTCCGTAGACCCCTTACCAATTTTTTCTATAATATTTTCTGTAGACTTCCTACTTTCCTTATATTGATTTTTTTTTACAAATTCATCTATAACTGTGAAATTACTTTTTGAAGCTGACACAGAAATACTCCCTTTAATAGGGTTTACTGTAGAAAAGAGATCTTTTAAATAAAATATATGTTAAGTTTTATAGTTATACATCTTAACTGTTAAATTTACAACACTGTTATAATATTACAATGTTGTATTATACTCTTTTTGAGAATGTCGCGACAGCTGTTTCGCTAACTGATGTAATCATCAGCAGATCAAGCAGCTGTCGTGACATTCTCAAATTGTGTATAATAAAAAATGGTCCCATTATAACAGTGTTGTAAATTTAACAGTTAATAATGCTGAAGAATCATAGTTTTTCGGCCAAAATAATTAACTATTTAGACATGCAGTCATTAATTAAAACAAAACAAAATGCAAATCCAACATTTGTACATAAAATAAAATAAAACCAATGTTCTAATAGGGGGGATGAGCCTGATGCTATGATATCAAAATTTCAATATTTGGCTTCAATTTAGTTGAACCATCTCGTGGACCCCCATTTAATGAAATAATTAAATGAAATATTTTATTTTAAATATTTTATTAATCATGGCTCAAATTCATCGGATTCGGCACTTCTCGCTGGTCTAGCGAAAGCCGATGTATCGGATTTCGGCAACGAAATGGTTAAATAGCATAAGCACTCTATTCGGAAAATTAGGAAAACAATTTTATTACCCCGTTTAATCTATAAACTGCAAGATTCTTGTGCAAACAAACCATCACGCCGTTCCCCCGAAGGGGTAGGCAGAGAAAATAAACCTCCACACTTCTTTATCCTGGCACACCTCTCTAGCTTCCGCCACATTCATTTATTTATTTATTTATTTAAACATTATACACAAATGAGACATTACAAACGATAAAACATTTAGGCGACTCATTTGGACACAAAACGGTATTACAAAGATAAAATAAAACAAAACAACATGAGACCAAAAAATACATATCAGAAGGAATCCAAATATGTCGACGTCAGTGAGGTAGTACTCTTTCCAGAATTTGCAATCTTTTTTTATGAATACTGCCTCACTGACACTGAAAATATCAAAATTTCTTCGTCAATTCTGTTTTCAATCTTCGTCTCTATTGAGATACAATTGATTCTATAATTGGATTCTCCATTCTATTTAATTTCCAATAAGAAATCTCTTATTAAACAATATCTGTGTAATATACAGTAGAACGTCGTTTATCCGGACGTCAGTTAACCAGAACGACAATTATCCGGACAAGCCGAGATGATGGAGCGTTCTGCACGGTGACCTACGCATGCCTAAGCTTATCCCACCACACCTACACAACGTTGGGTGTGGGTTGCATCATCCTACTCCTCCCTCCTCTCGTTCTCCCCCGCACTCTACGGACAGTCAGTCTCCCACTGTGTTCGAGTTTCAACGCGTCGTCTCGTTATCGGAAAATCGGTATCTGTAACAACCCCGGTCCCAATTAATCCGGATAAACGACATTCTTCTGCGTATCTATTCTATGTTATATATTCCCCTTGTACTTTAGTTTTGACAGAAATCGGCAACTCGCTGTCATCTTCTTTGACTAAAAAATGGCACCAAGCTGCCGAAATCAGTTAAAACTAAAAGAATAAGTTGAATAAAATGACATACATGCTACTAAGAGTTTTTTCTTCATAATTTGAAATAAAATTCTACAAAGAAATTTCAATGAACATCATTTAAGCTTTAAATATTTATACTTATCAGTTTTATATCGATGAAAACACATGTATAGAATAATTCATTTTTAAACCCCTTTTTTCTTTATTTTATTAGAGTACAAACTCATTATAATCCAACCAGAGTTTTTTTTTAAATGCATCTATTTTTTTTAGCTTTTCACGTCGTTTCCATTCAACTCTCGTTGGTTGTATTATAATTTTAAACTCTTTTTTTTAAATTCATCGTTTTCAAAATGTTTTCATTGTGCTTGCGTAAAATAGTACAATTTTATTTGTTTTGACACTTTTGTAATAAAAAGCCTAGAGAAACTACTGCAAAGTAAATAAATTGGGTAGTTTTGATTTTAATAGATTGAATTTGGACTTGATTTATTTGATTCAATAAAATAAAAAATCTGATTATTGAGTGTTCCAACTAGTTTATGTTTTTTGAATGCTTGCAATAATTTGTATGTTCCCATATTTGAGTCTCCGAACAAAAAACATTTCTGAGCATTGGAACTCGACCGGGATCTAGTTTCCACCTATCGGCCGGTTTAAGAGTTCAGCAAAATAGCGTCGCCATATTGGAATTGTCAAACAATTTCGATGTTTGGAGAAAAGTGCAATTTGTGCATATTCTCGCCGAATTCCGAGCGAATAAACTTCGCGTCTGTGTGCGTGTCGAGCGAATAGTCGTCGTGAATATATTAATCATCCATTTTGCGTCCTATGGGTCATGTATCGCGACCAGAAGTCCGCCTCCCGAGAAGGGAATCTCTCGGAAGAAGATGATAGCTTAAGAGGAGTAACTCGTGATGACCGCGACTCGGCTGCAGACGAGAGTGCGCTGGGGGCGGCGGGGCCCGAGGGGGCCTCGCAGGACGAAGCGGCCACCGAAAGCATCCAAGTCCTGGGTGTGAAGGATCCAGAAACCGATAGCTTGAACATTATAGACTCGAATATTTCTCGTCCCGGGGGCCAAATCTCAAATTTTATGAGCCTGGGCGACCTCGAGAGGTTGCAGAGGAACTTCAGAGGATTCCCTCATGTGGAAGTAAGTCAAAAACATGCTGAAAATACAGTCTTTCGTTTAATTTTCTACCAGACAAGATGGCTACCCGGGCGTACGAACTTATGTATTTATTTTATTTATTTATCTTTATGCTATTTTACCGATTGTTGTAGACTAAAGTAATGCGATCCAGGGTAAATTAGACTAATTTTCGCAGCTTACGGAGGTGTCTTTCGGCGATGGCAGTTTTTTCGAGCTGTCAAATATGTCGGATTTCGGTCCGTCATCAAAAATATCTTACGAAATCTGCACAATAGGGAACAGCGCTTCGCTGCGAATGTATTTTTACAGGCTGTCTGAAGTATTTTTTTTGTTTAGACCGCATTTTAAATTGGCATAAGAATTGAATATGTCGCCTGCGGGTTGCGGCGTCAAACAACTCTGTAGAAAAGCGCATCGCGCGGCAACGCTTTGTTGACAGGAGCGCGGGAGTCTGGCGGTCTATCGTCTTCCCCGTTGATATCATGATGTATCGGATGCTGTGGCTCACCGCGCCTGCTCAATCGATGTTACCTTCGTCACCATCCATTCACACCAACATTTTTTATTCTGTCCTACATAAAATATCTATCTCTTAGACGAATCTGTAGAAAATCTGTGTATGATAGACTGTCAACTGAAAATGTAAGAAGTGAATGTGGTGCGAATGATGGTGCTATGAACAAAATAATGATAAGATCTTTTCAATCAATCAAATCAGTTTATTTCATCAACAGACATTACAAAATTTATTTTTAAGGCATCTATTGAGAACAGGTAAAATAATATATTATGTATAGTATACTACCAGAAACGCATAAGAGATGGTTCAACATTAGGAAGACAGGATACTCTCCAGAATTAAGAGTATTTGCCTTCTGAACGTACTTTCACTAACATGAAAGACGTCGATCTCCGAGGAGACCGCGTTCAGCAGACTAATTGTTCTTCCCACCGGTGTCACCAGAGGCAGATTGGTTCTGGCGGCTGGTAGGTAAAACAATCTGCTGTCGCTGTCGGAGATATCTATCGGGGACAAAAAGCCGAACACCCTCCAGTACGGCCGAGTTCTCGAAGTATCCCCTAATTAATCTAAAGAAATGGGTAATTAGATGTCCATCTCTTCGAAGCTGTAGAGAATTGGTTCCGAGCATTCCCAAAAATCTTTAAGAAGTATCTACGATGAGAGATCTCGGGATCATCTACGAGTATGAGAGTAGGCTGACTTTTCATGCACATATTGAGAGGATTTGTGGTACTGCTCTGAGGATGTTGGGCTTTATCGTCCGGGCCGGCAGAGTTTTCAGGGATCCTCATGTGCTCAGAGTCCTATACATCGCATTGGTTCGGAGCAGACTCGAAAGTGGTTCTGTGATATGGAGTCTTCACGAGGCGAGATATTCCTTTATGCTGGAGAGGGTTCAGAAAAAAATTCTGAGGTATCTCTACATGAGGGGTATGGTAGCTATCCGTGGCTCTATATCTATAGATGCCTTAAAAATTAATTTTGTAATGTCTAGTGATGAAATAAACTGATTTGATTTGAAGATGGTTTGGACACACGGAAAGAAAGAATAAAGAAAGAATGGTAAAAAAAGGATATGTTAACTATTTAAATGGAACTAGAAGTAGAAGAAGACTAAGGTAAATGTGACACAAAGATATACAATAAAATATAAGTAACCTATATCTTTCAGTTGATTGTAACACTGATGATGCTATAATTGGTTAGCGAAACAGCGAAATTAAATCAATTGTGATATTATATAACAGTGTTTCAATTAAACAGTCAATAACCTTCTTCATGGTTACAATCCTGAAGATTGGTCTGCAACAGGCTTCACTCGTTTCCTCCAGCTAGTCTCTTTATCTGTGTGTAGCTGCCACAGCACATTTCCCTGATAACTTGGGTCCATATGGGCGGCCCTCGGGCGGCCTCTGCAGTTCCAGCCATCGACCATTCCCTCTGCGATAGTAAAAAGCAGACCCAAGTGCCATGTTATGGCGTATCCAGTTTGCGAGTTGCTGGGCAATTCTTTTGAGTATTTGACCCATTTCTCCGGCCCTTCTCATTACCTCTCTGTTTTGGATGTAACTAACTAACCATCACGCTATTTCTCCGGAGGGATAGGCAGAGAAGATGGATCGCCACAATACTCTGTCTTGGCATACCTCTTGGGATTCCTCTACATTCATACATCGTACCATGCACGCACGTTGATTATTCTGACTTTGAATGTGGCCACCTTTAAGTAATTGATTAATTTGGTCTTGCCATGTTTTCCTCGTTCGTCCTCGGCTTCTTTTTCCGCCTTATATTTCTCTCTTATTTCATCGTTCGGTATTCTATCATACAACATTTTCCAGCACATTCTTCTTAGTGATCTCATTTCTACGGATGTGTTCTGACCAATGGACCCCCATCATGCGTCTGTTAATAATCTGTATCTAATTAATTTAAATGAAAACATTTGTTTTCTAGAAGTTGTATTATAGTTTATGTGAATGACATGTTTCACCTGTCTAAGGCATTATCGAATGTCATTTCTCTGCCTTTGGCAGATGATTTGATGATACCTTAGATTGGCGAAACATGTCGTTCACATAAAATATAATAAAACTTGTGGGGTTAACAAACCATGCAGGACTTTGAGACCACACGGGTGGAGGCAATGGACTGAGACTGCTGTACCAGCATATTGCAATGGTGAAATACATTGCACGGACAATCAAAACTCCTGACACAATAGATTCTCAGCCTAACTAAGCCGATGACAAAAGTGATGGATCAGCGCGCAGGTTCATGCGGTTACTAGAGGTTGTCCGGCAGAGCATCGTGTGCAAAGGAAGCAAAACATATAAAAGTCGTACAGCCAACCACCCTACATGTCAGTCATTCTTGTGACTTCTAACAGACACGAGTCTACATTCTAATTATTTTTCCACAATAAAGACCACTTTCGTGTCGGGAGGCAGCCAATCAGGTGGAGCGATGATATTATGCGGACGGCGGGAAGGGCCTGGAGAACACTGCCGAGAGACCGAGAGAGATGGCGTGGGGGTGGAGAGGCTCACGTCCAGCAGTGGATGGAGACAAGCTGACTAAATTCTGGCGGATTCTCATTGCACTTGAGGTCTGCAGGAAGGTTGTTCCAGGCTGAAGGGCCGACTTCCGCAAAGGCTTGGTCGTTAAAATTAGCGCGAGGACAGCGTTTCGGCACAGACTATCTGCCCATCACAGAAGACATTGCTGGTCGCAATGTAGTCGCTTTCAGGATCTCGGTGATGTAAGATCAGAAGTTCCATTGAAAGTTTAAAATCAAAAGTTCAAATGTATATTAAGTTGTCTCTTACTTATACAGATGACTTTTTTTTCAAATCATATCAGTTTATTTACTCAAAAGACATTACAAACAGGAACATGTTTAAGGCATCTATTGAGTACAGGTAAAATATTATATACATACAACAAAGTACCAGGAACGCATTAGAGATGGTTCGACATTAGGAAGACAACATACTTTCTAAAGTCAAGAGTATATGTCCCCTGAACGTACCTTCACTAATATAAAAGACGTCGATTTCCGAGGAGACCGCATTCAGCAGACTAATTGCTCTTCCTACCGGTGTCACCAGAGGCAGATTGGTTCTGGCTGCCGGTAGGTAAAACAATCTGTGCTGTCGCTTATGAGTTATCTATCAGGGACAAAAATACCAAGATCCTCCAGCACGGCCGAGTTCTCGAAGTATTTCCTAATTAATCTAAAGAAATGGGTAATTAGATATCCATCTCTACGAAGCTGTAGAGAATTGGTTCCGAGCATTCCCAAAAGAATTGTCGTGGGATAGAGCCACGGATAACCACCATCTACTGCTGGACATAGGCCTCCCCCATATTTCTTTACACACTCTTATCTTGTGCCTTCTGTATCCAGTCACCAGCAATTTCCCTTGTCATCAGAACTTCTATCTTCACGAGGTATCCACTCCACTCCCCTTCTGATCCATCTTTTATCTCCCAGTCTAGCAACATGTCCCGCAAATGACCATGAGCTTAGACACACTTTTTTTTAACCTTCAATTAACTGATAATGTTTTTGTTTCAGTTGCCATTGATCGACTCCGACGATGGTTCGAGCACTCCGCCCAATGAGGACCAGTGGAGCCAACTCCAGGACAGTGGTAAGCAAAAATTTGTTTTAAGCATGACGGGGAAAAAAAGTGATATTGAAAGAAGGGTTGGGGCAGGCAACAAAGTGAATGGTGCACTTAAAGTTGTCATCGCCAAAAAAAACCTATACAAAAAATCTAAAATGGCAGTGCACAATGGTGTTCTTCTACCGACCCTTATGTATGGAAACGAAGCATGGAACTGGCAAAAAAAGAATGAAAGTAGAATAAATGCAGTAGAAATGATATCTCTTAGATGAATTTGTGGATTCTCTGTGTACGATAGAGTGTCGAATGAAAATATAAGAAGTGAATGTGGTGCGAATGATGGTGTTATGAACAAAATAATGAAAGGATCATTAAGATGGTTTGGACATATGGAAAGAATGAATGAAGAAAGAATGGTAAAAAAAGTTTATAATGTAAATGGAACCAGAAATAGAGGAAGACCGAGGAAAACGTGGCACGATCAAATAAATCAAATATTGAATGTCGGCCATGTGAGGAGTCAAAGAAATCAACGCGTGTGCATGATACAATGTATGAATGTTGAGGAAGCGAGAGAAATATGTCAGGAAAGATGAGTGTGGCATTCCATTCTTTCCGCCTGCCCCTTCGAAGAGACGGCGTGATGGTTAGTTAATTAGTTAGTTTGCGAAAAAAGTGTGAAACTGACCTAAATTTGTTCTGATGTATTTTTTTCTTCGTCAACAGCTGAAAATTTGGATCCATCGAAGATGGCTGCTCTCTCTTCCGCCTTTCCCAAGCATGGCTGGTCTCCCAAGCACGTCAAGGTGAGTAGAAACTAGTGACTGCTCTGCTGTGAATATAGTCAGATGTATCAGCACTGACAGAGTCCATCCATCGCATTTTAACTCTTGAAACAAATCCAGGGAATCCAATCTGATAAAAAGTGTTTTAAATATGTAACGTGTCTCTTATGTATAGAAGTGAAGCATGGAACTGGCAAAAGAAGGATGAAAATAGATTAACCTTTTCATAGTCGCAATATTTTTTGTCAAAATAAAACTTGTCTAAACATTTTTTTTGCTGTGTTAGAAAGAAATTATAATTTACTTACGAATTATTATATCCTGCATCGATTGTTATAGTTTTTTTCTTGAAGTTAAACCAGTATCAAATTTTCATTGTCAAACAGTTTTTAAAATTTACCGATAAATCGGTTAAAAGTATTTGGAAACTTGATAAAATATTCCAGGATAACTAAAACAGATGTCCGTTTCTACCAAATTCTTAATACAAGTCAATAGGGCGCAAGAATACGTCACCAAAAAAAAGTTCTTCCGAGATATCTCGTCTCTGGCAATACGTATCTCATCTGTGGCAACCATCGAGTTAAATGCAGTAGGAATGAGATCTCTTTGATGAATGTGTGTTAAATCTGTTATCAAATGCATATATAAGAAGTGAATGCAGTGTGAGTATGAACAAAATAATGAAAGGATCATTCATATAGTTTGGACACATGGAAAGAACGAATGAAGTAAGTACAGTAGAACTTCGTTTATCCAGAACGTCAGTTAACCGGAACGTCAATTATCCGGACAAGCCGAGATGATGAAGCGTTCTGTACCATGACCTACGCTATCGAGGTATGAAGAACAAGAGGAAAGCAGCTAAACTCAATAACTTTTATTAAAACGAATCCGCGATTTAGCTGCAGAAGAATGACGCGGAAATCTTGTTAACCCTTATAGTCCGGTTGGCTACAATAGCAGTTTAACGTGTAATATCCCGTAAATTTACTACTATGGATCAAAAGTAAAAATGTGTATTATATACACTCATGTATTCTCTGTGATTTAGAGTTAAACTTTCATCCTTTTTGTATAAAGATTTAATATAATAATAAAAAATTGTATTGCGTGTCCGTCCCATACGGATCACGGCTCACGGCCAATCATCACACACACAGCTGCATAACCGCCGAGCTACGATGTGATGGTTTCTCATACTGTGTCGGAATCTTTGATTTTGAGTGTGTTTTTACTTAGGGTGACTCTTATATCATACAAAATTTTGAATGTATACAAATTCTTGTAGACAAATACTGGATTTCACCCATTGCGGATAAATTATTTATTATTTTATAAGGATTAATTGTATCTCAATAGAGACGAAGATGTAAATTGCAGAGACTTTCACAGTACATTAATAAAAAGATTTTCTGCTTAATGCTTTCCAATCTTAATAGATGACGCTAGTGTAGATTGAACTTAAAAATGTAAAGATAGGCGTGGAATCCTACCATATATACAAGTTCCAAAAATTTGTCAGATGTGGTGGTCATAAGAAAAAAAATATGCGGAATGGGGAATGTTGTTAAACATAAAGTGATCGCTCAACCCAACCAATGACAGGTCATAAGTCCTGTAAGCGCCTCGGCCACCACATTCTGTTCCCAGAAAAACAATTTACATCTTCGTCTCTATTGAGATACTATTAATTCTTATATCATTATTAGTTATCGACAGCGCGATGTTTTGCTTTCATTTATAAACAACAAATTCAATGTAATATATTTTTATTTGTTTTCTTAAACTCAAAATGAAACATAAAAGTCTGATTATTTTTATAAGATAAAAAATAAAGCATTTGACTACAAAATACAATTTATTTGATATTTATTATGTATTTTGTGTGAAGAGTAATTTAATTGTTTACAAGAGCGTTCCGATGTTTCAAATTCTCGCCGGCCTTTAAGGGTTAATAAAAAAATCTCTGATTATTTTTCCAGTACTGAAGAGTAATGCAAGCCTATTTATGTACATGTACTACATACATACTTGCTTTTGCAGTACAATTTGTAATTTCATAATCAATAATTGAGCCGAGGAATAAATATGGATTTACACCTTATTTTGCTAAAGGAATTAGCGCCTGTTTGATTATCCGGAACACCTCCGGTCCCAATTAGTCCGGATAAACGACGTTCTACTGTATATGTAAAATGGTGTAAATGGAACAAACTATAGAGTATAGCCAAAGAAAATGTGGCACAATAAAATCAATGAAATATTAAATGTGGGCCACTTGAAGAAATCGACGTATGTGCATGACACGATGTATGAATGTAAGGAATCTAGAGTAGTATGTTAGGAAATAACAGTGTGGCTGTCCATTCTATCTGCCTGTCGCTTTGGAGGAATGTCCCGATGGTTAGTTAGTTAGTTTCTAATATGGGACTTTACATTTCATTACTCACGTGTGTTAATGGTTTTTGCGATTGTCCCGCAGGACTCGGAGGGCGACTCTTCGGCGAGCCCTCCCCCCATGAAGCAGTTTCTGCTGCCCCTGGTCACGGAGCCTCTCCCCGAGGGATCCAACCACGTGCTCACCTTCGCGGAGGGAGTCATGCAGGTGAACTTCTCACTCACCCTTTCCTTTCCAATATAATTGATATTCATGATTTAATTGTATCTCAATAGAGACGAAGATGCAAATTGGAAACTGAATATGGTTGATCAAGGTGTTTACAGGACTTATGACATTGGTTGGGTTAAGCGCACGCTTTATGTAATTACAACGTCCCCCATTCCACCTTTTTTTTTTCTTTATGACCATGGAAGACAAATTTTTGGAAGTTGTATATATGTTACAAATCTATGCTTAATTTCACATTTCAGTTTCAATGTGCCATCTATGTAGATTTTGATTACATATGTTAATCTTTTTAAGATTACTCTATATAATCCACATACTAACGCCATCTATGAAGATCTTCGTCTCTATTGAGATACAATTAATCGTGAATTGATAACCGACGGTGGATGAAATCCAGTATTCGTATACAAGTATAAGTATACATTCACACAAAATATTGTAATAATTGATATTCTTCTTCAGTTTTCTTCCTGTCTTGTCCCTTCCGCATCCAGGTTGTTCCAGCTATTGGGGCAATATCGTCAGTCCATCTTTTAGGTGGCCTCCCGACACTCCTTTTCACTGAATTATTCTGGATGTCCATGGGGTATTGCCCTGTCTTGCTATATGTCCAGCCCATTGCCACTTTAGTTTAACTGTACGATCCATGATGTCAGCAACTTTGTTTCGGCGTCTTATTTCTTATTTTGTCTTAGACTAACGCCGAGCACTTGTCTCTCCATGGATTGTTGTGTGATTTTTAGTTTATGGACACTTTGCTGTTAGGGTGGTTGTCTCTATAGGCCGTTATATATCCTTAGAATACCCTGTGACGCGCATACTCCGCCCATACCCCCTCTACTAGCTCTCAACACTTTCAATCCCAGGATACTAATAAAATTGAAATATTTAAAATAATAATTAAAAAAATTATTCAACAATCTATGTATTTGATAATGGTTTCCTCCTATAGTTAGGTAAACTCCTAACGGGCGGCTTACATAAAATACCAGAAAGTATGGACTGCCACACTTTTCTTTCCTGACATATTCTCTGGCTTCATCAACATTCATACATCGTGTCATCCACGCGCTTCGATTTCTCTGGACGTGGCCGGCATTCAATATTTGATTGTGCCACATTTTCCTCGGTCTTCCTCTATTTCTGGTTCCATTTACATATAATTGTTTTACCATTCTTTCTTCATTTATTCTTTCCATATATCTAAACCAACTTAATCATCCTTTCATTATTTTGTTCATAACACCATCCTTTGTACGGCATTCCCTTATTATATTTTCATTTGACACTATCATACACAGTACAATAACCTATATAATAATAATCTACATTTGACACTATCATACACAGTACAATAACCTAAATAATAATAATCTACGTTTGACACTATCATACACAGTACAATAACCTATATAATAATAATCTACATTTGACACTATCATACACAGTACAATAACCTATATAATAATAATCAACATACATATTAATATAAGGTTACATATTTGTTTAATTGTTTTTTGAATTTGTTCATGTTCTGCTCACTTCTGACTTCCTCTATATATCTTCTAGACTTTGAAATCGGAAGGACGGTGCAACTTCACCCTGCGTGAGATATTCAGCCTGCTGTCCAGCTACAAGGAGGTCATCAACCGGGACGTCTCGGACAACCCGCAGGAGGTCCTCAAGCAACTAGAGAACGTCCTGAAGCTCCTCTGCCTGATGGCCCACTGCACGGACGGCGAGGAGTGCCAGTGGATCATACACAACGTCAACGTCAAGCTCAACGAGTTCAGATACCTCCTGACTGAGAACAAGATCACAGCCAGCGACCCCACCCTCCGACTCCTCATCAGCAACGCGTACGAGCTCGTGGAGATCATCCTCCTCGGTCTGAACGAGGATCCGTTGAGAACCGGGGTCCTGGACAAGTTCGACAGTACAAAAAAAGCCGTCTCCAATTATTCCGGTATATCCGTCATAGATGACGACAAAACTGACGTTTCTATGATGGACATCGAGGAGATCGCCATGACCGCGGAGGCGAAGGTCGCCGCTGACGTGGCTGTCTCGGCACTCAACGATGGCGGAGCGGTCCACGCGGAGGCCGGCGGGGGCGTCTTCAAGGACTGCGACTCGCCGCTGGAGATGGAGGATGATAGCGACGACGAGGAGGAAGAGGAAGAGGACGATGACGACGAGGACGTGGAGATGGTGGACGTGTGCAACGAGACCAAGTCCAGGTTTAGATGGCTCAATCAATTCATGGAAAAGTGAGTATATCTCTTATTCCTCAACTTTCTCTCTAATGCAGACTAATTATTATTATTAACTTGTTGAATCGCTCTTTACATCATGACAGCATGAGCCAGATTGATGTAAAGGGTATTATAGCTATCATAGTGATTCTCGTGACATGTGATAGGTAGCTAATCTATCGCCATTTTATTTTCACGTGAATTCTACACCAGACCAAAGACAGTGTGACAATCACACAATCACACTGCCGGGAATCGAACCCACAACCTTCGAGGTGGCAGTCAATGCACTTACCACTCGGCCACGATGGTCTTTGATAGAATATAGAAATTAACTTACTCACCATCACGCCATCTCTTCGAAGGGGTAGACAGAAAGAATGGACTGCCACACTTTTCTTTCCTGACAAACTTTTTTTTTTTTGCTGAATCGCTCTTTATATCATTACAGTGCGAACTAAGTCGATTAAAATGATATAGCTATCATATTGATTTTCATGACATGTGATAGGTAGCTAATCTATCGCCATTTTATTTTCACTTGAATTGTACAGCAGACCAAAGGCAGTGTCACAATCACACTGTCATTGCCGTCTCAGGCAGTAGGTAGCCGGGTAGGCAGAAGGAATGGAATGCCACACTTTTCATTCCTGGCATACTTCACTCGCTTCATCAACATTCATACACCTAATGAATGAATGAGATTGTTACAAGCTGATGGGGCGGCTTCCGCAAAAGCTCGATCCCCGAAATTTGTTCTGCCTTGACTCAACTAATCTTTCAATTGCAAAGAAGTTACCGAGCGAAGTGTGGATTTCCTTGGATTTAGGCTGTCCATTATACAGAGTTCGAATATATTAGGTCCTTACATATGAAATTGGCGTTTTGTAGGGGAGGAACATAAAGTTGATTTTTTTTAAATATAATATATTTATTTAATCAAAGTATGTACCATTGCTATCTATGCACTTTTGCCATCTCATAGGTAGTTCATCGATCCCTTTACTAAAAAAAAAACATTCGGACGGGAATCAATAAAATCTTTGAAGTCGGTTTGGACTGCCCCATCGGAGTTGAATTTTTTCCCTTGCAAGAAGTTATCCAAATTTCGAAAAAAATAGTAATCTGTTGGGGCAAGGTCCGGAGAGTACGGTGGATATCTTAGACATTCCAATTGAAGCTCTTCTAATTTGGTAACCGTCTGTTGTGCAGTGTGTGGTCTAGCGTCATCATGAAGCAGCAGTGGCCTAGAGCGATTAACCAGCCTCGGTTGTTTAGCAGCTAGCTTTTCCATCATGGTTTGCAGTTGCTGACAATAGACATCTGCCGTAATCGTCTGCCCAGATTTAAGAAAGCTGTAGTGAACGACACCAGCACTAGTCCACCAAACGCTCACAAGTAACTTTTTTGGAGTCAATTTTCGCTTGGGGCATGGTTTGGCTGGTTCGCCAGGTTTCAGCCATTGCGATGAGCGCTTCCGATTATCATACAAGATCCACTTTTCATCACAGGTAATGATTTGATTCAAAATCCCTTCATTATTGTGCCGGTTGAGTAATGCAACACAGCAGTCAACGCGCGTTTGTTGATTTGCTTCACTCAATTCGTGAGGTACCCAACTTTCAAGCTTTTTCAACTTCCCAATTTGCTTCAAGTGGATTAAAACAGTTTTATCACTTAACACCGCAGCCTGCAGCTAACTCGGACGTGGTTTGCGATGGATCCGCTTCCACAATAGCTTTCAATTCTTCATTATCAACTTTGGTCTCCGGCCGTCCACGGGGCTTGTTCTGCAGGTCGAAATTTCCAGAACGAAAACGTTGGAACCAAAAACGCACTGTGTTTTCTTTTGCGGCACCGTCGCCATACACATCATTAATCCTTCGAGCCGTTTCTGCAGCACTGGTGCCACGGTGGAACTCGTACTCGTAAATAACGCGATATTTCAAGTTTTCCATTTTGTAAACTGAGTGACGCAAAGAAAAAAAACAAATGAATTATAATTTTCGAAACACAAATATTGTTTCGTAAAACGTTTCAAACGAGTAAATAGCTGTATAAATTTGAATTTGGAATTCCTAACCAAAGAGAAGATATTTGAGATCAAAGTTGCCAGTACGGCAAAACGCCAATTTCACGTGTAAGGACCTAATATTATTTACTTGAAATAGTACACACGTACACAACACATGTTCTAATAAAAACAATTAAACATTCAATTATAATAATCCACATACACATCAATATAAGGTTACATTTTGTTTACATATTTATTTAATTCTATTCTAATTTTTTTTATGCTCTGCACACTTTTGACATCCTCCGGTATATCTTCATAAATTTTAAATGCTTTATACATAAGGGAATTCTGAGATTTTTTTTTTCTGAATAGGAGCCTTAGTTTATTTTTCTTTCTTGTTTCATATTATTATTATTTTGTTGAAAATCTCCTTACACCATTACAGCGCAAGCCAAT
The DNA here is from genome assembly GCA_022606425.2 of Lepidostoma basale. NCBI lineage: Eukaryota > Metazoa > Arthropoda > Insecta > Trichoptera > Lepidostomatidae > Lepidostoma > Lepidostoma basale. The sequence goes on along the minus strand of JAHDVF020000265.1, from coordinate 1,606,813 downwards.
TAGATGTAAAGGGTGAAAAAAAAGAATATCAAAGGAAATATAAATAGAACCTTATGAATAGGAAAAGCTAGTTATTTGCTTGCTGCCTTTATCATAAGGGCATTTACAAATTTGCCATAATTGCATCCAAAGAGGTCTATCTCTTTTGCAACCTCATTGAAGAGACCAATCGCTTTCAATACAGGAGAACTTCGAAGGGCCTCTGTTCGGCAATTTGGGGCATAAAATCATATATACCCCCTTGCTCTGCTATAACTATGGGGAACGTACAGATTTAGCTCTCTCGGTATTCCTGGATTGAAAATACCTCCGGATAACAGTTTAAAAATGTGCTTTCCTAGAAAGATCATTCGACGAGCTTCAAGAGTGTTGAAACCCAACACTCCTGAGAGAAACAGTGAGGGGTACATAAAAGGATAACAGTTATACTCCCTGAGGTAAAAATACCTTAAAAATCGTTTCTGGATCCTTTCCAGCTCCAAGATGACTGTTCTTTCTCTAGGGTCCCAAATGATAGAGCAGTACTCCAAGTTACATACAGTCGACGTTCATATAACTTGGTGCCATTCCATGTAGCGCTTTGAAGACTGTCCAACAGAGTTTATATTGGATTCTCTCTGGACTTTTAAGCCAGAGAAGTTCTTTGAGATGCTGTGTTATATGGGGAATTTTTTAGAATGCCTTAAATGAGTCTTGCTGCTGCATTGAAGTTTGTTTACTTGTTGTTTTAAATTCCACGAATGTCCACAGCTCGCCGGCGCGTCTGTCTCTGGAGCGCTACACGCTGTCTCCGCCCCCGCACGCTGACCTGCCGCAGCGGGTGCTGGACTGCGACACGCTCAACACGCTGGAGCGCTTCATCTCCGCGCGGGACACCCTTCGCCGCGGCCTCTGCCCCGGGGGCTGCGGGAACTCCCGCCCCTGCCGGAGGTACCGCCCCTACAGAGGTATGCACCGACACTCCAAGTTTGACCTTCATGACACAATGCGCCGGTCTTGCCTCACGGCCAACCGACCACCCAACAAAGATACAGCAATAACAGCAAAACCATCACGCCGTTTCCTCGAAATGGACTTCACACTACTGTAGCTCCCTCTACATTCATACACGCAAGTCGATTCTTTCGACTTCTAACATGGCCAACCTTAAAAATTTGATTGACTTTCATTTCATTTCATTTACAAAAAAAGTCTGACTGGATTTCCCAAAAAAAATCGAATTATGAATTACGCGATCACTAAAAAAAAATTGCGTCTATTGCAGACGGCTTGGAACATCGCGGCCATTTTTTTGTCTGTCAAAATAATAATTATAACATCAAGTGTTCATAATGATAATAACAATAGTGTTTGGATAACATAACAATGTTTTTGGGTTTATGGGTTTAATGGCGCTTTGAAATTAAATTCAACTTTTCAAAATAATTAATGCGAATGAAAATGTCAGTTTTCTAGAAGTTTTATTATATTTTATGGGAATGACATGTTTCGCCCTTCTAGGGCATTATCAAATGACATTTGATAATGCCTTAGAAGGGCGAAACATGCCATTCCCATTAGGGATGCGCAAAACGACTCATCTCAGGGATCTGATCTGAACGAATCGCTCAGCAAAGTGAGTCGACTCTTTTTCACGACTCACGACTCGCTGAGATGAGTCGTTTTGCAAAGTGAGCCAACTCTTTTTAACGATCCATGGTTCACAATTTTGAGTCGTTTGTTATATCTGCAAAGTTTGATTCCGATAACCGAAAAAAAGTATTAGTGACCTTTTTTTTTTAACTCATTAATAAAAAAATTATCACGGTGATCCTTATAGCAGACGAGCAAAAAAAAAAAAAGGTCGTCAACGATTTCCGTCCCCAATTTTTCGACAAACAACATTTTTAACGACTCGATAATTGTCAAGAAGAATCGGCTCACTTTGTTGAGCGAAACCGTTCAACTCAGATCCCTTAAAGAGCTCACTAAAAAGAGTCGACTCTTTTGCAATAATATACGATTCACCCAGCGGATCATTGAGCTGCCGCTCTTTTTTTATGGATCATCGCTCACCCGCTCACCAAAAAGATTCGAATCTTTGAGTCGACTCGTGAGCGGATCGCACATCCCTAATTCCCATAAAATATAATAAATAATCTAGAAAATTGATGTTTTCATTCGTATTAATTATTTGATATGGAGTTTTATATCATTGTTCAAAAAACAATAAATAATCAACTTTTTTATTAGTTAATAGAATCCTTAATTAAGACGGGCATCTCATACGAATAAAAAAAAAATTCCATAGGTCATTATGGGCCTGATGCATGTTTTATAAATTCTAACTTTGATTTCCACTAGCGTATGCTTATTGTCCCAGACAATGTCCCTCAAGCATCTGGAGTTTTTAACCTTCATTATATAGATCGCTGCAACTAGATATCTCCACACCCAGATATCTGAACATCATGACCTGTTCTATGGGCTAATCGTCTACAACCAGTTTGCATCTGAGAGGCTGTCTGGATATTGTTAGACATTTTGTTTTGGCGACGGATATCATCATATTATACTTATCAGACGCAAGATGGAACCTATAAAGCATTCTTTATAGATCGTCTTCACTCATTCAACTTAAATTGATGGAATAAAAACCTAAAAGCGGGTAATAAATGTACTAAAATATATCGGGACTGAAATAATTAGACGCAGTGGACGTACATTCCGGGTTTCCCTGTATTATGCTTAACGCTTTTGTGCATAGGATGCCATTCCTAACCTAACCTTACCGTACTGATGAAGTCTTGTTTTCCAGGATCGGCCAACGGCAGTGATTCTACAGACTCTGATGGATCTCCTAGTCACAAAGATCTGAGAATGGTTGGTTCATTTTTATATTATATTTGATACATTTAAAATGAGATATTGCGGAATAGGACAAGGAACATAGGAAGTATGTAAATGTTAATACTTCTCTTCTTCCCCTTATTTTAGATCTGGCCATCTGTTTATAAAGGATATTACATTTCTTCCTTTCCATGACCAACTTTCTCTCCATGTTTTTGGTGGTTGTCCTGATGGTTGACGGTCCTCTGGAGTCTTGTGGTCACGATCTTGGGAATCCTTGCTGAAGTCCCTCCAGAATGGTCTTCTCTGCCTACTCCATCTCACTATGTTAATGTTCTCCTCTGTCTGCTTTCGATAAACCAGGTGGATGCAGAGCAGAAACTGTAGACTTCATGAGGAAGCGGCAAAAATGGGTCTCAAAATTAACATGTCCAGGACTCCTTCCTCAAAGGTGTCCCCCTTGTGACCACGACTAGCTTTTGTTACCTCTGTAGCTGGCTCGATGTAGCCAACAGGCTTGACAAGGCAAAGGGAGGTTTTGAAATGCTCCCCGATGTATGGTGTTCCAGTATCATCTCAAGAAAGTTCTATTTAGCAGTAATTAAAAGCATATTTCTGTACAAATGTGAGACTTGGAAATCTACCGCAGATGTTATTGGAACACTCCAGGTGTTTATAAATAGGTGCCTTCACTCAATATTCAAGATCTATTGGCTCCAAACAGTCTCAAATGTCATTCTCTGGGCCATGGCAAGTGAAAAGCCAATTAGAAAATAAGTCGCTAGACGTAAATGGCTGTGGATCGGTCACACTCTGAGACGCAACCTATCCTGCATCGCTCAGGGCGGGCTGTGGGTGGAAAGAGGAAGCGAGGTAGACCTAGAGCCACCTGGAGAAGAACCCTACAGGACGAGATTAAAGCAGCAGGCTTTACTTGGGATTATGTTAGGCATCAGGCGTGCGATAGAGTTGGGTGGAGATAGTTCCTTGTGGCCCTATGCACCACGGGGGTGTGAAAGAAGAAGAGAAGAACCCTTTGATTGCTGGCACTATGCCAAAATAGCTGCGAATATTTTTTGATGTTGTTTGTCGGCCAACTCTAATTTAAATAATGTCAAAATATTTTTATTGATAGGTAGTTACAAATTTTTTTTTTTAAATTAATTTGTAATGATTTATTCTTCAAAAAAAAAAACTATTTACCAAAAACATTATGGACTACTTATAGTTTTGCATAGTATGTTACTTTTTAAAACAATCTCCAGGATGCAGACGAGGTTTTCTGCAACAGGTCTCACAAAACCACACTGTTTCCCGTCTTCCCCCTGGAATCTTTCTGTTACTGCACACAGTACAGTCTTTAGAACCTTTGTCCAGTTTCGCAATGAAGTGGGGCTTGTACTCTAATCGCTCCTCTGCGTGACGTATCACGCCAAGTTCCCGCCATTTTAGGTTATGTGATTTTGCAAGGATTATTGTATAGTAAAATAAAAACGGAAAACAGTCAAAATCTTATAAAAACGTGAAATTAAATGTTTTGGTAACGAATACTCACAAGAAACAACGACACGTGTCAAGTTTTGCGCGCGAAAATACACCGCGCGCAAGTCTTATCTTGTCGGCCCCCAGCTGACAACTGAGTTGTAGCGTAGTTGGCATTCGACAAAGGAGTGGTAAGGATTAAAGAAAGTGATTGAAGAGAAAGTAATGTACGTGTGGTATTGCAGGAGGCGGATGGGTCCCGCTACGTGGACCTGCAGCGCTCGTGGTGGGAGCTGCGTGCGCTGCTGGCGGCGCTGTGGCACGCGGCCGACCAGCGCCGCCCCTCGCACATGGCCGTGGCCGCCAGGCGGACCCCGTGCCACTGCTGCCGCTGCTCACGCCTCTACAAGGTTGAAACCCCTATTTTACATTTTGTAACCCGTCCGCATTTCAGTTTTTTGAAAAAAATGTGTGCAAAAGTAACTAATTAAATTTATGTCCGAAAGTACAAAAGTTGCCCCGCCCAAAGTTTATCAAACTGTGGCGTGCTACACTTCAGTATTATGAGTGATACAAAAAACAGAAAAGCGAGAAATGATGATACAAATTTAATTGTATCTCAATAGAGACGAAGACGCAAACTGAATATGGATGATCAAGGTGTTTACAGGACTTATGACCTGTCATTGGTTGGGTTAAGCGCACGCTTTATGTAATTACAACATTCCCCATTCCACATTTGTTATTATGATCATGCATGACAAATTTTGGAAGCTGTATATATACTTCAAATCCATATCTATCTTCACGTGTCAGTTTTAATTGGCCATCTATGTAGATTTGATTACACTTGTGAATCTTTTCAAGATTAAACTATAATATATAATCCACCCACTAACGCCATCTATGGAGAATGATTTTCAGCATTTAGCAAACTACCTTATTAACACAATGCGAAGGCTGTCGCCTATTAATGTATTGTTAGAAGCCGCCAGGAGTATTATTCCTTTCTATATGCCAAAGAATTGACCAGAATGGTTACAAATATTATTGTGAATGTATACTTATACTTGTATACATTCACAAAAATAAATGATGATACGGCTAGTATGCGAGCGTGAAATATTCTTAACCGCCATATCTTGGCGGCTGATATGCGGATGGGTTAAGGGACAGAATGTAAATGGAGGGTATTGAAAAAAACATTTATTTATTTTTTCAATCATGTAGATTAGTTTGCGAAACGCGTGCCAAAAAACCAAACAAAACCGATGAAAAAAGGAATAAAATATTGTAATCAATTTTTTTTTTTTGTGAATGTATACTTATACTTGTATACGAATACTGGATTTCACCCATGGTGGGTGATTAATTCATGAAATTTAATTGTATCTCAATAGAGACGAAGATGCAAACTGGAAACTGAATATGGTTGATCAAGGTGTTTACAGGACTTATGACCATAATCATTCTGGTCAATTCTTTGGCATATAGATAGGAGTGACATCTCCAGGCGGCTTCTAACAATGCGCTAATGGCGATAGCCATCACATTGTGTTAATAAAGTAGTTCTGCTAAATGCTAAAAAATAGTCTCCATAGATGGCGTTAGTGTGTAGATTATATAGATTAATCTTAAAAAGATTAACATATGTAATCAAAATCTACATAGATGGCGTATTGAAACTGACATGTGAAGTTAAGCATAGATTTGTAACATATATACAACCTCCAAAAATTTGTCTTACATGATCATAAAGAAATAGGTGGAATGGGGTATGTTGTAATTACATAAAGCGTGCACTTAACCCAACCAATGACAGGTCATAAGTCCTGTAAACACTTGATCAACCATATTCGTCGGAGGTGGACATATTTGGTGATAGTGTGAGTTGCCTCAGGGATGCAATATCAATGTTATGATTTTTTCTTATTCTTAAGCTTAATTTTTATTTTTTTAATGCTTCTCTGTTTATAATGTAATTGCAAACGATTTGGAATTGTATGTCTGTAATGTTTGTGATTATTATCAAAATAAATGAAAATGAAATGAAATATTCAGTTTCCAGTTTGCATCTTCGTCTCTATTGAGATACAATTAAATTTCTTTTATTGTAATTAACTTAACGAATAGAACATAACAAAAAACGTAAAAACTGTATGTAAATGATGATTGTGAATAATGTCAAATAGAATAAAACGTTACAAATCAAGTCGAAAACCGAATGACAGATGCCAAATGTCGGCAATCGCCACGTTGTGCATCGTATGCCTACTAATCACAGCGTTGTTGTATGATAGAGTGTCAAATGAAAATGTAAGAAGTGAATGTGAATGATGGTGTTATGAACAAAATAATGAAAGGATCACTAAGATGATTTGGACACATGGAAAGAAAGAATGGTAAAAAAATATGTATGTTGACGATGTAAATGGAACTAGAAATAGAGGAAAACGTGGCACGATCTTCCTCTTCTTCTGATTGTAGATCTTGCGATCTGTTTATGAGGGATATCAACTTTCTTCCTGTGATGAAGACGACCAGCCTTCTCTCCATCTCTTTATTGGTCGTCCTGGTGGTCCACGGCTCTCTGGAGTCTCGTGCATCACGATATTAGGAATTCTTGCTGGATCCATTCTCTCGTAGTGGTCCCTTCAGAATCGTCTTCTCTGCCTACTCCATCTCACTATGATCTTCATTTTGTAGGATTTGCAAATTTCTTCATTGGATATCCTATCTTTAAGGGTTCTCCCAACAATAGGTAGCAATGTTCTCATTTCTGCTACTTTTAAGAGATGTTTGGTTCTGACAGTGTCTGCTCTAGCTTCGATTCCGTGGCACGATCAAATAAATCAAATATTGAATGTCGGCTATGTGAGGAGTCAGAGAAATCGACGTGCGTGCATGACCACGATGAGTGAATGTTGAGGAAGCGAGAGAAATATGTCAGGAAAGAAAAGTGCGACAGTCTACCTCTCGGGGAGACGGCATGATGGTTAGTTAATTAGTTTGTTTGACTATATTTGGTGTTCAATTGTTTAATTTATTTTTGTTTCATGATTCATTATCATGATCATAAAGAAATAGGTGGAATGGGGTATGTTGTAATTACATAAAGCGTGCACTTAACCCAACCAATGACAGGTCATAAGTCCTGTAAACACTTGATCAACCATATTCGTCGGAGGTGGACATATTTGGTGATAGTGTGAGTTGCCTCAGGGATGCAATATCAATGTTATGATTTTTTCTTATTCTTAAGCTTAATTTTTATTTTTTTAATGCTTCTCTGTTTATAATGTAATTGCAAACGATTTGGAATTGTATGTCTGTAATGTTTGTGATTATTATCAAAATAAATGAAAATGAAATGAAATATTCAGTTTCCAGTTTGCATCTTCGTCTCTATTGAGATACAATTAAATTTCTTTTATTGTAATTAACTTAACGAATAGAACATAACAAAAAACGTAAAAACTGTATGTAAATGATGATTGTGAATAATGTCAAATAGAATAAAACGTTACAAATCAAGTCGAAAACCGAATGACAGATGCCAAATGTCGGCAATCGCCACGTTGTGCATCGTATGCCTACTAATCACAGCGTTGTTGTATGATAGAGTGTCAAATGAAAATGTAAGAAGTGAATGTGAATGATGGTGTTATGAACAAAATAATGAAAGGATCACTAAGATGATTTGGACACATGGAAAGAAAGAATGGTAAAAAAATATGTATGTTGACGATGTAAATGGAACTAGAAATAGAGGAAAACGTGGCACGATCTTCCTCTTCTGATTGTAGATCTTGCGATCTGTTTATGAGGGATATCAACTTTCTTCCTGTGATGAAGACGACCAGCCTTCTCTCCATCTCTTTATTGGTCGTCCTGGTGGTCCACGGCTCTCTGGAGTCTCGTGCATCACGATATTAGGAATTCTTGCTGGATCCATTCTCTCGTAGTGGTCCCTTCAGAATCGTCTTCTCTGCCTACTCCATCTCACTATGATCTTCATTTTGTAGGATTTGCAAATTTCTTCATTGGATATCCTATCTTTAAGGGTTCTCCCAACAATAGGTAGCAATGTTCTCATTTCTGCTACTTTTAAGAGATGTTTGGTTCTGACAGTGTCTGCTCTAGCTTCGATTCCGTGGCACGATCAAATAAATCAAATATTGAATGTCGGCTATGTGAGGAGTCAGAGAAATCGACGTGCGTGCATGACCACGATGAGTGAATGTTGAGGAAGCGAGAGAAATATGTCAGGAAAGAAAAGTGCGACAGTCTACCTCTCGGGGAGACGGCATGATGGTTAGTTAATTAGTTTGTTTGACTATATTTGGTGTTCAATTGTTTAATTTATTTTTGTTTCATGATTGTGTCAGGCGAAGGAGCCGTCACCGGGTTCGTGCACGTGCCGGCGGCGGCGCGCTGGCGTGCGCGGCGGCGTGGGTGGAGCCGGGCGCGGCCGCACGCGCTTGCGGGACCCCCCCAAGTGCAGGGCCTGCACGGCCAGGGCAGGTGACGCTCTCCCCGTTCTTCTTGTCCCGTCACATCTATTATTCACAGTCACAGTAATCAAATTCAATTCAATGTCTCTAAATGCGTTATGCTATCTTTTACTAGAGCATTGAGAACTGTGTATTATAGATATACGTCGACCTTCGTGGCAGAGTGGTAAGTGCATTGACTGTCACTCCGAAGGTTCCGGATTTGATTTCCGGCGAGGGCAGTGTGATTGTCACACTGTCTTTGGTCTGGTGTAGAATTCCCGTGACAATAAAATGGCGATAGAAGAGCTACCTATCACATGTCCCGAGAATCACTATGAAAGCTTAATACCCTTTACATCGATTTGGCTCATGCTGTCATGATGTAAAGAGCGATTCAACAAAATAATAATAATATCATATTTCACCTGTACTCAATAGATACCTTAAATTTTAATATTGTTTGTAATAGCTGCTGAGTTAATAAACTGATTTGATTGTTAGAGTCTGACTAACCCTCGTGTTGTCTGTTCCAGCGGAGAGCCGCCTGAGACTGCTGTGGGGGCGCGGGGACCCGCCCGCCACGTGCTGCTGCCGCAGGAAGACCGTTCCCAGGGACAACTGCAGAGTAAGGAATTTAATTGCTTCTTCTTTTAGTGCATAATGGTGTTCTTGTGCCGACCCTTATGAATGGAAGCGAAGCATGGAACTAGCAAAAGAAGGATGAAAATAGAATAAATGCAGTAGAAATGAGATCTCTTAGACGAATGTGTGGATAATCTGTGTATGATAGAGTGTCGAATGAAAATATAAGAAGTGAATGCGGTGCGAATGATGGTGTTATGAACAAAATAATGAAATGGTCATTAAGATGGTTTGGACACACGGAAAGAATGAGTGAAGACAGAATGGTAAAGAAGGTAAACGGAGTTAACAGAGCTAGAAATAGAGGAAGGCCGAGGAAAACGTGGCACGATCAAATCAATCAAATATTAAATGTCAGTCACGTGAGGAGTCTGAGAATATGACTTGCATGTATGGCAAGATGTATGAATGTAGAGGAAGCGAGAGAAGTATGTCAGGAGAGAACAGTGTGGCGTTCCATTCTTTCTGCCTACCCCTCCGGAGAGACTGCGTGATGTTTAGTTTTATTAGAATTGACAATCTGTGACACAGAAATTATGACTCAAATTCTAATTTATTTATTTTACCAAATGGTCATTACCTTTCATTAAATAATTAATACGAAAGAAAACATGTTTCACCTGTCTAAGGCATTATCACATTTGATAATCCCTTGGACAGGCGAAACATGTCATTCACATTAAATATAATAAAACTTCTTGAAAACAAATGTTTTCATTCGTATTAGTCACAATAAAGTGATGTAAAAACAATAAAAAAGTGTTTTTATAACTAAAACTAACCAACTAACCATCACGCCGTCTCTCCGAAGGGTTAGGCAGAAATAATGGACTACCACACTTTTCTTTCCTGACATATTTCTCTCGCTTCCTCAACATTCATACATCGACATGGCCGACATGCAATATTTGATTTATTTGATCTTGCCACATTTTCCTCTTCCTCTATTTCTGGTTCCATTTACATCGTTAACATATAATTTTTTTACCATTGTTTCTTTCCATATGTCAAAATCATCTTAATGATTCTTTCATTATTTTGTTCATAACACTATCATTCGCGCCACATTCACTTCTTATATTTTCATTTGACACTCTATCATACACAGAGTTTCCACACATTCGTCTAAGAGATCTCATTTCTACTGCATATATTCTACTTTCATCCTTCTTTTGCTAGTTCCATGCTTTGCTTCCATACATAAGGGTCGGTAGAAGAACACCATTGTGCACTGCCATTCTAGCTTTTTTGGATAGGTTTTTGTTTGCGATGACAGCTTTAAGTGCACCATTCACTTTGTTGCCTGCCCCAACCCTTCTTTCAATATCTGTCCACTCGCCCATCTCTTGTAAACATACTAAATACACGAACTCACCTATTTGCTCTAAATTTTCTCCATTCACGCTAATGTTGCAGACTGTCGTGATTTCTTCTTTTTCAAAAATTTACCAAATTTGGACTTGTTAACATTCATCATCAGATCATTTCGCATGCATACCTCATACATACTATTCACCAGGACTTGTAGTTCATACTTGTTGTCTGCAAGTAGGACAGCGTCATCCGCATACAAGAAACAGCTGTTTTTATATATTTTCAATAATGCCACACCACAAGTTAAGAGCTTCACACAACATGGTTTTTAAAAAATCTGTCGTTCTCGATCTATGTTTCGTAGCGTTGCATTCTCCACCTTCAGGGTAGTTATGACTTCATACAAAAGTTTAAAAATACTCGTTAATAACGGATGATGTTGGACAGGTGACGCTGCACTTCAAGGACCCCTCCATGGCGCCGCTGGAACTGGACCTCGCCACGGAGGACCACATCGACTCCTCGGCTTACGAGGAGGACGAGGGGGAAGAGATCGACGACGTGGTGAGACACATTTAATGATCTATCAATTTTGTGACAGCACTTTCGACTGGGAGTATAAGGTCTTATGTGGAAATCTTATCAGCTTTTTATCTAGTAGTAACTCCATATTTAAAAATCCACATTTTTCTTATTTCATACCCAAATTATGGGCATCTCATAACCCATTTCTTTAGATTACTTAGGGGATATTTGGAGAACTCGGCCGTGCTGAAGGGTGTTCGGCTTTTTGTCCCTGACAGATATCTCCGATAGCGACGGCATAGATTGTTTAACCTACCGGCCGCCAGAACCAACCTACCTCTGGTGACACCGGTGGGAAGAGCAATTAATCTGCTGAACGCGGTCTCCTCGGAAATCGACGTCTTTCATATTAGTGAAAGTACATTCAGAAGTTAATTCTGGAGAGTATCTTGTCTTCCTAATGTCGAACCATCTCTCATGGGTTTCTGGTAGTATACTATGAGGCATATCTAGAAAGTAAGTGTACTGAGGCTCTCACGACCGAATGGATTTTATTTTCGACATGTTGGCTACACTTCCGTGTAGCCTGACCCTTCCGGGTCCAGTTGAGAAGTGTCGACGCGACAACACGTTTCGTGAAAAATGTCAATCCAATCTCCCGCCAAGTGTGAAATACGCGGCGTCATCCGTTATCTTGTTTGGAAGAGGGTACATACATATACAGAGGTGAAAAATGCATATGGTGATAAAGCTATGAATCGTACGAGTGTGTACAAGTGGTGTCGTGAGTTTAAAAACGGTCGTACGTCTGTACATGATGATCAGAAAAGTTCAAAACCACAATTTCAGCTATGAAAATCATGGCATCCGTGTTTTGGGACTGTCAAGGCATAATTTTAATTGAATATATGCCTCAAAGGGAGACCATCAACTCTGCAAGATACTGTGAGACCTTAAAAAAATTGCGGAGGGCGATTCAGAACAAGAGGAGAGGCATGCTGACAAAGGGAGTCTGCCTGCTGCACGACAATGGCAGAAGGAACTAATTAAAATCTTATTTTTCAGATTGATCCTGAGGTCGGGCCGTTCTTAGAAGAATGTTTGAAAATGTTCCAAGACGGAGAGGAAGACATTCCCAAGGGAGATGAGGGTGAGTAGGAGGATATGAGATTTGTATATTGTTTTCATGAGTGTGAATAGGAGGATATGAGATTCATATATAGTTTTCATGAGGGAGAGTATGAGAAAATGCGATTTATTTATTGTTTTCATAAAGGAAAGTAGGATAGGAGATTTATTTATTGTTTTCATGAGGGAAAGTACGAGGATATAAGATTTGTAGGGGGAAATTACATTTTTTGTATTGTTTTCATGAGGGTGAGTAAGAAAATATGAGATTAATATATTGTTTTCATGAGGGTGAGTAGGGGGAAATTACATTTTTATATTGTTTTCATGAGGGTGAGTTCGAGGATATGAGATTTTGTATGTTGTTTTCATGAGGGTGAGTAGGAGGATGTGAGATTTATTAATTGTACTCATGAGGGTGAGTATCAGGATATGAGATATATATATTGTTTTCATGAGGGTGAGTAGGAGGATATGAGATTTATTAATTGTTTTCATGAGGGAAACAGTGGGATGGTTAGTTAGTGAATTTTTTTTTTTTTTTTTTAAAAAAGACTAATATCAAGGATTTACATCAATGATATTAGAATTTATTTTACAATCTTCAATGTGAGCAGAAAATAGCTCATTATTATGAAGAAGGAATCTGGTCGTGTCCAGGCTTGAACCCATGTCCCCTGGATCAGGAGCCAAGCGTTCTATCCCCTAGACCACCACCCGATTTTTTCTTATAGGATATTTCTTAAACTCGTATTTGACTATTATTAACCCTTATGCGGTTTTGTCATCGGTCTCTTGTGGGAATTTCATAGTGGACTATCTGAAAGTGATATTTACTTCTCAGGAGTGCTGCCGTTGTGCAAGCGTTGCCGCTGCGTCTGCTGGCGGCCGCGGTTCTACTCGCCCAAGCAGAGGGACCTGACCATCACGGAGAATGTCGATAAGTCAGTATATATCTTAACATTTATATTAAATATTCAAACCCAAAGCAATATCTTAACGTTTTCGCTCCCGCCGGAGCTTTGTCAGGGTGAGAGACAATAATCAAAGAGAACAACCTACGAAAAAAATATATAAAATGGAGGGGAGAAAAAGGAGTAGGAGACAGTGTGCATGAGGACGAATTGGATGTTAGAACGGTGAGACATGATCATTAGGGAATAAGATTCTAGAGAATTTCTAATTAAGATTATAGTGGCGGAAAGGGGATGCGTCTTGTCCATCCTACATTGTTTTAGCACACATATGTCTGAGAGATCTCATCTCTACTGTATTTATTTATTTACTTCTTCTACTAATCTACGTGTGTGCATGGTACGATGTATGAATGTAGAGGAATCCCGAGAGGTATGCCAGGACAGAGCATTGTGGCGATCCATCCTATCTGCCTACCCCTCCGAGGAAATGGCGTGATGGTTAGTTAGTCATCCTTCTTCTACCAGTTCCATGTTTCATTTTCATATATCAGTGTTGGTACTAAAACTCAGAGTTAGTACTAAAACCCAGGGTTGGTATGTAAGTGTTTTCATAATTTTTCTTTCCAAATTGGCAATGGAATTCCAAAATGTTGATGCTTAAACCTTTAATAAAGTGAAAAAAGTTATTTTATTGAATTATTTTTACTGACCACACTCCCCTGATTCTGTGTTATTGTTGTTTTTGGCCGGGATTGAGTTATGAATAAAAAGTGAATGTTTTCGCCTTTGCAGTTTCACCCGCCTGGCTCCGCAGCTGCTGATCCTGAGGCTGGACACGCTCTGCGCGGCACTGTGCGCGCGGCACAGCGCACGCCTGGCGCAGCTCGTGCTGGAGGGGGCCGTCATGACGCTGCTCAAAGGTTTGTCCTAATCCCTCGCTTTATAATAATATTAATAGGCAAAACTGCGGATTTCATCAAGAAGGAGTACGAGAATATTTCAAATACAAGAAAACGAGTGAGGAATACTTCAATTCTCTCCGTAATTCGAAATGTACACAATGCGCAGTAGTGTATAAAACAAAAGGAGAACAATTTGGTATTGTTAGTTGTGAAATTTTGAATGTGTGTGAAAAAAAAGATTTACATTAAAAGTAAGTTATTGCGAATTACAATTGTAAGGCCTCTTGCATGACATAATGGAGGGTATGACCGAGGGGACAAACTCTAGGGGACGCCCACGCCGAGAGTACCTGGAAGACCTGTTGGTGGACATGCGCTGCTCTTCATATGCACATTTCAAAAGAGCCACACAAGACAGGGAAGAATGGAAAAGAATAATAGAGGAAATTGCTGCAAATCAATCCCAGGATTGAAACCAGAGAGAGAGAGAGCATACCCAAGAGATGATAACATGTGGTTGTGGTGTTGTTCCAGAGCTGTGGAGGCGGGCGGCCGTGATGCGCGTGGGCGGGCTTGCGCTGGCGGCCATCTTGGGCCCCTCGCGGCGCCGCCTGGCCACCGTGTGCGGCCAGCTGCTGGCGCCGCACCGCTTCCTCACCACCGTCTACCGGGCCTGGGCCGAGCGGGCCGCCGCCAACAGGGTCGTGCACGTGAGTCTCCTCCGTCTCCTTATCTTACTCATTTATATAATCAAGTTCCTAATTTATGTAATGTGGTTCCTTATTTATATAATGTGGTTCCTTATTCATATAAGGTGGTTCCTAATTTATATAAGGTGGCACAAAATTTATCTAAGCTGGTTCCTTATTTATATAATGTGGTTCCTTATTTATTTAATGTGGTTTCTTATTTATATAGGGTTTTTCCAAATTTATCTAAGCTGGTTCCTTATTTATACATTTTGGTTCCTTATTTATATAGGGTGTTTCCAAATTTATCTAAGCTGGTTCCTTATTTATACATTTTGGTTCCTTATTTATATAGGGTGTTTCCAAATTTATCTAAGCTGGTTCCTTATTTATACATTTTGGTTCCTTATTTATCAAATCAAATCAGTTTATTAAATTAATAGACATTACAAACAGGAAAATGTTTAAGGCATTTATATAGGGTGTTTCCAAATTTATCTAAGCTGGTTCCTTATTTATACATTTTGGTTCCTTATTTATATAGGGTGTTTCCAAATTTTTCTAAGCTGGTTCCTTATTTATACATTGTGGTTCCTTATTTATATATATAAGTTAGATTCCGGTTCCTTCTATTTCCGGAATTCTGATATTCCAGATTTAAGGTGTTTTAATCCTGATTCCTCGTTTATGAATTCATTGATACGAAATGCCAGTTTTTAGTTTATAATACTGGATTCTTGTATTGCGATTTCTCGGTGATAATCTTGTGTCTTGCGATTTCAGCTGTCCATGCTGCTGCTGCTAAGCGATCAGCCGCCGTATTCCATGGAAGCGCTGTGGAGCTTCTCCTCGCTGCTGACGATGATGTCGGAGGCGGAGACGCTGGACGCCAACCTCACCAGCTTCCTGGGCAACTAGTGAGTACATTTGCGTTGATAATATCTCTATTATTATTATTATCACTAAAGCGCTTGACCTGGACATTGAAATAAAGGGTAGAATTGAAGTTGCATTGGCTGCATTTAATAAAATGAGAACCTTCTTTTGAAACGATAATCATAACTTGAAACTCCGACAAAGAATGATTAAATGTTATATATAGTCTGTTCTAATAGCGTGTGTATTTGTCTTTAGCCGGCAATGCGAACGAGATGACTACCTTGACAGGATCGCGGGCAAGTTCCAGGCCATCGCCATGAGCCAGCTGGCGCAGGCCTCCGCCGCCGGCCTCCTGGAGGACGTCCTCCCGGAAGACCTGCCGCCTGGTAACTATCTTTCTCCTCTCTCCAGTCTAAAGCACACGCGATAAACAGAGCTTCTTGAGCTCTTCTTTCTTATTTAAACCTATTTCCGTCCACTCTTGGACAAAGGCCTCTTCCATTTGCTTCCATGCCACTCTGTCTCTTGCAGACTGAATCCAAGTTATACTGATGTGTCGGTTCAAGTCATCTTTCCCTGTACTTCTCTTTGCGGTCCACGGTCTCCAAACTAGCAGTCTTTTTGTCCATATTATATGTGAATTTCTAGCTACGTGACCAGACCATTGCCATTTTACAGTCGCCACCCGGTGTATGATGTCAGTGACCTTTGTTTTTTCTCTCACCTTATCATTTCTGACTCTGTTTTATAGGTATTATGTTGTATATATTATATTTTACCTGTACTCAATAGATGCCTTAAACATTAATATTGTCTGTTGAGATAATATACTGATTTGATTTGAACGATATTTTAACATCTGTCAATACCTCCAAAATGGCCGAACGCACTCTCAAACAAACTCGTCGCGCTTGTAATATTTCATCAAATGAGTATGAAATACAGCGAATCCTTTTTGAAAGTGGCAGTGAGAATAAAGTTGATATATTAGTGATTCTAGTGATTTTATGCCTTCGAACAATGTTTTGGAGCGTTCAAATAGTGAAAGTGATGTGTCAAGTGACAGTTCCATAGAACATCACTTTTCAAACTACCTGGGGATGAGCCATAATGATCTAGCTAACAAGCAAAAAAAAATTATGCTTTTATGTTTTACCATTTTTATTCTGCGTGTAATTTAGTCTTAATGTTATTGTAATAAAAGAATGAGTCAAAATTAAATAGTGTGTTGTATGAACAAAGTATGTCATCTTTATTAGTGGTGCAATGGGTTAATTCATTAGAAATAAAAGTGGGGTTCTCAATGCGGTTGATTGTATCTGTATGTATTTAAGAGGAGGGTATGATGGTTGCTCCCCAGATTCGGAGATGCTGGACGTGTGCACGCGTCTCCGGGCGCACATGCCGCGGGAGGCGCGAGAGCTGGCCAAGTTCAAGAGGGTGGTGCAGCGCATGCTGCTCTGCAACACCAGGGGCGGTCTCACGGTAAGCACACATCTTGCATATACGAGGTCTGTTCAAAAAGTATCGCGAATTTTGAATTTCCGCTGGCTACGTATATTTGATTTTTGATTTTTTTGTAGCGTTATGTTGGTACTCATGTCCCTTACTTATGCTGACAAGGTCGGCCATTTTGAATGTTTAGTTAATTTTTGACAGCTGTTTTGCTTGGATGTGTTTTGGCTCGTCTTCGATTTTTGCCTATTCCAAAAAATGGATCAAAGAATCTGTATCAAATTTTGTGTGAAAAACAAAATAAAGTGCGCGGACGCATTTCGAATGTTGACTGTGGCATATGGTGAAGCTACCTTGGACCAAAGCAACGTTTATCGGTGGTACAAAATGTTCTCAGAGGGCCGAGAAGATATGAACGACGAAGAGCGTGCCGGACGCCCGAGCACGTCAACAACAGACGAAAACATTGATAAAGTGAAGAAAATAGTATTAGCCAATCGTCGAATCACCGTTAGAGAAGTTGCTGAGGACCTAAACATATCGATTGGCTCGTGCCATTCGATTTTAACCAATGATTTGGGCATGAGTCGGGTCGCCGCGAAATTCGTGCCAAAATTGCTCAATTTCGACCAAAAACAGCATCGCGTTAACATTGCTCAGGAGATGTTGGACTCGGTCCGTGACGACCCAAATGTGCTCCAGAGGGTCATAACTGGTGACGAATCATGGGTTTATGGTTATGACGTGGAAACCAAAGCTCAATCATCCCAATGGAAGCTGCCGCATGAGCCAAGACCAAAAAAAGCGCGCCAAGTTCGGTCGAACGTGAAGGTTTTGCTCACAGTTTTCTTCGATTGCAGGGGCGTGGTGCATCATGAGTTCTTGCCACAGGGTAGTACGGTCAATAAGGAATATTACCTGCAAGTTATGCGCAATTTGCGCGAAGCAATCCGCCAGAAACGCCCGGATTTGTGGAAGAACAAAAACTGGCTTTTGCACCATGATAACGCCCCTGCTCACACATCGTTGCTTGTGCGCGAATATTTGGCCAAAAACAACACAGTAATGGTGCCGCAGCCACCGTATTCCCCAGACCTGGCCCCCTGTGACTTTTTCCTGTTTCCAAAACTGAAGAGGCCCATGAAAGGACGACGCTACGCCACGATTGAGGAGATAAAGACGGCATCGAAGGAGGAGCTGAACAAGATCACAAAAAATGATTTTTTTAAGTGCTTCGAGGATTGGAAAAAACGTTGGCATAAATGTATTATATCCGAGGGGAATTACTTTGAAGGGGACAAAATAGATATTCATGAATAAATAAATACTTTTTGAAAAAATATAAAATTCGCGATACTTTTTGAACAGACCTCGTATTACAGTTATTATTAATAAGAAAGCTTCTACATTACAGACGTCACTTTGGCCTCAATAAACACTTAACCTTTGCCACGCGTTAATTTGCTCCGTTTTATCTATACCCCTATGTGGTACATATTTTCAAATACCTATGTACGCAATTAAATGTCAAATTATAGCATTATGGCATGATTTATTGGACTATATAGACAGAACAGACTATTCTCTACAATATGAAAACAGTTGGTCAACGTGACAGCGTCACACATGTAAACAGCCCCTGAGACAGGAATACCTTCCGTCCTTTGTTGACGGAACCTTCGTAAGGTGACTTCATAGTCTTTCTACTGACCATGCCTTTGGCGCTATCCGATGTTCCCGCAAAATCTATTAATTATCTCTTTTTATTATTGATGTCCCGTGTAGTTTGATCACCAACATTATATCGATTCAATACATATTTAACAGTTGCACCATTATAAAACTTTTGAATTATTTCGAGTTCTTTCCAATCCAAAGTACGACTTGTTTGCCTTTATCCATTATTTTAGACACTTTTTCACAGTAAAATGATATTAATGACAATGTTTTATGAGTATGAACTAAGCTGCGGGTGCTTTATTGCAAATTCGAAACTTTATGAAACGACTATAGAGCCACAAACGTATGTTGGCAGTGGCGCAAATGTGAACTAAACGCCCAATGTTATTGTGACAGTTTGCATTATTGTGAAATTTTTAGTTTTTATAAAATATTAGTATTATATAACAACTGACATAAGGTTAAATTTATAAGAGTAATGAAGTAACTTTTAATAAGATAAAGAGAAAACTATTAGTAATAATGAATAATTAGAAATGAAAATTAATTTTAAAATGAAAAAAAAAAGAAAAAAAATAGAGTAACTAATTTCATTCGCCCCGAAGGGTTGCTCCAACCATTTTTTAAAAATCACTTTCATTAAGATGGAACACATGGATGTTACTAAAGCACTTATTGTACATGTCGCACGTCCGGTACACCGCCGCACTTTGAGCGTAGTTAGTCCGATAAGCAGGAAGGTGGAATATTTGGTTCACAGTGTGTCTTGTGCGAAGCATAGGGGTTGTCTATTTTGAAGTGAATGATTTTGTGAAGCAACATCATATCATTAATTGTTCGCCTATTTTCGAGAGAACACACATATTACATATTACAGTCTTGCATGTTTCTGCGCTGATATATCATCTAATCCTGCCCAGAAGTGATATTTTTTAAGCCTATGCATCTTATCGTCGTCAAAATACGGTAAGTAAATCACTGTGACGAATAAGCATTTGCCACAGTGATCGCCAATGTAGGGGGGACCTGACAAGACGCTATTAGAAGTAAATCATGCATAGTTATTCCATTTCGTCTAAATATATTTTCTTTTGTTTCAGGTGAACTCTGGCAAGAGAGAGACAGTGGCAGCGTGGGCGAGGGAGATGGAAGACGAGGAGGAATACGTGGAAGGCGAATTTTTCGTGAGGTGAGAGTATAAAAAATTTATGCTTTTGAGTACTTCTACTAACTATCAAGCCGTCTCCTCGAAGGGGCGGCAGAAGGAATGGACAGTCACATGTGTTTTAAAATTTTACATTATTTTTGGCATTGTGTGATTTAAGAATCAAGAGGCAGCTAGTGGAGACGTTGCTCCAAGAGCAGTACGACACCGGGATGATGCTCAACTTTGAGGAGTTCTTCAAGAACTATCCCGCACTCAGGTATGTTGTTTATTTATACATCATGATAGGTAGCACGCGTGTCTTATAAATTCTGTCTTCCAGACCAGACACCCTGACTGAATATTTCTAGGTCTTCCCTTTTTTATCCCTAGATTTTCCACAATATTATCCATAATTTTATATCAAAGTGATCATTTTATTACTTACCTAATGAAAATAATAGTAAACCAGTGTAATATAATTATTTATAGCGTTTTACAAACAAAAAAATAACACTTTTGAATATCACGTTTGTACAGAAAATCATAAACCGACAGTTGGAAACAGTCGAGCGCACATCTAGTACAACTAGAGACATCTAGCAAGAAGTTTGACAACTAGTAACGCGGATCATAGATACAACTTTAGTATTATTGCTAGATGCAAGACATATTTTATTATTTTGTTGTTTTTTATGGCGAAAGATTATTTTGGATCATATATGAGCCGTATGCGGTAAGGGGTTAACTTGTTCTCGTACTTTGGTATAAAGTTTATTTATTTATTTTTCAGTTCGTATCTCCAAAACGACAAACACAAGCCCAAGAGAACGGAGCAGCGGTCCCGTCCGTACAAACGAAAGCTCAAAACGCGATTAGGAGACGAATCAAACGCTCAAAAATCACCCGAGTCTCCCGTCAGGCCGCCGGCGAAGGCGACGGAGAGACGGATCCCCACGATGCTGGAGGAGCTGTACAGGTTCTCGCAGCTGAAGCTGGCCGAGAGCCACCGCCGGCCGTGGAGCACCGAGTGCCTGGCGGGGGCGGGGGCCTGCGAAGCCCCGGGGGACCGGCCCTTCCGGGCCACGCGCTCCTGCCCCAACCTGCGCGCATGCTGGCAACGGAAGGGCGACGCCGGGGCCTTGGCAGACTCCTTGCTTAACCTCAATCTCAAGGACAAAGTCAAGACACAGAGGTGCGTTTCATTTCTATCTATCTAAATAGCACCTACAAATTAACTGAAAATTCAGACATACACAGAGACTGGACCAGTAACTGTGACAGATATCACTTACCGAATGCACGAACTCTTCTTCTTCGATGGCCCTACAGCCCATATCGAGCCTTAGCCTCCAGTATTCTTCGCCTCCAACTCCTCCTGTCCTCCGCTTCGACCCTCCAATCTGACACTCGTAACAATCTTGTTCCATCTCTCCATCTCTCTCTCCGCTGCCGTCTTCCCGGTAACCTGAGATTGAAGCAATAACATCATTAACCTTAACCATTACCTTCTTCTCCGTTTTACCAACCTGCCTCTGGCGACACCGGTGTGAAGAGCAATTAATCTGCTGAACGCGGTCACCTCGGAGATCGACGCCTTTCATATTAGTGAAAGTACATTCAGAAGGCAAATACTCTTAATTCTGGAGAGTATCCTGTCTTCCTGCAGTGGAACCATCTCTCATGCGTTTCTGGCATACACAATATATTATTTTCTTCTTCGTCTTCTTCTTCGATGGCCCTACAGCCCATATCGAGCCTTAGCTTCCAGCCTTTAGCCTCCAACTCCTCCTGTCCTCCGCTTCGACCCTCTAATCTGACACTCGTAACAATTTCGCCCCATCTCTCCCAACTTCGTCCTCCCATCGCAGCCTTGGTCGTCCAATGTGTCTTCTACCACCTGGGTGCCACTCCAGCAATCTTTTTGGGGTTCGCGATGACGGCATCCTCTGCACGTGACCGGCCCATCTCAGTCTATTCAGTCTGACCTGTGTGGAGAGACTGGGAGCTTTGTAAATATTGTACAGCTCGTCATTATGCCGCACTCTCCAGCCTGATGAATGCACGAACTAAGACAGGACAATCAAGGATATTGAACAATGGACTGAATCTTTACAATGAACTACCAAAAGACACAAGGAGTCTCACTGCAACTGAATATAAAATATATCTGAAACAATACATAATTAATAGTAAGATCTAAAAATGTATCCATATAGCCCAATTGGGTTTTTAAAAAAATAAATTAAATTAAAAAAAAATTCTATATATTAGGTGTTTCGGAAAGTTCGGTTCGTTTTACAACAGAGGGCTCTGGCTATTTCAAGGATTCAAATCTGGCGGCCATTTTTTTTTTAGTAAGCCTGAGCATCCGTCAATTAAGTTCAGTTCGCAATTGTTTGTCGTTCTCACAACAACATTTGTTTTATCGCTCCTTAAAATGTCAAAAGCATTTGCGGGAAGTTCTCTTGTTCTGTTTTAACTGGAAGAAGAGTGCAGCTGAGATCCATAAAAAGCTTGTGGAAGTTTATGGCGATCATGCCCCATCTAATAAATAATGCAGTGAATGGTATAGACTCTTTATGGGGGTATTCTAGTCTAGTAAAATAGAAATTTCAGAGTGATAAAGCCCGGCTTCAAATCCATACAAAAAATTGTAGATATCTTCTTGTATATATGCACCTAGCTATATGATTACAAACCAAAAATACATAAGTGCGACAAAGACCCTTTTACGTTTTGCAAGCCCAATATGAAGCCCATCGAAAACATGAAACAAAACATGTGGACGTAGGCGACTTCGCGAGCATCTCACCTACGCGGTACGTATGTGTGAAATAAAATACGGCGCGTATGAGTGGAACATAACATACACGTAGATCATTTCTGTGCATGTCAGCGGAGTCCAACGCATCAAATTAAATCACTATAAATAGCGTGAAATTTCAAAATGTTATTTTTTTCGTAGACGGTTTAAATGCGCAAAAACATCGTTTTATTATAGATTTTTTAGGCAAACCTGGCTTTTCAGCTTGTATGGAAGTACCGCCACTGAATTCTATGTGTTGATCCAAACAATTGTATGTAATTTTAATTACTTTTATCTGTCTTTGTATTGCAGCACGAGTTCCCAAGAGACCAACTACGATTCGGCGAGCGAGAGCTTCCCGCCTGAGACGGACGTGCAGGACAGCCTCCGCACGCAGATGATCGAGTGCCTCAACCGCATGGAGATCCTGGGCTTCGAGGACTTCAGCAGCAAGAAGAGGAACGCCGAATCGGAAACATCCAACCCGTCCCCAGACCAAACCCCAGCCTACAACGCCGCACTGAGTCAGAACCGCCGACTCCTCGCTCTCAACCAGACCCTCTGCATGGGACACGGAGATCTCACCTATCTCTTGAATTCAGCTAAAATTACGGACATTATGGATCAAGAAAAAAACATCCTTAAAGAGTTAATCGACTTTGAAATGGGCGGGAAGAAGGACGATGTCCTTACAGAAGAGTTGCTTGATGGAGTCACGATCCGAGAGTCGCAGCCGCTACCTTTCTTGCAGGACAACGATCTGAACCAACTGGACACCGTGGAAGGCAAGGACACTTGGGAATACAGCCCCCTGGCCTCGCCGAAGCGACGCAAGAAGGAAGACACCCCCGATGACAAGGGAGACTCAGAATTCTTGGAGCCACTGGACACCAGCCTTGTTATGCAGTACATCAGCGAGTCAAACGGCATCTCGGACCTCATCTTCCGAGTCTTAAACCACGGCAGCAAGTTCCAATCTCCGGATCTGTGGAGATCCGGGGAGAATCATTTAACAATGACCCCCGAAACTAAAAAGCAGCTGAAAGAAGTGCGATGCATGAAAACGGGCGTGAAGCAGTCGTGCGGGAAGAGAAGAAACGGCGTTAGTGTTAGTAAAAAGATATCCACGTTCATGCACGAGAACCGGCAGGCTTTGGAAGAGTCGGGGGCCCTTGTTTCATTCGAAGACCCTAGCAAGGAAGAGATCATGGTCGAAATGCTGATGCATCGAGATGTAAACGGCTTCACTCAAAAGGAATTCCAGAGTAAACTCTTCACTGCTTCCACGCAGGTCGTTATGAGGAAGGTGCTTAAGATCATGATGTGCGATGACGAGGCAAAGCTGCAGGCCGTGCTGGCCGAGAGCAAGAGCGAATCCGACTACGACGTGAAAGTGGGTAACACGATCGACGGCTTCTGCATCGACGACTACTGGGACGACCTTCAGTCGCACTTCATCGCGTGGCGCGAGTTCACTCTGGAGCAGTACTACGGCATGGGGGGACCGCGCAGGGCGCAGAGCAGCCGCGCCGAGTACAACAAGAGGCTGCGTCAGATCCAGGAAGAGGCCGAGAAGATGGTCTACGTCTGCAAGAAGAACAGCAAATACACGTGCAAGGACTGCGAGGTGATAAAGTTTAAAGATAACGACACACAAGAAGACCCCGTTAAGAACAAGGCCATGAAAAAGACCGTTGCGAATAAATTGAGCGTGGAAAAAACGACGAAACAGAATTTAATAACGCCCGTAGAGCACGCTATGTTCGTGGAGAAATTACAAGCGGTTAATAAAGATTACGTTGATAAAATTCTAAAGCAAAATTTAACCGGTGAAGATTGGATTCTCACGATGAACGAATTACAGAAACTAGAAAGGAAACTCAAGAGCGCCGTAGGAAAGACGTCGATGCCCGTCATCAGCGCCCCGACGATTACGCCGCCGACGACGACGACGAGGAATACGGACGAGGCGCGCGAGGCCGAGCTCCTGGCGGGGCGCGGTTTAAGCAAACTGATCAACCAGTTCTCGTCGAAGAAGGCGGCTGAGAAGCCGGCGGCGGCTGCGGCCAAGGCCGGCGAGGCGTGCGCCTGTGAGGCGGGCAAGTGCGCGTGCGCCGAGCTGAACGCCAAGGCCAAGAAGAAGGCGGAGCCTCCGAAGCCCAAGGAAGAAGAGAAGTGTCTGACTACTTTGAAGGTGAATATGTCATTCGATTTGTTGATAACATTATTTCGTGTTATTACTTCTCAAAGTAAAATGATTAAATAATGAAAACAATAAAAATTTGATACATAATTTCTTTATTGTTATGTATTTAGTGAACATAAACACAAGTAGGAGCACACTAAATACATAATAATAATAAAAAAATTGTTTTCATTATTTAAAATGAACTTCTACCAAGAAATTTCAATGAAAAACGTTAATTATTTAAAATTATTCAATTAACTAACTAACTAACCATCATGCCGTCTCTCCAAAGGGATAGGCAGAATGAATGGACTACTACACTTTTCTTATTTGACATACTTCTCTCACTTCCTCAACAATCATACATCGTGTCATGCACCCACGTCAATTTCTTTGACTCCTCACTTAGCCGACATTCTCTCTATTTATAATTCCATTTACATTGTTAACATACACTTTTTTTTACCATTCTTTCCATGTATCCAAATCATCTTAATGATCCTTTCATTATTTTGTTCATGACACCACCATTCGCACCGCATTCACTTATTATATTTTCATTCGACACTCTATCATACACAGATTTTCTACACTTTAGTCTAAGAGATCTCATTTCTACTGCTTTTATTCTACTTTTATCCATCTTTTGCCAGTTCCATGCTTCGCTTCGATACTTAAGGGTCAGTACAAGAATTTTGTGCTTACACTTGAAACCAGAAGGAAGTTGAATTCATTGCGTTTCTTCTAAACTATTATACATTCCTAAAAACATGGATGATGTCAGTAATATGTTCTTCGTAATCGTTGTTTATTTTTGTCCGTATCCAGAGAATCACGGTGGACTCCAAAGGCAATCCCGTGGACCCGCTCAAGGTCAAGGACGAGGACGTCAGGACCAAGACGGTGATCAAGAAGATAGTCATCAGCAACGGGCCCAGCAAGAGCAAGACCATCTTGTCCCTTAAAGAAGTCAGTCAAAGATATTAACCCTTAACGTACCGTGTTCAAAACGCTCGCTCCCATGTGGTCAATTCAGTTTACCGCTAACTTTATCTAAATATCAAGCATATGACTCGATGAATCAAAATTTAATTTATGTCATCTTGTAGGGAATTTCATTAGGAATAGATCGATATCTATAACATACATGGATTATTTGAAAAACATATCATTATTAATTTTTTTCTGGAACCATGCGATCTCTGATATAGAATACGACACAGCATATGAGCAACTGACACCAAGTATGAACTTGTCTCGCCCCGCCGCGCCGTGGCGCTATAATTTTACGTATGATAAAGGCACCTAGGCAAAATGTATACTACGTTCAAGACAACGAGTACGTATTAACCCTTAACGTACCGTGTTCAAAACAAAACGCTTGCTCCCATGTGGTAAGTTCAGTTTACCGCTAACTTTATCTAAATATCAAGCATATGACTAGATGAATCAAAATTTAATTTATGTCATCTTGTAGGGAATTTCATTAGGAATAGATCGATATCTATAACATACATGAATTATTTGAAAAACATATCATTATTAATTTTTTTCTGGAACCATGCGATTTCTGATATGTAATGCGTCACGACATACGATCGACTAAAATCAGGTCTAAACAAGCGCCGCGCGGCGCGGCCCACTAAAGGCACCTAGGCAAAATGTATAGTACGTTCAAGACAACGAGTACGTATTAATATTTGTCCCTTTTGGTAAAGTGTTAATATTTTCACAGTTCTGATATTATTAAGTTACGTGATGCGTTTTCATCCAGTCGGTATTATTACGTACCTATTGAAAAGGTCAAAGATATAATTTATAATACGTTCAAAACAGCGAGTAAGTATTTGTCACTTTTGATAAAATTGTAAATATTAGCAAAACAAATTCTACCTTAACACGAATGAAGGTGAGGGCAGTCTTAAAAAATATTTTTTTTTGGGATGAAGGAAGTAATTTTTTGCTTTTTTTTATTACGAAATATTGAGAACATTTCAATGGAGGATTACAATTTTTTTTATAATATTAGGGTCCATAGGTTTTAAGAAAATCAACTTTAAATTGGCAGTGGAAACTCAATTGACCACATGGCAACGCGACGGTTAATATTTGTCCCTTTTGGTAAAGTGTTAATATTTTCACAGTTCTGATATTATTAAGTTGCGTGCTGCGTTTCCGTCCGCAGTCGGTATTATTACGTATGAGAAAAGGCCAAACATATAATTTATAATACGTTCAAAACAGCGAGTAAGTATTTGTCACTTTCAAAACAAATTCTACCTTAACACGAATGAAGGTGAGGGCAGTCTTAAAAAAAATTTTTTTTTGGGATGAAGGAAGTAATGTTTTGCTTTTTTTTTATTACGAAATATTGAGAACACTTCAATGGAGGATTACAATTTTTTTTTTATAATATTAGGGTCCATAGGTTTTAAGAAAATCAACTTTAAATTGGTAGTGGAAACTCAATTGACCACATGGCAACGCGACGGTTAATGCCAATGTCGTCTTGAAACTATTTACCAAGCCGTAAGCACCATAAACAATAATTCCAACATGGAGATTTATGGGTCCGTACATTTAGGTAGGATGTTTACAAGAGATGGGCGAGTGGAGAGGGATATTGCAAGAAGGGTTGGGGCAGGCAACAAAGTGAATTTTGCACTTAAAGTTGTCATCGCAAACAATAACCTATCCAAAAAAGTTAAAATGGCAGTGCACAATGGTGTTCTTGCACTGACCCTTATGTATGGAAGCGAAGCATGGAACTGGCAAAAGAAGGATGAAAGTAGAATAAATGCAGTAGAAATGAGATCTCTTAGACGAATATGGGGATACTCTGTGTATGATAGTGTCGAATGAAAATATAATAAGTGAATGCGATGCGAATGATGGTGTCATGAACAAAATAATGAAAGGATCATTAAGATGGTTTGGACATATGGAAAGAATGAATGAAGAAATAATGGTAAAATAGTTATATGTTAACGATGTAAATGGAACCAGAAATAGAGGAAGACCGAGGAAAACGTGGCACGATCAAATAAATCAAATATTGAATGTTGGCCATGTGAGGAGTCAGAGAAATCGACGCGCGTGCATGACACGATGTATGAATGTTGAGGAAGCGAGAGAAATATGTCAGGAAAGAAAAGTGTGGCAGTCTATTCTTTCTGCCTACCCCTTCGGGGAGACAGCCTGATGATAGTTAGTTATAAATGTGAAATAGCAACGGAAAGCACTGCTAGTGTCAGAGTAAATGGAGATCTTACAGCCTGGTTTGATATCAATAAAGGTGTCAAACAGGGTTGCGTAATGTCCCCGTGGTTATTTAATCTGTATATGGCCAAATGTATGAAAGAGCTGAAAGGGTTGGATGCAGGTGCCAAAATGAGCGGAGTGTCAGTAAGCTGTCTCTTGTATGCGGATGACGCTGTCCTACTTGCAGACAACGAGCATGAACTACAAGTCTTGGTGAATTGTATGTATGAGGTATGCATGCGAAATGATCTGATAATGAATGTTAAGTCTAAGGTAATGATTTTTGAAAAAGAAGAAATCATGTCAGTCTGCAACATTGTCCTTCAGGGTGTGATGGTTAGTTAGTTAAATGTGAAATTAATATAAAATACGACTTAACTAACTAACCATCGCGCCATTTCTCCGGAGGGGTAGGCAGAAAGGATGGATCGCCACAATTCTCTGTCCTGGCATACCTCTCGGGCTTCCTCTAAATTCATACATCGTACCATGCATGCACGTCGATTATTCTGACTCCGAATGTGGCCGCCTTTTAGTAATTGATTAATTTGGTCATGTCATGTTTTCCTCGGTCGTCCTCGGCTTCTTTTTCCACTCGCGCTGCTTGTGTACAACTTTTTAACTATTCTTCTCTCATCCATTCGTTCCATATGTCCAAACCATCTCAGGGATCCTTTTTTTAATTTTATCCATGATGCAGTCATCTGCCTTACATTTCTCTCTTATTTCATCGTTCAGTATTCTAGCATACAACTTGATCGATCTTATTTATACGGCGTTTATCCTGCTTTCATCCTTCTTTTGCCAGCTCCAAGCTTCTTCTTCTATTGGGGCCAACAGATCTTGAATATTGAGCGAAGGCATCTATCTATAATATAAACTCCTGGGGTTTTCCAATAACGTCCACGGTAGATTTCCAAATCTCACATTAACGCTACTGTTGAATATTTGGAGCAAATTATATTAAATATCATATTTGACAGGCGAAACATGCCATTTTCCATAAAATATAATAAAACTTGTTGAAAAAGAAGCCGAGTATAAAGAAACTTACCATTTTTATCAAAGTATGTGGGAGTGGATAGATGCGGGAAATTGTAAAAGTGTAATTTCTGTTGGTGAAGGGCATACCGGAGCCGTGCACCGCGTCCTCGGGCCACCCGCCCACCTCGGTGACGGGGGACAAGATAGTGGGCAGCGACGTGCAGATCGTCAACGGGGTGGCCATGAAGGGAGGCGTGCCCATCAAGGATGGGGTCACCATTAGAGACATCCTGGGTAATTATTTCTGTTATGTACCTGGGTCATTTGTTGGCTTTTCAAATCAAATCAATTTATTTCATATATTGAGACAGGTAAAATAATAACCAAAATCATTATGTATAAAACAATGATCCGAACAGTAGTGACCTATGGGTGTGAGGTGTGGACAATGACAGCGAAATCCGCAGAGCGATGGGATACTTTTGAAGGAAGGGTGCTGCGCAGAATTCTGGGGCCTGTGAATGACGGTGAAGGCTGAAGAGTGCGGCATAATGACGAGCTGTACCATATTTACAAAGCTCCCAGTCTCTCCACACAGGTCAGACTGAATATACTGAGATGGGCCGGTCACGTGCAGAGGATGCCGTCATCGCGAACCCCAAAAAGTTTGCTGGAGTGGCACCCAGGTGGTAGAAGACCAATTGGACGACCAAGGCTGCGATGGGAGGATGAAGTTGGGAGAGATGGGGCGAAATTGTTACGAGTGTCAGATTGGAGGGTCGAAGCGGAGGACAGGAGGAGTTGGAGGCAAAGAATACTGGAAGCTAAGGCTCGATATGGGCTGTAGGGCCATCGAAGAAGAAGACGAAGAAGAAAATAATATATTGTGTATGCCAGAAACGCATGAGAGATGGTTCCACTGCAGGAAGACAGGATACTCTCCAGAATTAAGAGTATTTGCCTTCTGAATGTACTTTCACTAATTTGAAAGACGTCGATCTCCGAGGAGACCGCGTTCAGCAGATTAATTGCTCTGCACACCGGTGTCGCCAGAGGCAAGTTGGTAAAACGGAGAAGAAGGTTAAGGTTAATGATGTTATTGCTTCGATCTCAGGTTACCGGGAACCGGCGGTGCACCAGGCCAAGACGGCAGCGGAAGCAGCGAGCAAGGCGCCCGCAGCCAAGCCTGCAGCGGCCGCCGGCCGTCCTGGGGACGTGGATCACCACCACCAGCACGTCTGCACAGGTATTTTATATTTTTAATGTGTAACTGTGTACTGCATAATGCTGTTGCTTTTGACTCCATCTCTGCTTTGATACATTGAATGAATAAATGTAATGTTTCCAGTGAACCACGGCGGAGACAATTGCTGCGGCAACCCGGAGACGGGGCGTTGCAGTCAACATCCGGCATCGCCGCGTCCGGACCAGCCCTGCAACTGCTGCTACTGCACTGTCTTCGGACACGCCGTGAGTACATTTCTGAACGTGCTCTATAATATTGATAAAGACGATGATAATTGTATCATTCTCCATTCTCGTCACCGAAGGCACTTAACTTTTGTTTTATAACGGGTCAGTTGAATCCAAATCAGTTTGTTTGTTTTTTTAGCCATTACGTAGATTGCTACTTAAGTTTTGAGGTACCTCCAAAACATGTGATTTGAACGTATCAACCGCTTCTTCAGGCGTCGAAAAACGTTGAACTCGCAATTTATTTTTGATATGCGGGAATAAGAAAAAATCATTGGGTGCCAAATCAGGACTGTACGGCGGATGACCAATCAATTCGATGTTTCGAATGCTCAAAAATTCACTTTGATTCTGCTGCTGTAATAATTTTAATCTTTCCCTCAGCCGCCGGTGACCACTCCCGTATCGAAGAACTTCAACGAGACCAGGGAGCGCTTGCGTTCAATCTTGAATCGGAAGAAGCAGCGCTGCAGACCTGCCGGCTCTCTATCCTCTCAGGTAACCACGGTTGGAGTGTTTCAGTTCAAAATTAAAGATCTTTTTCAATTCAATATTAAAGAGGGTGTTTTTTTTTAGAGGTATACAATACATATTCAAAATGAAAAAACAAACACATTAAAATATTGTTAATGTCTTTGATATTGGCTTTATTTAACAGATAATTTTATGCCATTATTGTTTAAATATGATTTCGGGCGTATGAGCGCCACGGCTAGCTCGAATGAAGCGCAATCGTGGATGCGTATTATCCACTAGAGTGTACGTGGTGCGAAAACGATCCATGGTTTTCCGAATAACTTGCTCGGATGGACGATTATGTCAACCGTAAAATTGGACGAAGTGCACGATAAGTTTGATGAAGCGAACCATGATTTTCAAAATAAATTTGCACAATTTGCAAGCGCTGTTCTGACGTCAGTCTATTCATGGTGAAATGGCAAAACGTACTGACTACAAATCAACTGTCAACTGTCAAATTGACAGTCTGTAGTACAATGTTGCCAGTTTAAAAACTAAACCTCTAAAAAAAACACCCTATACTTTGGTATAAAGTGCTCAATTTATTTATTATTTCTTGAAAGATTGACTCCATATTAACCCTAGAACCCTACACTGTCTGGCGTATACATTGTTCCTACACAGGGGTGATGTGGTACCCCAAAACTAAATAGTCCATAAATTATATAAATAAAAGCCTTTTTAGAAAATTATACCTTTATTTACATCAATTGACAATTTTGACAATAAGATGTTAGATAAACTTAAGGCGTTAACACTAGGGATGGGCAAAACGAATCACTTAAAGGATCTGAGCTGAACGGTTCTGATCAGCAAAGTGAGCTGACTCTTTTAAATAATTCGTGATTCACCATTTGGAGTCGTTCGTTAAAAATGAATTTCTGATACGAGCTAAAAAAAAAAGTATCAAAAATTCATTTTTAACGAACGACTCCAAATGGTGAACCATGAATTATTAAAACGAGTCAGTTCACTTTGCTGATCGGAACCGTTCAGCTCAGATTCCTTAAAGAGCTCACTAAAAAGAGACTCTTTTGCAATAATTTATGATTAATCCAGCGGATCATTGAGCTGCCGCTTTTTTATGAATCATCGCTCACTGGCTCACCAAAGTGAGTCGACTCTTTGAGCTAACTCGTGAGCGGATCGCACATCCCTAGTTATCACTATGGAATTCCATAATGATGAATTTTTATGAATTAAAACACTGTTATTCACACTTTTGAGTTTATTTTGCCCTATTATATTACCAAAATTTCTCTGTTTGTAAATATCTTCACCCATCAGAAATTGAATTATTGTGACTGCTTTTTTGGTTTTTCCATCCATTAGTCCCTGTTTGAGCTGCAAAAGTCGGGAATCCTAACAAAATAAATTTTCGGCAGTAATAAAGACAAAAGTGGAAGTAGTTAATACATTGTTTTATTTAATTATTATTTAAAATGAACTTCCATCAAGAGATTTCAGTAAAATCATTTGATTATCTTACTAATGGATATTTTATTATAGGGTGATTCAGAAACATCAGACGGATCAAAAGTTTCCACCAAGGACAAAACGGAGGAGCCCATCGCTGCAGAACCGCCCAGTAAAACGGCCGTTCCAACTCCCGTCGTGAAATCGGGTAAGTTTGTTTTTAATTACACTGTTGTCACCGCTCGTACCAAGAATGTACCAGTATGCAATAAAAGTGATCTTGAATGTGTCAAAGTTATGGTCTTCTTCTTCGGCCTTCTTCCCCCCACTGCTGGATATAGGCCTCTTCCAATTTCCTCCACTCGTCTCTATCCTGCCCCCTTTGTATCCAAGATTTTCCAACCCTTTTGACAAAGTAGAGTAAATGTGGCCTGGCATCCCATTGTGTTTGCGTAAATTAAATGTATGTCCCGGATGGACGGAGACAGGCCTAGAAAGTGTACGAGCGAGGCTGACGAAAGGGTGCCGCTGCGCCCTATAACAGCCTCGGGTGTGTGGTGGGAACCCTTCTGTGTTCTTCTCTCTCTTAACCCTTTTGACAATATCATCGGTCCATCTCATCGGTGGCCTTCCGACACTTCGCCTATTTTCCCATGGTCTCCAACTGAGTATCCTGGGTGCCCATCTGTTGCCACCCTGTCTAGCCAATCTAGGGGTGCGATATATGAAAGACGTGGATCTCCGAGGAGACCGCGTTCACCAGATTAATTGCTCTTCCCACAAGCAGGTGTGTTCTGGAGGCCGATAGGTAAAACAATCCATACTATCGCTGTCGGAGATATCTATCAGTCTTGCTATGTATCCAGCCCATTGCCACTTTAATTTAGCTATACGATCCATGATGTCAGCAACTTTGGTTCGGCGTCTTATTTTGTCTCGGAGACTCACACCGAGCATTTACCTCTCCATGGATCATTGCGTGCTTTTTAGTTTAAGGACACTTTTTGCTGTTAGGGTAGTTGTCTAGACAATACTGTGGGTATTCTGCGAAAAAGCACTAAGCCAAAATTACTACTTCTGAGATAATTGAAGTTCAAAGTTTGTATGGATATAACAATTTGTTTTTATACTAAACATTAATAAGCCAATTTGAAAAAATGGTATATTGATCTATTAACTACATTTTATTTAATGGTTTAATAAATAATAACTGAACTATCAGCACATTCTTTTCAAAATAATAGTGGATTGACATGACTTGGTGCATTTTCGCTGATACATAATACCACAGTAAGGTATTCAAATTGAAGTCACATTGTACCTACTATAGTCACTTTGTGAGAAATGTTTTTTTCTTTCTTTAATTAAAAAAGTTACGCAATAATTTTATCTTATGTACACTACCTATTACATTGGGTAAAATAATAATTAATTATGAAAAAAGAGAAAAGAAAGAAAATATTAATTGGCACGTTTGCCCCTGAGTGAAGCATGTAGACATCACGTACTAGACATCTCCAGGATATCATGTCGCCGACCAACAATCTCACCTTTTCTCAAGTCAGTACTGCTCCATAAGCTCCGCTGAATACATCTGAAATGTTGTTATTGATAATTTATCCAGGGAATTTGCATTAAGTCCCTTGGTGCTTTTTCCATGAACGGATTTATATTATATTGACTTATTACAGAAAATATCTCGACTTGTAGTGTAGATAGGACTTTGCAGATTGTAGAGTATTTTTTAAACAAACAAAAACCTATCCAAAAAAGCTAGAATGGCAGTGAACAATGGTGTTCTTCTACCGACCCTTATGTATGGAAGCGAAGCATGGAACTGGCAAAAGAAGGATGAAAGTAGAATAAATGCAGTAGAAATGAGATCTCTTAGACGAATGGGTGGATACTCTGTGTATGATAGAGTGTCGAATGAAAATATAAGAAGTGAATGCGGTGCGAATTATGGGGTCATGAAGAAAATAATGAAAGGATCATTAAGATGGTTTGGACATATGGAAAGAATGAATGAAGAAAGAATGGTAATTAAATTATATGTTAATGATGTAAATGGAACTAGAGATAGAGGAAGACCGAGGAAAACGTGGCACGGTCAAATAAATCAAATATTGAATGTCGGCCATGTGAGGAGTCAGAGAAATCGACGCGCGTACGATGTATGACTGTTGAGGAAGCGAGAGAAATATGTCAGGAAAGAACAGTGTGGCAGTCCATTATTTCTGCCTACCCCTTCAGAGAGACGGCGTGATGGTTAGTTAGTTAGTTAGTTTAGAGTATTTTTTCAACAGTATAACCTCATCATTAAGTCAAAACAGCATAATTTAGTGCTTTTTTACAGAATACCCACGATATATCGAATTGAAACCTGCTTGTTCTGTACACTCGATCTGATTCATTCTTCTCTTTTACTTTCAGAAGCGGTGCCGGCGCACGGTGCCAAACCGGTTCCCTTGCAACCGGGGAAATTGGCCAAGGCGGCACAGCCCCCGGCCGCGAGTGCCGCGGAGCCCAAGAAGCAGCCGGCCTCGGCGCCGGAGCCCGCCCCACCGCCCGCCAAGGCCGCCCCGGTCGCCAAGGCCAAGCCTCGGCCAGAGGCGGCGCCGGGCCCCACCGTGGCGGAGGAGAAGAGCGCCAAGGACGCCAAGAACCTCGTCATCAAGAACAAGGAGGCCAAGTGCAGCGAGAAGGATCTGGCCGTGGAGGAGCAGAATCTGAAGAATGCCAAGAAGTACAAGCTGGTGGCTTGTAACGAATCTAAAGGCATTCAGACAGAGGTAAAGTTTTTTTTTTATAAATGTACTAGCGTCGATTCCTCCGACTTCTAAAATGACCAACCTTTAAAATTGGATTAATTTGGTCGTATATCGTTCTACCACACATGCGTCTTAGGGACCTCATCTCTCTTCTTACTGTGTCCTGTCAGGTCTCCCCAACGTTGACTATCACCTTCATAGTGATGACCTGGGGAAAAATATCCAGAGTGGTATCCCTTGCCTTCTCTGGAGGATTTTCTGTTGGGGTTACCTTGCCTTAGCTGGGTGTATCCAGTTTTATGGCGCTGGAAGCTCGCCATTCCTCCTCTCTCTACCTGCTATGACACTAAGTAATATGTGCCACATTGCCCGGGGTTCGCGGGGTCTTTAAAAGACCTCTCGTGGACGCTAGAGAGTTGGACTTGATAGTAGTGTTGCTGTTGTAAATGCAACATGGCGCCTTACGACATTTTGTAGAGGCATACTTTCCAGCATAGCATACCCCATCGTAGCCCTATTACCCTTTTGAACCCCTCATCTATACCGCATTTATTCTGCTTTCATCCTTCTTCTGCCGGTTACATGCTTCGCTTCCATACATTAGGGATGGGACCAGAACTCCATTGTGAAGTATTACAAATATGAAGTGACGGTTAGTTTGTTAGTAAGTAATTTCAAATTCAAATTCAAATCAGTTTATTAACTCAAAAGACATTACAAACAGGAAAATGTTTTAGGCATCTATTAAGTACAGGTAAAATATTATAAAAATACAACAAATTACCAGGAACGCATTAGAGATGGTTCGACATTAGGAAGACAAGATACTTTCTAAAGTCAAGAGTATTTGTCCCCTGAACGTACCTTCACTAATATAAAAGACGTCAATCTCCAAGGAGACTGCGTTCAGCAGACTAATTGCTCTTCCCACCGGTGTCACCAGAGGCAGATTGGTTCTGGCGGCCTGTTGGTAAAACAATCTGTGCTGTCGGAGAAATGTATCAGGGACAAAAATACCAACACCCTCTAGCACGGCCGAGTTCTCGAAATATCCCCTGATTAATTTAAAGAAATGGGTTATGAGATGCCCATCTCTTCGAAGCTGTAAATAATTGATGTCACGCATGTTAATTTGCCCATTGCTCCAACAGCAGAAGAGCAAGCCCCAGCCGGGGCCCGCGGTGGTGCCCAACCACCCCTCTGTCCACTCGATCCCCTCGGCCGTGCCGCCCCCGCTGCCCAGCCACCCCCCGCCCCCCGCCAGCCACATGATCGGACCACGGCTGCAGGCCGCGCAGCAAGCGGCCGCACCCGGCAGACCCAAACCCGAAGCCGCCCCGAGACCCAAAGGTCAGTTTCACTTCATGACATTGTTAACTCTTTGCACGCTAACCTATCAACTATGCGGCAAAAAGTCCATACTCACACGCGGCCGTCTCAACACTTGATACGGGAACTTTGACTGCCGATATTACAGCACTCTTTTGTCAAAAATGTATTTCCCGCTCACTTGGACATTCATACAACTATCACGATGCTGATATCTACAAGAATTTCTCAAAAATTTAATTGTATTTCATAAAACAACATCGATAATCAAGTGCGCGTCTTCGCGCCTTTGAGTGCCATAGTTTACAATTTTGTCAACGGATGGTGTTAGTACTAATTTGCTACCAACCCTTGCGCGCACCGAGTTAATGTTAACCCTTAACGTACCGTGTTCAAAACAAAACGCTTGCTCCCATGTGGTCAATTCAGTTTACCGCTAACTTTATCTAAATATCAAGCATATGACTCGATGAATCAAGATTTAATTTATGTCATATTGTAAGGAATTTCATTAGGAATAGATCGATATCTATAACATACATGGATTATTTGAAAAACATATCATTATTAATTTTTTTCTGGAACCATGCGATTTCTGATATGGAATGCGAGACAGCATATGAGCAACTGACACCAAGTATGAACTTGTCTCGCCCCGCCGCGCCGTGGCGCTATAATTTTACGTATGATAAAGGCACCTAGGCAAAATGTATAGTACGTTCAAGACAACGAGTACGTATTAATATTTGTCCCTTTTGGTAAAGTGTTAATATTTTCACAGTTCTGATATTATTAAGTTGCGTGCTGCGTTTCCGTCCACAGTCGGTATTATTACGTACCTATGAGAAAAGGCCAAACATATAATTTATAATACGTTCAAAACAGCGAGTAAGTATTTGTCACTTTTGATAAAGTTGTAAATATTAGCAAAACAAATTCTACCTTAACACGAATGAAGGTGAGGGCAGTCTTAAAAAATTTTTTTTTTTGGGATGAAGGAAGTAATTTTTTGCTTTTTTTTTATTACGAAATATTGAGAACACTTCAATGGAGGATTACAATTTTTTTTATAATATTAGGGTCCATAGGTTTTAAGAAAACCAACTTTAAATTGGCAGTGGAAACTCAATTGACCACATGGCAACGCGACGGTTAATGAATGGCTGCAGTAAAATAGGCACTAAGAAATTAAATCTCGCGAAAATTTAAAATATTATTTTATTCGTAGAAAGCTCAAACGCGCAAAAAAACATCATTTTATTAAGATTTTTTAAGGCAAGCCCGGCCTCTCGGCTTATATGGAAGTACCGCCACTGTATACATTACTCTCTCATGCCAATTAAATACTAATAATAATTAATGTACAACCTATTCAGTTACTTAACTCCGCGTTCTGCTTTTGCAGGTCAGGGGCGTCCGGGGCCGGAGGGCTCACGGATGGACTGGCAGACCATGACGGCCTCCACCACCACCACCACCAGCCGGGACTCCTCCATCTTCAATTCCACCTCGTCTGTCTGCTCCGGGTAATTGTCTCACTTCTACATCCGTACACTGTGTATATAGATTCTGGACCACCGATGACTGTTTTCCTGGTTTTAATTATCTAAATTATTGTCTCTTGGACAATGATGTATAATTCAATATTAAATAATTAACCTCTGTTGAAAAAAAATCATAATTAATAGGAATGAAAACGTCAGTTTTCTAGAAGTTTTATTATATTTTATGGGAATGACATGTTTCGCCCTTTTAAGCCAAAATTTTTATTTGATAATGCCTTAGAAGGGTGAAACATGGCATTCCCATAAAATATAATAAAACTAACTTACTAACTAATCATCACGTCTCCCCGAAAGAGGAAGGCAGAAAGAATGGACTGTCAAAATTTAACCGATGCGGCACTCCATCCTTCTCTTTTTGCCCCGCGGGAGACGCGCTGTGATGGGTAATATAATAAAACTTCTAGAAAACTGACGTTTTCGTTCGTGTTAATTATTTGATATGGAGTTTTATCGCTCATTTGAAATATTAGAATTGTAGCTACATTTTGACCAAAAACTTTACGAATTACGAAATACGCGATATTTCGAATTAACGGTAGAATTTACTGTGAAAAGTAAATTTTCGGACCGAGCAAATAATGAAAATTTTGAATTAACGGACTTTTACTGTATTTTGCGACTACATTTGCTTCTTATATATGAATGTATCTTATAAACCTTTTTTATGTTACTTCCTTACTACTAAACTTTACGTAATATTATGATGAACTGGGATTATGATGACCTAGAGAAACCAGTTGCTTTCAAAATAAAGACAAAAGTGGAAGTAGTTATTGGAATAACTTTGTTTCTTCTATGTTCGCCATACTTTGTGTTGTAGATGTTTTATTTGTCTTTTTTTATGTACTTTGTATATACAACACTATCAAAATTACATATCAGACATGTTTCGGACAACCGGTCCTTCTTCAGTGATACATATTTAAAGTATGATATGTAATTGGAATGGAATAACTTTGTTTTATTAAATTATTATACATGATTTCTCGTGATTGTACAATTATGGATTGGTGTGAAGTTTGCATTGGCGTTTTGCAGGTGTTCGCGGTACCACGTCCGCGCGGAAGACACGCGAGACCTGAACATGCTGGTGGAGTACATCGAGGGGCCCGTCCGACCAGCCAACAAGGTCAAGAAGCAGACCAAGAAGACCCGACAAAAGGCCAAGAGGGTAATGTGCCCAT
Source organism: Lepidostoma basale (assembly GCA_022606425.2). Lineage (NCBI taxonomy): Eukaryota > Metazoa > Arthropoda > Insecta > Trichoptera > Lepidostomatidae > Lepidostoma > Lepidostoma basale. The sequence goes on along the minus strand of JAHDVF020000265.1, from coordinate 1,567,232 downwards.
ACCTATTCTTAACACTCTACGGATGACCGATATCCTTCTTCATTGTTTTTATTTTATTTTTATCAATTAATACGTTGACTGCAGAACACTGACCGAGACATTGGGTAAGAGAAGAACTCGCAGGTGGGACCCCTGTCTACTCCAGGCCTTATACCATTTGGTTTTAAGTAAGTAGGTGGGGGTTCACAAATGACTCCACCCCAATCTTGCTCCACGGTGTCCCCCTTATGACCACGACCAGCTTCTGCTACCTCGGTAGTATGATAGCAGGCTCAGGAGGTACGGAGGAAGATGTAGCCAGCAGACTTGACAAGGCATGGGGAGCTTTCGCTATGCTTCGCCCTGTATGGCGCTCCGGTATCATTTCGAGAAAGCTCAAGCTCCAAGTATTTAGCAGTAGCGTTAAAAGCGTACTGCTGTATGGATGTGAGACTTGGAAGTCTACCGCGGACGTTATTGGTAAACTCCAGGTGTTTATAAATAGGTGCCTTTGCTCAATATTCAAAATCTATTGGCCCCAAACAGTGTCAAATGCCGTTCTCTGGACCATGGAAGGTGAAAAGCCGATTAGAGAACAAGTCGCTAGACGCAAATGGCCTCAAAACCTTTTTTTTTTAATTAGCTAGCTATTGCGCTTTCTTATTTTGACTATAGACGACTCTTAGCGGGTACTACAATCCTGCAAAATCCCATCTCTATGGCAATTTCCCGTGTCGTACCCTCGTCTTGGTAGTGCATTCTGCAAGGATCCACGATGACTGCAACGTGTTGTTACAATAGTTCTTTATGAATTCCATCTGTCTGCAGCTCCTGGCCAAGATGGTGGTGGAGAAGGCCGACCTGAAGGTGAAGAACGTGATGCTGAGCGCCCTGCTGACGAAGCTGCGCGGGGACGTGGTGCGCCTCGAGAAACTCATCGTCATCAGCATCTCCAAGAGGAAATCCAAGAAGGGTATTATACAATATTTCCATAATAACTGTGGCAAGTTTCATCCTCATTGAATTGTCACATTATAATAAACCTGACGCCCTTTAAGGTTTATTGATTGGTTTGTTGACGAGTCATAAACGTGAAATTCATCTATTGAATTTGCCTGGATGAATATAAGCATGCTTTTGTGAAGTAAAGAAACTATTAAAATATTATTATCCACTATAGTTATAAGAGATTTAAAAAATTATTTATATTGCTATCCACTCGATATATCAGACTAATATGTTAATAGCCATGTACTGCGGTTCTATTTTTAAAAATATAGCTAGGTAGTTATATCAAATATTGAATGTCTGCCATGTGAGGAGTCAGAGAAATCGACGCGCGTGCATGACACGATGTATGAATGTTGAGGAAGCGAGATAAATATGTCAGGAAAGAAAAGTGTGGCAGTCCATTCTTTCTGGCTACCCCTTCGGGGAGACGGCGTGATGGTTAGTTAGTTAGTTAAGTGATTTAGGTGATTCTTTTTTTGTGGATGTTGTACGATCGAAGTGTGCGCGGGAGATGCCTATTGGTGGCGATGAAATACGCAACCCTATTGGTGACGATGAAGTACGCAACCCATCACACCGCGTCTCCCGGAGTTCCGCATCTGTTAAAGTGTGACAATCCATTCTTTCTGCCTACCCTTTCGGGGAGACGGCGTGATGGTTAGTTAGTTAGTTAGCAACACAATTTAATTGGGAATTTATTCTTAATTTTTTATGAACTTTAAATAATGAATACGAATGAAATCACCCTCGCCGTGGCTAACGGAGGTTTGTGATTCCAGGGGGCAAGAAGCGCCCGGAGGCGATGGAGGCGCTTGAGGAGCGCATCAGCAACATGCAGACGGCCGTGGTGGAGGCGCGGCAGCAGGTGCGCGAGGCGGAGAGTGCGCTGCACACCGCCAATCGCCGCATGCTGGAGGTGGACCAGGCTATCGAGAACCGTAAGTACACCCCCCTGACCAACTAACCAACCATCACTCTCATCCTGAAGCGCTCAATCCTGACACTCTTTATCCTGACACCCTCTATCTTGACACCGTCTATCCTGACACCGTCTATCCTGACACCGTCTATCCTGACACCCTCCATCCTGACACCCTCTATCCTGATTCCCTCTATCCTGATACCCTCTATCCTGACACTCTCTATCCTGAGACCCTCTATCCTAAAACCCTCTATCAAAAATCCTCTATACTGACACCCTCTATCCTAAAACCCTCTATCCAAAATCCTCTATCCTGACACCCTCTATCCTGACACTATCCTGACACCCTCTATTCTAAAACCCTCTATCCTTAAACCCTCTATCCTAAAACCCTCTATCCTAAAACCCTTTATCCTGAAACCCTTTATCCTGAAACCCTCTAGCCTGACACCCTCTATCCTGACACCCTCTATCCTGACACCCTCTATCCTGACACCCTGTATCTTGAGTGATGTTGAGGAATCGAGACAAGTATGTCGGGACGGAATAATGTGGCAGGATAAATTAAAATGTGTTTGCTTGCAGTTCCGGAAATCCTGCGGATGCAGCTGTGCACCGTGATGCAGGCGCAGGGCTCTGCGGATAGGGCGAAGCAACCCTCGCCCGTGGCCGAGCCTCCGCTGCCACCCGCGCCCACGCCACAGCCTTCTACCCCCACCCCTATGGATGTGCAGAAGGTGAATTTTTAAATGAACAAATGAAAGTTTGATTATGACCAACAGTTTTTTTGCTAGGATTGAAACTTAAAATACTAATCATTGCAGAATTCCACAATATTAGCCTATTACAATATTGGTGTATTTTCCAGGCTTCGCAGTGCATGGTGACCATCAAGAGGGTGGTGACGCCGTCCCCCGGCGGGGCTTCCGTGACCATCACCTCCCGCGGCTCCGACAAGCCCATCTACCTCTACCAGCAGGGAGCTCGTGAGTATTTTTATTATTATTATTAATGATGATTTATATTTTAACTGCGCTATTTTGTAAAATCAATTACTCAAAGAAAAAGACTGACCCAACAGTGCAGTCTTTAGAAGCTTCTTATATTTAACGTCCTCATACTTAATACTAACATGAAGGCTATTCCACACCAACGTACCCACAACGCTGAAAGCACGATCGTAGAAACTTGCTTTATTGGCTCTGACTGGAATTGTAATGCTGTTCGCATTTGTGTCTACTGATCGGAGTGAACGTTGCCTTTCCGCTGGCACGCAGAGGTCCGAAACGCTGGCGGTCTTTGGTGTCAAGCCTTAAACACTATCAAACACAATTTGTATTTTCACAATTTAAATTCCTTCAGGAGCGGTGTTTTATGTGATCGAATTTTCCGACTCCAAATGTGGCCACCTTTTAGTATTTAATTAATTTGGTTATACCATGCTTTCTTTGGTCTTTCACAGCTTCTCTTTCCACTCGCACTGCTTATATACAACATTTAAACCATTCTTCTCTCATCCATTCGTACCGTATCTCCAAACCATCTCACGGATTATTTTTTTAAATAAACTTGTGATGCAATGTGTCTTACATTTCTTCCTTATTTCATCATTCGGTATTCTATCACATACCTTTTTCCCGTACATTCTTCTTAGTGATCTCATTTCTACCCTATTTATCCTACTTTCATCCTTCTTTTGCCAGCTCCAAGCTTCACTTCCATACATAAACCTTCCGACCTTCGTGGCCGCGTGGTAAGTGCATTGACTGCCACCCCGAAGGTTCCGGGTTCGATTCCCGGCGAGGGCAGTGTGATTGTCACATTGTCTTTGGTCTGGTGTAGAATTCACGTGACAATAAAATGGTGATAGATTAGCTAAGAGCTACCTATCACACATGTCACGAGAATCACTATGATAGCTATAATACCCATTTGCATCGATTTGGCTCATGCTGTCATGATGTAAAGAGCGATTCAACAAAATAATAATAAACGTTGACACTAGAACTCCATAATGTACTGCCATCTTTGCTTTAGTGGTTATATTTCGATTTGCAGTGATTTTACGTTTTATTATTTGTTTCAGTAGCCCAGCCTGAGGCCATGGAAGTAGCCCCGCCTGCCAATGTGGATGCCGCTAAGGAGAGCAAGGCCAAGAAGAGCGCCCCTTCGTGGGAGGCCACTTTGGCCCAGATGAACGCCCTTTCGCAGTCCAAGAAGAAACCCAAGGACAAGGTAATATCGGAACTCTGTATAACTCCTTAGTCAGAAGCAGACTCGAGGGAGGTGCCGTGATATGGAGTCCTCATGAGGCTCAGTATTCTCTCATGTTGGAGAGGGTTCAAAAGAAATTCTTGAGAGCCCTCTACATGAGAGAGTACGGGGTATATCCTTGGCTCTATCCAACGGCATTTTTCTTGGGTATGTTGGGGGGTATAACTCCCTCCAACTGAGGAGGGAAGGATTACTGTCAACACATTTTTTCAAACTGATTCGGGGCTCTATTGAGAACCCCTATGTTCTGAAGCAAATAGGACTTTTTGTTCCTGATAACTACCTGCGACGGCGCCGACATCAATTGTTCTTTGCTCCGTCACGCAGAACCAACCTGCCTTTGGTGATGCCGGTAGGAAGAGTAATTCGGACGCTGAATCTAATCATCTTGGATTTGGACATTTTCAGTGTCAGTGAGGCAGTATTCATAAAAAAAATATTGCAAATTCTGGAATGAGTACTGCCTCACTGACGTCGACATATTTGGATTTCTTCTGATAAGGTGTCAAACAGGGGTGTGTAATGTCTCCATGGTTGTTTAATCTATATATGGACAAGTGTATGAAAGAGCTGAAAGGGTTGGAAGCAGGTGCAAAAATGGAAGATGTTTCAGTAAGCTGTTTGTTGTATGCGGACGACGCTGTGCTACTTGCAGACAACGAGCACGAACTGCAAGCCCTGGTGTCTAAGATGTATGAGGTATGCAAGCGATACGATTTGATGATGAATGTAAATAAGTCTAAGGTAATGATTTTCGGAAAAGAAGGAAGCATGACAGTGTGCAACATTAGCGTAAACGGTGAAAATCTGGAACAAGTGGATGAATTTGTTTATTTAGGAAGTATGTTTACAAAGGATGGGAGGGTGGAGAAGGATATTGAAAGAAGGGTTGGGGCAGGCAACAGAATAAATGGTGCACTTAAAGTTGTCATCGCAAACAAAAGCCTATCCAAAAAAGCTAAGATGGCAGTGCACAATGGTGTTCTTGTGCCGACCCTTATGTATGGAAGTGAAGCATGGAACTGGCAAAAGAAGGATGAAAGTAGAATAAATGCAGTAGAAATGAGATCTCTAAGACGAATGTGTGGCAAATCTGTTTATGATAGAGTGACAAATGCAAGTATAAGAAGTGAATGTGGTGCGAATGAAAGTGTTATGAACAAAATAAGGAAAGGGTCATTAAGATGGTTTGGACACATGGAAAGAATGAGTGAAGACAGAATGGTAAAGAAGGTATATGTAAACGGCGTGAACGGAGCTAGAAATAGAGGAAGGCCGAGGAAAACGTGGCACGATCAAATCAATCAAATATTGAATGTCGGTCACGTGAGGAGTCGGAAAAATCGACGTGCGTGCATGACAAGATGTATGAATGTAGAGGAAGCGAGAGGCGTATGTCAGGACAGAACAGTGTGGCGTTCCATTCTTTCTGCCTACCCCTCCGGGGAGACGGCGTGATGGTAAGTTAGTTAGTTAGTTTCTGATATGTAGGATTTTTTGGTCACATGTTGTTTTACCTTATCTTTGTAACACCGTTTTGTGTCCAAATGAGTCGCCTAAATGTTTTATCGTTTGTAATGTCTCATTTGTGTATCATGTATAAATAAATAAATAAATCACGCCGTCTCTCCGAAGGGGCAGGCAGAAATAATGGACCACCACACTGTTCTTTCCTGATTTACTTTTTTCAACATTCATACGTGCAAGCACGTCGATTTCTCTGACTCCTAACTTGGCGGACATTCAATATTTGATTTATTTGATCGTGCCACATTTTCCTCGGTCTTCCTCTGTTTATAGTTCCGTTTACATCGTTAACATATACTTTTTTTTACCATTCATTATTTCTAACTAACTAACCATCACCGGTTCCGGGGGAGTAGGCAGAGAGGATAGACCGCCATACCATTGTCTCCTGACATTCATACATTGTAACGTGCACATTTGTCAATTTTTCTGACTTTGAATGTGGCTGCTTTTTGATTAATGTAGTCATGCCAGGCTCTCCTTGGTCTTCCACGACTTCTCTTTCTTCATTCTTTCCATTTGTCCAAACTATCGTAATGTTGCTTTCATTATTTTGTTCATAACACTTTCATTCGCACCGCATTCACTTCTTATATTTTCATTTGACACTTTATCACACACAGAATATCTACACATTTTTCTAGGAGATTTCATTCCTATTGCATTTATTCTATTTTCATCCTTCTTTGGCCAGTTTTATGCTTCACTTCCACACATTAGGATCGGCACAAGAACACCACTGTATGGCTGCCATCTTAGCTTTTAAGATAATCAAATGATTTTACTGAAATCTCTTGATGGAAGTTCATTTTAAATAATAATTAAATAAAACAATGTTTTTTAACTACTTCCACTTTTGTCTTTATTTAGACAGCGACCGGTTTCGCCAGGCTCGCTGGCATCGACAGACTGGTAACACTATTGTAAACTTAGTCCTTTATATACATACAGATCAGGGGTGGTAAACATGATTCTATACAAAAATAATCTTCAAATATTTATGTAAAATTTTCTGAATTTAAATATTGGTATTACAGGTATTCTTGGAGGTTCGTGTTTAATACAATGGGTTTTAATTTTTATTATCTCTTACATATTCATATATAATTTTTGAAAAAATGGTAATTTTGTTTAAATTATTACTGAATTTAAATATTATATATTATAGTTCTTACGACTAAGTTTACAATAGTGTTACCAGTCTGTCGATGCCAGCGAGCCTGACGAAACCGGTCGCTGTCTAAATAAAGAAAAAATTGGAAGTAGTTAAAAAACATCGTTTTATTTAATTATTATCTTAGCTTTTGTTTTGCGATGATAACTTTAAGTGCAAATAATTTGATAACATTGTCAGATCAGTCTCTGTTGTTTTCAGACGGACAACTGAAACACTTCGGTTTGGCTTTTATATCTCCTAGATTCGTGTCAAAACTGTTTTGATTTTTCATTTATTTATACAAAGATCACAAACATATTAATACTAGTTATTATTAAATTTATTTCTCTTTTATTATTATATTTAAACTGAACCGATGGTTAATGATTAATCAATAATAAAAATAATATTTTAACCCGACGATCGCCGTAAGCACACATGTGCGCTCTACGTAGACGATCGCCATAAGGCGCAGCTGTGCGCGCTTCGCAATATTCGAAAGATGTATTTCAAAATTAATTCCAATTTTCTCATCTCTCATCTATGAATATTTTAAAATATTAATAAACCAAAAAGGATTGATTTTTTTCGATAGTTTAAGGGGAAAATACGTGGCGTACAGGCGCGCCGTTTCTACAAACATGTGGTGATGAATGGGTTAAAGACACTCCTGCAAAAATGAGTATTTTTCGAATCACCGAGTATATAAGCAGCCAAACGCGTGCGCTCCACCTCGCGTCTCGCAACACATTGACGTTTAACCTAACCTAACCGGACGCAACCAATCTAATTCCAAGAAAGAGCACCATACTTACACATAAGCAATAGCTCTTCGATTTATGAATCAACTATAGCTTAGAATACCTAGCAAGAATTCAGTCGGAAAAAGTTCTTTAAAATGTGTGTATCCATAGCTTATTATTTTATTTTTTTGCTGTCTAGACTCAAGCCAATCAGGAGACGAAGCCGGAATCAGCGAAGCAGACAAACGCCAATAAATCAAAACAGCAGACGGGCGCCGCCTCAACGAACTCTTCCATTATCCAATCGCGTTCCGCTAGCACCGTATCGGAGCTGAGCGGCACCGAGGCCATCCCGCCGCTCAGCAAGAAGCAGCGGAAGCTAATGGAGAAGCAGATCAGGGAGCAGGAGCGGATCGAGCAGGAGCTGGAAGAGAGGAGGCAGAAGGAGAGACTGGAGAAGGCCAAGAACAAACAGAAAAATGACGGCAAAGCGAACAAAAAGGACGAAGAGATTGTCGTTTCAATGGCGCATCTGAAAAATTCCGCTAAGAAATCGGATGCCGATGATAATGCGAAGAAGAACAACGTCAAGAAAGGTGAAGCCGTCACGAATAAAAAGAAGGTCATCGACGTTAGCGAAGTCGTGCTAGGCAGCTTCAGCGGCAAGAAGCAGGTAATAAAATATTCTTATACTTTTAATACTTCTGATCTGTACGGATGTGAGACTTGGAAGTCTACCAGTTATTGGTAAACTCCAGGTGTTTATAAATAGGTGCCTTCGCTCAATATTCAAGATCTTTTGGCCCCAAACAGTGTCAAATGCCGTTCTCTGGACCATGGCAGGCGAAAAGCCAATTAGAGAACAAGTCGCTAGACGCAAATGGCAGTGGATCGGTCACACTCTGAGACGGAACCCAGCCTTCATCGCTCAGGGCGCACTAGACTGGTCCCCTATGGGGGGAAATAGAAAGCGAGGCAGACCTAGAGCCCTGCAGGACGAGGTTAAGGCAGCAGGCCTCACTTGGGATGATGTTAGGCATCAGGCGTGCGATAGAGTCGGGTGGAGAAGATTCCTTGAGGCCCTATGCACCACGGAGGTGTGACAGGACAAAAAGAAGAAGACTTCTGATCTGATCTGCGACAGAGAAATGATGTCTCCCGAGATGACGGGGTTGCACCAGTGGCGGTACATCCATACAAATTTTAATTGTATCTCAATAGAGACGAAGACGTAAACTGGAAACTGAACATGGATGATCAAGGTGTTTACAGGACTTATGACCTGTCATTGGTTGGGTTAAGCGCACGCTTTATGTAATTACAACATTCCCCATTCCACCTTTGTTATTGTGATCATGCATGACAAATTTTTTGGAAGATGTATGTATACTTTAAAATCCATATTTATCTTCACGTGTCAGTTTCAGTCAGCCATCTATGTAGATTTGGTTGCACTTGTGAATTTTTCAAGATTAACCTATACAACCGACCCACTAACGCCATCTATGGAGAATGATTTTCGGCATTTAGCAAACTACCTTTATTAACACAATGTGAAGGCTGTTGACCAACATATTGTTAGAAGCCGCTAGGAGTATTATTCCATTCTATATGCCAAAGAATTTTGACCTGAAGACCAAATATTTGTGAATGTATACTTATACCTGTATACAAATCCTGGATTTACACCAAAGGGTGGTTAATTCAAATCCATACAAGCCGAAAAACCGGGCATGTCTTAAAAAATCTATAATAAAACGATGTTTTTTGCGCGTTTATTTGAATAAAATAATATTTTGTCTTTCCGCGCGAGTTAAAGCGATTAATTCGTATTTTATTTCGCTTATACGAACCGTAGGTGAGATGCCCACGAAATGTCCTACGTCCACATGTTTTGTTTCATGTTTTCGATGGGCTTCATATTGGGCTTGCAAAATGTAAAAGGGTCCTTGTCGCACTTGTGTAATTTTGGCTTGTAATCATATAGCTTGGTGCATATATACCAGAAGATATCTACAATTTTTTGTATGGATTTAAAGTCGGGCTTTATCACTCTGTTATCTGTCATTTACGTCATGTGCAGAAATGTTATGAAAAGAAAGATTATATAATTTCTTTGCATCGCACCGTGAGTGTGAAACTGAAACAAGTGCAAATATACAGTTTGGAGATATGGGAGTTTAAAGACTTCATAATGATTCTCGGTTTATAGATTTTCCGTTTAGTAAAGTTTTCTGTTTTTTATTAAATAAACCAATGATTTTCGGTTTATAGGTATATTACTTTAAACTGAAAATCATTGGTTTATTAAAAAAAAACAGTTTTTCCAAGCAATATGAAGTCTTTAAACTCCCATATCTCCAAACTGTATATTTGCACTTGTTTCGGTTTTACACTCACGGTGCGACATGATGGTTTGTTATTGTTGTAGTTGTATTAATTATTTAATGTGGAGTTTCACATTATTGTTAAAAATTTAGGTGAAAGAACAACAGAAACCGCCGGAGAAACCGCCCGTCCGCGTCGTGGAGAAGGTGAACCGGCTGGTCGAGAAGGCCCTCAAGATCCACGAGAGGGCCAAGGCAGCGGAGAAGGCTAAAGTTGCCGAGAAGACCAAGGCCGTGGAGAAAGTGAAGGTCATGGAGAAGACCAAGCCGGCCGAGAAGGTCAAGGCGGCGGAGAAGAACAAGGCGAGCGATAAGGCCAAGGGCGCGGAGAAGACGAAGGCACCCGAGAGGCCGCCGAGTCCGGGGCTGAAGGTGGTCGGAGGCAAGGGAACCCTGAAGCAGAGCTTCAAAACGGCGGCTCCCGTCAACAACACGGGTAAGTTTCCAACTTTTAGCAAGTCTCTAATTTTTCACTATCACAAAAACAAATTTAATTTCAAGCCTTAATAATCGAATCAAATCAAATCAGTTTATTATCTCATAAGACATTACAAACAGGAAAATGTTTAAGGCATCACCCTCTAGCACGGCTGAGTTCTCGAAATATCCCCTGATTAATTTAAAGAAATGGGTAATGCCCATCTCTTCGAAGCTGTAAAGAATTGGTTCCGAGCATTCCTAACAGAAATGCCGTGGGATAGAGCCACAGATAACTACCATACTCCCTCATGTAGAGATACCTCAGAAATTTTTTCTGAACCCTCTCCAACATAAGGAAATATCTCGCCTCGTGAGGACTCCATATCACAGAACCACTTTCGAGTCTGCTCCGAACCAATAATAATAATAGTAATATGCTAACTTTTAAAGCGCCTCAAGGGGCGTATTAAGACGTGTTTTAAATCTAAATGTGAACGCTGCATCTGATTGATATTCGCGATCCATTAGAAAGTATAATGGAACAAAATACGCAAGTTTTAAATTGGGTATGAAATATGAAAAAGATGGGTTTTCAGCTTAGATCTGAAGTTTGCCGGATCATTTGTGCATCTGAGGTGTGATGGGAGATTGTTCCAAGCTGATGGACCGGCTACCGCGAACGCTTGATCCCTGAAATTTGTACTGGGGCAACACTTTGGCTCAACTAATCTTCCTGTTGCCGAGGAGTTCGCCGAGCGAAGTGTGGATTTCCTTGTATTTAGGCTGTCCGTTATGCAAAGTTCGGATATATAATTTGGAGCCATTCCATGTAGCGCTTTGAAGACTGTCCAGCAGAGTTTATACTGGATTCTTTCTGGACTCTTAAGCCGGTGAAGTTCTTTGAGATGTTGTGCTATATGGGCCTTGCATTGTGTTTAAAAATTTAGGGAATAAAATGTTTTTTTTTTAGTTTTGTTTAAACTAACCGTGTCGCCGTCAGGGGTAGGCAGAAAGAATGGACTGCCACACTTTTCTTTCCTGACGTACTTCTCTAGCTCCTCAACATTCATACATCGTGTCATGCGTGCACCTCGATTACTCCTATTACTTCTAGTAAAAGTCTGTAAATTCGAAATTCAAGGGACCGGATTTCCCAAAAAAATTCGAATTACGAAGAAATGATAGCTACATGAAAGATGCTGAGTATATATATATGTAATGAAGATATCCTTTTTACATAGTGTTCACATTTTATCGCTTTGCACTTCTTTACCGCGTGATATTTACAAGACAAATTCTAATATATAGATATCTCGCTTGCACTAATGTATGTCAGTGCTCGAACCTGATTCTTTCTCATGTGATATTTCACTTTATATTGATGTCTCACTTGAATTATTAGAAATCGTACATTTTGATGAAAAACATTACGAATTACGAAATATGCGATATTTCAATTTAACAGTAGAATTTACTATGATAAGTCAATTTTTGGACCGAGCAAATTACTAAATATTGTTGTTCGAATTAACGGACTTTTACTGTATTTGATTGTGCCACGTTTTCTCTGGTCTTCTTCTATTCTAGTTCCATTTACATCGTTAACATATACTCTTTGTACAATTATTTTCATGTGTCCAAAGCATTGTAATGATCCTTTCATTATTTTATTCATAACACTTTCATTCGCACCGCATTCACTTCTTTTATTTTCATTTGACACTATCATACACATATTTCACACATTCATCTAAGAGACTGTTTAAATTATCTATTTTCCACAGTATATTTTATAATAATTTTCCACGGCTCTTAATATGTTTCACGTTTGTTATTTTCAGGGAAGAAATCGGCGCCATCCGCTGCGCAGGTGGTGAACAACACGCACGTGAGGAGCGCGCCGCAGAAACAGAACCAGAACACGGCCAACGGACCCTACCACCTCAACTCAGACATCACCATCGAACTTGCCAACGGGCATGCCAGCAAGGTGAGGAATACTTCCAGTCGTAACCTTCTTTTGTTCTTAGAGAGACCACCATACTAACACATAAGCAATAGATCTTCGGTTTGTGAATAAACTATACTTGTCTTTGGTCTAGTGTAAAATTCTTACTTTTTTTCACACTGCCATCGCCAAGAATCGAACCCGAGACCTTTGGTGTGACAGTCATAGTCACTTTTGCTCTCAGCAGTTCATTTCGCACAACCTTACCAGATCAGCCAGAACATTATCCATTAGGCGCTGTCTAGGCCTTCCTAACGGTCTTACTCCAGTCGGTCTAGACGCGTACAGGGTCTTTATTGTTTTGGTCTATCTGGCTTGGCATACGTGCCTCATCCATGCTAGGCGACCGTCATAAGGGACTGCTGGGTCATCGTACAGTTGTTCCTATGCCTCCAAGTTGAATTCTCGTGACAATAAAACGGCAATAGATTAATAATAATAATAAATTGGATAATTTATAGAGCGCCATTTTTATGAATTACTCATCTCAAGGGCGCTGTAGAAGATGCTCCGTTTCATCAACTAGATGAGAATAATAATAATAATGATAAAAAATATATATAAACATATTTAGTATGAGGGCTGCACCCGACGAAATCGATCAGCCATTCCTGTCAGGAAATGATAATTTGAAAAGGTGCGTTTTGAGTCTCAATCTAAACTCTGATTGATTCTCAATGCACTTAAGGTCTGCTGGAAGACTGTTCCAGGCTGAAGGGCCGGCTACCGCGAAGGCTCGGTCGCCAAAGTTTGTGCTTGGACAGCGTTTTGGCACAGTCAATCTACCGATCGCAGATGACTTAGCTGATCGCAGTGTAGACTGTCTGGCATTCAGGTTCTCGTTGATGCAGAGTTCAGATATATAAGCTGGTGCCATTCCATGCAACGCTTTATAGACCGTCCAGCAGAGGTTGTATTATTTCAGGACATTTCAGCCAGTGGAGCTCCTTAAGATGCTGTGTTATGTGACAACTCTTTGGCACACCCCTTATCAGTCTTGCTGCTGCATTGAATGCAGACTGGAGTTTATTTGTTTGCTGTTTGGGGATGTTGGTGTAGACACCATTGCAGTAATCTAGTCGGGACACGATGAAGGAATTGATTAATGTTTTAAAACTGTCTTCTTATGGATATAGGAATATTTCTTTTTATGGATCTTAATTGCCTTAGATGAAAGAAGCAATTAGCTATCTATCGCACGTCAGGATGATAGCGTGACAGTCCATTTCTATTCTGGAAACAAGGTACAGACAGTATATTTTAAATAATGAATATTTTGATTGCAGAAGACTCCCGGGTCGGTGTCGGCCTCGCCCTCAGGGCCGGGCGGGGCGGGGGGCGCGCAGCACTGCAGCATCATGGAGCAGCTGCGCAGCGGAGTGCAGGTGGCCGACCTGCGCCTGCCGCCTGGCATCACGCTCACCTGGGTGGACCCCAGCACCAAGAAGCCAGACCCTGCGCCTATTGTGAGTCACATACACTCTCTACATCGTAGGCGTCTCTGTCCCTGGCACTTCGAAACAGCTCCTCAATGCTTTTTAACCCAGTCCCTTATGTTATGGAGTCAGGAGATTTGCCTTCTGCCAACACCTGGTCGACCCTCTATTTTGTCTTCAATGATCAAATGTAGCCATTTTTCTCTCTTAACCTCTTCCATGCGTTAACCCTTAACGTACCGTGTTCAAAACAAAACGCTCGCTCCCATGTGGTCAATTCAGTTTACCGCTAACTTTATCTATAAATATCAAGCATATGACTCGATGAATCAAAATTTAATTTATGTCATCTTGTAGGGAATTTCATTAGAATAGATCGATATCTATAACATACATGGATTATTTGAAAAACATATCATTATTAATTTTTTTCTGGAACCATGCGATTTCTGATATAGAATGCGAGACAGCATATGAACAACTGACACCAAGTATGAACTTGTCTCGCCCCGCCGCGCCGTGGCGCTATAATTTTACGTATGATAAAGGCACCTAGGCAAAATGTATAGTACGTTCAAGACAACGAGTACGTATTAATATTTGTCCCTTTTGGTAAAGTGTTAATATTTTCACAGTTCTGATATTATTAAGTTGCGTGCTGCGTTTCCGTCCACAGTCGGTATTATTACGTACCTATGAGAAAAGGCCAAACATATAATTTATAATACGTTCAAAACAGCGAGTAAATATTTGTCACTTTTGATAAAGTTGTAAATATTAGCAAAACAAATTCTACCTTAACACGAATGAAGGTGAGGGCAGTCTTAGAAAATATTTTTTTTGGGATGAAGGAAGTAATTTTTTGCTTTTTTTTTTATTACGAAATATTGAGAACACTTCAATGGAGGATTACATTTTTTTTATAATATTAGGGTCCATAGGTTTTAAGAAAATCAACTTTAAATTGGCAGTAGAAACTCAATTGACCACATGGCAACGCGACGGTTAACTTGCTCCGTTTTATCTATAACCCAATGCGGTACATATTTTCAAATACCTATGTACGCAATTAAATGTCAAATCATAGCATTATGGCATGATTTATTGGACTCTATAGACAGAACAGATTATTCTCCCCAATATGAAAACGAATTCTCGTGTGTCAACACTCTTAGATGTCTATAAAAAGAAAAACATAAAATTATAAAATAAAAAAACATAAAAAGGAAGACCGAGGAAAACGTATCACGATCAAATAAATCAAATATTAAATGTCGACCATATGAGGAATCAGAGAAATGGACGCGGGTGCATGAATGCAGAAATATGTCAGGAAAGAAAAGTGTGACAGTCTATTATTTGACGGCGTGATGGTAAGTTAGCTTTTTTTTTTTTAAATAATGAAATAATGTAATACGTGATGTTTCAGCCGACAGTGAAGCTGAGCAACGTGGCCCCCGAGTGCCGGCCCTCCCCGCCCGTGGTGGCCCCGCCCGCCCTCATCATGGTGGACACGCAGCGCCTGCAGGCCGCCCGCGGTAAACACCCTCTCATTCTTATTTGTTGTTCAAAAAACCCACTGCTTTGCGTTACTTTAAAGATGACTCTTAAATAATCAAATCATTTAATCTCTTGATGGATGTTCGTTTTAAATAATAATTAAATAAAACACTTTTTACTCTGCTCACGCGAGAGTTATGTCAGGATAGAACAATGGGGCGATCCATCCTCAAATAATCAATGTCGGCCATGTGAAGAGTTCGAGAAATCGATGAACATGCAGACACGATGAATGAATGTTAAAAGAGCGAGAGAAGTATGTCAGGAAAGAACAGTGACAGTGCATTATTACGCCAGAACCAACCTGCCTCTGGTGACACCGGTGGGAAGAGCAATTAATCTGCTGAACGCAGTCTCCTCGGAGATCGACGTCTTTCATATTAGTGAAAGTACGTTCAGAAGGCAAATACTCTTAATTCTGGATAGTGTCCTGTCTTCCTAATGTGGAACCATCTCTCATGCGTTTATACACAATATATTATTTTTACCTGTTCTCAAAAGATGCCTTAAAAATTTATTTTGTGATGTCTGTTGATGAAATTAACTGGTTTGATTTGATTTTGCCTACCCCTTCGGAGAGATATCTCATCAAAGTATTTTTAAACCGAGTATTACCAGTATTATTAAAAACAAAATTATATTGCAGATAACAAAAACCAACAGCAACCACCGCAACAGGCGCCGCATCAGACCAACAACCAGCAACCCAAGTCCAAGAAGTCAAAGAAAAAATCCAAGAAACCACCGATGCCGCAGCCGCCCGATGCCAGCAGCACCACGCACAACAGGCCGAGGGCCAACGAAGAGCCGAGGATGGTGACCCTGCGGAATCCCATGTTCCATCCGTCCCTCCCGGCCGTGAGTGTCTCGGGAGTCAATGCCAGCGGCAAGAGAGTCGGCGAGAACATCCGAATCCCAGATCCGATCCCGATGCCACCAAATTCCTGCCAGGCCACGATAACGCCGACTTCAAACGGGATGTTCACTATAAGAAACCCCTTAATGTCCATGGTGCACCAGCAGAACATGATGGCTTTGAATAACCAGAAAGAAGTCCCCGCCAACAATCCCGTTATTTTGATGTCAAATCAGAATCACAAGGAAGACGTGTCGAGGGACATCACCGGACGTATGGCTAGCCTCGGCATCGAAAAACGAGAGAATGCGGTCAATTTGAATTTCGCGCCGACCAAGGATCGAGGCTACTCGCTGTTCACGACCGAGGAGCAGACCGAGGGCGGAACGACGGCCGCAGCCGGCAGCAGGCCCTGCGAGCCGGTGGGCACGCCACGGCGTCAAGACGAAGAGGAGGCCCTTTATACGCCGTTTGGCCACGCTGATAATGATAAACTCTTCGGATCGCTGCTGTTTCAAAATTCAAGGGATGAGCAGGTGAGTTTTTCTTTTTTTTATCATTATAACCTAACCTCACTATCTTCACAGATATTCAATAACATTTTTCTTAATGGTGTTCTTGTACCGACCCTTATGTATGAAAGTTAAACATGGAACTGGCAAAAGAAGAATGAAAGTAGAATAATAAATGTAGTAGAAATGAGATCCCTGAGACGAATGTATGCATACTCTGTATGATAGTGTCGAATGAAATATAAGAAGTGAATGCGGTACGAATAATGAAAGGATCATTAAGATGGTTTGGACACATGGAAAGAATGAATGGTGAAGAAGGTAAACAGTAAAAGTCCGCTCTAATTCGAAATTCAAGGGACCGGATTTCCCAAAAATATTTGAATTACGAATTACGCGATCACTAAAAAAAAATGTTTTGTGCCAATTGCCGACAGCTTGGAACATCGCGGCCATTTTTTCATTCTGTCAAAATATGAATTATAAGGTCCAGTGTTAATAATAATAATAACAATAGTGTTTGGATAACATAAGGACATTTTTGTGGGCCTAATGAGGCAAAATTAAAATCAACGTTTTTATTAGTCATCTCATATGAATAAAAAAACACTAATTATTGTTTTTTGAACAATGATGTAAAACTCCATATTAACCGTTTGAGTGCTAAGCAATTTTTGTAAAAATCTATTGGAAAATGCTATGCATATTTTGATTACTCTAAAGGAAAAAATTATGGTGTCAAATAAAACACTCTCATTCAGACAAATATTAATCAATTTTAATAAATCTTTTTGGGTTATACAGAAAAAAGGTTAATTAATATGAATATGAAGAAATAAACATAAAATATCATTACTATTATATTTTTATTTGGTTTTGAAAATAAAAATTATAAAAAAAACAAAATTTGTCAAAAGATTGTATTTCTTCCGTTTCTGAAGATGGTGACTCACTTTCAATTCTCAATCTTTTTCTTCGATGTAATATGACACTGCTGTCATCACTACTAATTTCTGTTTCACTATCCGCAAACAAAATCACTACACATGGAATTTACGTCTGAAATATTATCACGTGACATGGCTATTTTTTTGTCAATAATTGTAAAAACGCAAAAAAGTTATTTTTAAAAGCATAAAAATGCACCGTCGTTATAAATTATGTGTGAGGTCAGCGTACGTCCACTCCCGCGGAACGCCAAAAACGGACTGAAACTCGCGTCAGTTTTGCGCTGCGTCGCACTTTTCGATACAAATCGCTGCTTAGCACTCTAACGGTTAAGGGGTTAGGCCACTCTAGAGACCGAAAAAAGTAGAGTTTTTTGAGATTTTTTTTTAGGAAAAGTATAAAATAAATCGAGCTTTCAAAGATAGCAGTTTACTTTACATATGATTGACTGTAAAACGTATTTTTTAGAGAATAATTTATTTTAAAATGACGGCTGTGCAGCGTTTCTCAGAAGACCTCTCTATTTTTAAAGGGTCCACGGCCGCACCAACAGTTCCTGTAAATTTTCAATTATGTTAAGTTACAATTTTTTTTTGTATTGTACTTAACAACAACCCAAAAAGTGCGTAGGATATTTTTGATATATTGATTTTTGGCTGAATGGCGCACTTCCAAAGTCAAAACATGCAAAATTCGCAGAAAAATCGCCAGAAAATGCTTCATAACAAAAAAAATCCTATGTACTTTTATGCACAATATATTTTTAAAGATCTGGTTAAAATTTGAAGGGAATTGGTTGAAAATTGTTCGAATTATTGGTGCGGCCAACATGAAAAATGTAGTTTTGAGATAAACGCGTTTTAAGTTATAGAAAGACATTAATTTTCTTTCAATACTTTTAATCCGCGGTGCCCTCACCATATAATATGCCTTCTAGATTAGTGTCCTGCTCTTCCATTTCTTTTCTATTGGATTTTAAAGCGATCCTCCACTCTTTTGCAGCTTCAGACAGCGATCTCTCTGCAAGCTTTATGCGCTAATTGTTAATCCCCAAGCATATTTCGTAGCTGTTCGGGCCGATGTCTAAACCATCGCTTTCATTATGTGCAAAATTGAAGCAAAGCCGTCATTGACGCGCAAACTGCAATATCCGCAGCTATATCCAACACAGTTTTACCGCTTACTACTTTCCATAAATTTCACTTGCGATTTGCATACTTTACAAACGACAATGTTTGAAATAGCTGAAAAAACTACAATAATGTTTATCATACGATAACTAAAACATAGATTCACTTCAATATCGTACATATTTTCCGATTGCTTTAATATTTTCGCGGACGGATAACATTCAATTCACTAACTCTCTGGTGCCTCTGGAACTCGCGTCGATTCAGCGGTCTTCTTCCTGAAATTTTTTGGTCTCTTGCTGTATGTACCCGTCTCTTTTGCACCTTTTTGACTATAATACACTTTGTCACTCATCATAAAAACGAATCAATAACACTCACAAAACTAAAAAAAAAGTTAGCACAATTATTGATAAAAAAAACGTACATCAAATAGCGTCCTTCTCGAATGTTTGACTGTATGAAACTGACTAAAACCGACATTTTTAAAGACAAAACAACCAATAGTCTAAACAAGTGGCAAATAGTTCCAAATACAGTTGCCGTATACTTATTCTAATCCCCTAAAATACCGTCCTTCGTTCCGGTCATAAAAAGCCGCTGGCAGCCTTGTATTATACTTTGAAAAACAAATATTAGGTCCTTACACATGAAATTGGCGTTTTGCCGTACTGGCAAATTTCGAATTACGAAATATTATTGTTCGAATTAACGGACTTTTACTGTATTAATAAAAATAATCATGTGTTTTGAAAACTGTGTCTCCTCGTAAAATATGTACTTTATATCATATTCTTTATTGCAGCCATATCCGGAGCCGAAGCAGTCCGTGTGGTCTCCGGTGACGGGGAACGAAGACCAGCTGCGAACCCAGCAGCCGGCTTTTTATCCCAAGATGGTACTTCCCTTCTTTCCTTATTTTCGACACTAGTCTTTCTTCAAAAATGCCCATTCACAATGGAGTTCTAGTCCCAACCATTGCGTATGGAACCGACAGAAGAAGGATGAGAGCAGAATAAATGCGATTGAGATGAGGTCCCTAAGACGTATGTGTGGTAGAAGGATGTACGACAGAATCACAAATGCTGATATAAGAAAGGAATGTATAGTGGAAGAAAGTATTATGAACAAAATTATGAAAGGATCGCAGCATTGGTTTGGACATATATGGAGCGCATCTCTGCCACACTTAAGATAAACGCATTAACTAGGGTTTGACGCTTTTCGAGAAAAACGCGTTTAAAGTTTTTATTTTGCTTGTATCTCAGGAACTAGATAAGATACCAACATGAAAGTTGAACCAAAACAAAGGGAAAAGGGTTGAGAATACTAAAAAATTGACATCAAACATATATAAAAATAATATATAGTGTATATACAATTTTAAAAAAATACTTATCGCTAGCAGCCTCTAATACTCTTAGGCCATAATAACTAGTCATAAACGCATCAATTACTCTACTTGTTAATCAATTTAATGCATTTTATATAGTAAGCTTATACTTCAATTCTTCAACAATACATATGATAAGTGCAACTACATCACACAATGCATTTATGTTAAGGAAAATAGCTATTTGAATACAAATATTGTAAAATTAGTGTGATTCCTCAAACATAGTGCATTTATGACTAAGAAGCTATTGAATGCTAGAAAACAAGTCTGTACTGACTACAGCTAGTGCGTTCTTGATAAGTAAAACTGCACTCCAAGTCTTAGTTAATGCATTTATGAAAAGTGAACAACAACAACAACAACAACAAAACCATCACGCCGTTTCCCCGCAGGGGTAGGCAGAGAGAATGGACCGCCACACTACTCTATCCTGGCAAACCTCTCTAGCTTCCTCCACATTCATACAACGAGTCATACACGCACGTCGATTCCTCCGACTTCTAACATGACCAACCTTTAAAATTTGATTAATTTGGTCATGCCATGTTTTCCTCGGTCTGCCTCGACTTCGTACCCCATTTACATCATTAACGTATACTTTCTTAACCATTCTTTCTCCATCCATGCGTTCCATATGTCCGAACCAACGCAGCGATCCTTTCATAATTTTGTTCATTATACCTTCTTCCGCTCTGCATTCCTTTCTTATATCAGCATTTGAGATTCTGTCGTATATCGTTCTACCACACATACGTCTTAGGGACCTCATCTCTATCTGAAAAGTGAAAAAGCGAGAAAATGAAGAAATCATGAAATGTCACTTTGAGAAAGTTGTAGAACTCGTTTTCCTGATACCAGATAATGTAATAACTCAATTTCGACAAAAACCTTAGTTGATGCGTTTATCGTAAGCGCGGCAGATCTGTCTTCTAGGAGTTTTATTATATTTTAGATGGAATGGCATGTTTCAAACAATGTTTCCTACAGGCGTAAGAGGAATAGCCATTAGAGCTGAACCTCTGTAAGCCAGAAGATCCAAGTCCAAGCCTTTCGAAGGCATTATCATTATTTTGTTTGTTCCCATATTTTTCGTCATGTTTCTCTCTCCTATTGGAGTTGGGACAACATAATGGCTGAATCGGCTCTTGATTTAACAACTTTTAACGTGGATGTTTTTCTGCAACTTAACCATTCTCAAAGGTTTTTTTTATAACCAGGATTTAAGATAGGTAACGAACATGGACACGGAGATGTGAGACTTGGAAATCTACCGCAGACGTTATTGGGAAACTCCAGGTGTTTATAAATAGGTGCCTTCGCTCAATATTCAAGATCTATTGGCCCCAAACAGTGTCAAATGCCGTTCTCTGGACCATGGCAGGCGAAAAGTCAATTAGAGAACAAGTCAAGACGCAAATGGCAGTGGATCGGTCACACTCTGAGACAGAACCCAGCGTGCGTCGCTCATAGCGCACTAGACTGGTCCCCAATGGGGGGAAAGAGGAAGCGAGGCAGACCTAGAGCCACCTGGAGAAGAGCCCTACAGGACGAGGTCAAAGCAGCAGTCACTTGGGATGATGTTAGGCATCAGGCATATGATAGTCGGGTGGAAAGGTACCTTGAGGCCCTTTGCACCACGGAGGTGCGACAGAACAAAAAGAAGAAGATTGAAGAGCGAACCAAGGACCCGTCCCGTGCTAGTGCGGAAATTTGGTGCACCCGAGATGCAAAAATCACAAAAACGGTGCTTTAAAAGTTTGCATATTATTATTATTATTATTATTGATCCAACCGTGAAGGACCCACTCCCATTTGTTTATTTTTAATTAAATTGAATTAATCTAGAAATTCATTTAAACTCGTATTTGATTAATGTTCTATTTGTCTACAGGATTCGCAGAACGCCGTGGAGATCAGTCTGATACCGACGGAACAGAAGGCCGCCTCGGGGTGTCAGGCGCCTTCGCAGCCGCAGTTCCGCTGCGCCCCGGGCTTTCAGAACCCCGCCGCTCCTGGCCAGTCCGCCAAGTGGCCCAACAGCTATCCCTACCAGCCCGAATACGCCTCCAACAACTTTTACCAGAGCTACAATCAGTTCGGCTCCGTCGGACAGAACCAGGTGCGCTCATCGCACTCCTCGTCCTCCAGCGGTCTGATGACTGGTTCCGTTATCTCCAGCGGAACCAATTCCGTCTACGATTCCGTATCCAATTCGAGTTCAAATTCTCCTGCAGAATCCACAAACATAGTACCGAATAACGAAGTGGAAAACGCTCAAAATTCCCCACCGGAAACGGGAAGAATCGACGGACGTAATTACGCAGATCTTTCGACGTACGTCACGATGCTGCAGAATCAGTCCATGCCAAACACGACCAACTCGTACAATCCCATGTTTGGACGCGTCTCGGAGAGTCCGAGCGAAAAATCGGGACAGAACACGTACGCAAACAACTTCTACAAAGCTCAGATCAACAACCCTTATAGGGCAAACGACGGATTCGGGAATTCAAACGCGTCGTCGAATCACGATTCAGGAGACGTCTCGTTCGGGAGCGACGGGGGCGGCGGCGGCAACAGCTGGTGGCCGGCGGACGGGGCGGAGGACCAGGGCAAGGGAGGGGGGTATGGTCCTATCGGCTCCGTGGGCCAGGACGCCTCGGGCAAGAGCTTCGGCGTCATCGGAAGCCACCGGATGCAGAACGGCGCCCAGAAAGAAGAGTTTTTCGGAGGTGGGTACGGATATTTCAACTTTTTATTATTCACTTACTAACGTATTAACGATCCAGTCACACAACTGACACACCCTCGCATTAACCCCACATTCATCCATTCGCATCGTCATTTTCTCCTCTTCTTCTTCTTCATGGTAATTAAATAAAACAATATTTTAAAATAACTTGCTAATACAAATGAAAATGTCTGTTTTCTAGCTCAAAATTCACACTTGATAATGCCTTATTAACCGCCCTACCTCCAGGAAATTTTCCGAGAAACGCGCAAATAAAAAAACAGTTTTTTTTATAAATTAAATTTAATTGTATATTATTTTTATTTTTTTTAATTACGAAATGTCAAAAACTCGACTACACATTTTGCCTGTCCCTAGTAAAATTATCATATTTATGAAGACTTGTATTCAAGTGCTGTTGGCATACGCGCGTATCTCTAACAGTTTGTACATTTTAGGTACATTACTTTTTCTCAAGCGCGTACGTGATACGGGATAGCGCAGAATGGTACAGTCAAAGTGTACGTATCACATACGTTCAAATACCTAGGGTGGTTAAGGTCATGTCATTCCCATAAATTATAATAAAACTTTTAAAAAAACGTCTATTTTCATTCGTATTAATTATTTAATATGGAATTTTATACAAACAACAAATAAATTTAAAAAACTACCTCCACTTTAGTGTTTATTTCAACAGTGACCGGTTTCTCCAGGCTCACTGGCATCGACAGAATCTTCTTGTCATGTCGAAATAAAGTCAATAGTGGGAGTAGTTCTTTAGAAAACATTGTTTTATTCAATGAATGCTTATTGGGTGCAGCAGAATACGCTTTTTATCTAAAATCGGAGACAATTTACCAATACCAACAAACATATAGGCTTGTATTGTCGTGTTAAAGTGTTCCTTTGCGAAACAAAATAGCTTTATAGTAAAATGAATCAACAACAAAAAAACTCCCTTTATAAAAATCTTTCAAAACATAAAATATTAACTCAATAAGCTCTTGTTAATGTTATGTCCCTGATACTCTTGTTTAATTTTAACTAGCACATGTAACATCTGTTATTAGGTTTTTATTTTGGGTTTAAAATATTTATGGTTAGTTCATATCGTTATCTCGATATAAAGGGTGTTTTTTTTAGAGGTTTGGTTTTTAAACTGGCAACATTGTTTCAACAGACTGTCAATTTGACAGTTGACAGTTGATTTGTAGTCTACGTTTTGCCATTTCACCCAGTTGCTCAATAAAGGTGTCGAAAATTGGACTTCAGGATTGCGCTTCATTCGAGCTAGCCGTGGCGCTCATATGCCCGAATTTGTGTTTTTTTTTAGAGATATACAAATTCAAAATGAAAAAAAAAAAACACATTAAAATAATGTAAATGTTTATGATATTGGCTTTATTTAATAGATAATTTTATGTCATGATTTTTAAATATGATTTCGGGCATATGAGCGCCACGGCTAGCTCCAATGAAGCGCAATTGTGAAGTCCAATTTTCGACACCTTTATTGAGCAACTGGGTGAAATGGCAAAACGTACTGACTACAAATCAACTGTCAACTATCAAATTGACAGTCCGTGATTGACCGACATTCGGCATCTGTCATTCGGTTTTCGACTCGATTTGTAACGCTTTGTTCTTTTTGACATTATTTGCGATCATCATTTACATACAGTTTTTACATTCTTTTGTTTTATTCGTTAAGTTAATTACAATATTTCATTTATTTTTTCATCGACTTCGTTTGGTTTTTTGGCGCGTTTCGGGGACTGAAAAAAAATTTTAACACGTTTTTTTTTTTCAATACCCTCCATCTACATTTTCCGTCCACTTACTTTTTTTTTCTCAGTCTCTTAAAAAATTATAAAAAGGCGTTTCACTGTATAATAAAACTTCTATGGAACTGGCAAAAGAAGGATGAAAGTAGAATAAATGCAGTAGAAATGAGATCTCTTAGACGAATGTGTGGATACTCTGTGTATGATAGTGAATGCGGTGCGAATGATGGTGTAATGAACAAAATAATGAAAGGATCATTAAGATGATTTGGACACATGGAAATAATGAATGAAGAAAGAATGGTAAAAAATTATATGTTAACAATGTAAATGGAACCAGAAATAGAGTAAGACCTGAGAGAAACGTGGCACGATCAAATAAATCAAATATTGAATGTCGGCCATGTGAGGAGTCAGAGAAATCGACGCGCATGCATGACACGATGTATGAATGTTGA
Organism: Lepidostoma basale; assembly: GCA_022606425.2. Classification (NCBI taxonomy): domain Eukaryota; kingdom Metazoa; phylum Arthropoda; class Insecta; order Trichoptera; family Lepidostomatidae; genus Lepidostoma; species Lepidostoma basale. Next base: position 1,541,991 of record JAHDVF020000265.1, on the reverse strand, counting down.
GGAAGCGAGAGAAATACGTCGGGAAAGAAAAGTGTGGCAGTCCATTCTTTCTGCCTACCCCTTCAGGGAGACGGCGTGATGGTTAGTTAGTTAGTTTATAAAACTTCTAGAAAACTAGACATTTTCATTAGTATTAATTATTTGGTAAATTGATTAACACTATTGATTTTAAAGATATAAAGTTGGTTGCGACATCTGATGATGCCAATATACGTTGGCAAAACTTTTGTTGGGACAATCTCATTAAAATAAATAGTATAATAAGTGTTAATAATAAAGCAATTGAGAATCGTCCCTATGATTGATGGAACCATTATTGATTGACGTGTGTTTGGCAGGGGACAGCCGCAGTATCTTCGCGCCGGACCAGTCCATCACCAACCTGAACGAGCTGGAGTCCACGGAGCGGGACATCGAGTCTTTCAAGAGGTTCGACTTCTACTTCCAGCCGCCCAAGCACAAGCCCAAGATCAGCCTAGACCTCAGGGAGTTTGTTCTGCCCAAGTCCCGCGATAAGTGAACTCGCCTCATCGTGCAGAGACCATCTAATTAACCTAACCCAACATCTGCATCTTCTCAATACTTTAAATACGTTCAGGGAATATCTTGTAAATTTCAACTCAAGCTTTAAGATGTGTATTCCATTCAGTGGGGGTACTCCCATAGAAGCCCAGAAGCCCGGCTTGCGTAAGAACTTTTGAATCAAACCCCCCAAATCTAAGTAATCGCATAAACCAACAACCCACCAAATCACCTTCCAACAATATTCCAATAGTTAGAGGAATGGCCACAAGAGCTGAACTTCTGTAAGCCAGAAGAGGTTTTGATTCAAAATTTCTTACGCAAACCGGGCTTCTGGGCTTCTATGGGAGAACCGCCACTGATTCCATTACAATTTTTTAGACAGCTGTTTCGTACACACGAAATTTCGAAAAAACACGATTATTTATTTTAACCCTTACCACTCCATTATTTTTTTTATGTTGTTTGTCAGCCAACTCTAATTTAAATAATATCAAAATACTTTTGTTGATAGGTAGTTTAAAAAAAATCGTTAAAAATTCATTTGTAATGATTTATTCTTCAAATAAAAAACATTATGGACTACTTATAGTTTTGCATAGTATGGTACTTTTTAAAACAATCTCCAGGATGGAGACAAGGTTTTCTGGAACAGGTCTCACAATACCACACTGTTTCCCGTCTTCCCCCTGGAATCTTTCTGTTACTGCACACAGTACAGTCTTTAGAACCTTTGTCCAGTTTCGCAATGAAGTGGGGCTTGTACTCTAATCGCTCCTCTGCGTGATGTATCACGCCAAGTTCCCGCCATTTTAGGTTATGTGAACTTGCAAGGATTATTTTATAGTAAAATAAAAATGGAAAACAGTCAAAATCTTATTAAAACGTGAAATTAAATGATTTTTTAACGAATAATCACAAGAAACGACGACACAAAATACACCGCGCGCCCAAGTCTTATCTTGTTGGCCGCCAGCCGACAACTGTGTTGTAGCGTACATATAGCCATGTCGGCTGGCATTCGACAAAGGAGTGGTAAGGGTTAACGGTTGAAAAAATAATTGTAACACGTGATGATGTCAGCATTGGTTGACGAAACTGTCGCAAAAAATTTAATTTTAATACCACAACAGCATTTTATAATTTAACAATTCACAATGTTGGAGTGGCAACTGTTTGTTTAGTGTGTTTCGGCCAAAATAATTGAATATTTAATAATAACGTCGTTCAAATTGATTAAAAATTCTCTAACTTAACCTAACCTGACAAAATAAACTTATTTTTATGTTGACGAGGGCTTAAAACAAGATGTCTATTGAATTATCAACCCATCCGAGTCCGAATCTGTATTTAAAATTATTTTTATTTGGATCTTTGTGTAGAGGTGTTTTTTGCATGTTAAATAATTATACGGAGTTAAATCCCACTCAATGTGATGTAATGACATTTCAAAACTGTGAAACACGAAATAAAAGATTTTTCAATGCTACGAGAAACGATATAAACATGTTTCAAACCCATGTTTCAAACTTCATTGGATTCATATCCAATTAAAGATGATTTGACTGATCAAACTGATGAAAATTGGAAAGGCAACGATGTTTCAATGTCACGAGAAACAATTTAAATATGTTTCAAACCCATGTTTAATGTTTTATTGGATTCGTATCCATTTAAAATGCTATTGCAATTCAAACCGATGAAAATTGCAAAACCAGCTATGTTTCAATGTCATGAGAAACGAGATTAGGTATGTTTCAATCTTATATAAAGTGGCCATGTTTCAAATGCTAAGTAAATGCTGGAAAAGTACCCTTGTAATATATTGAGTAAAATGTTTCCAGCTGATCTAAAGGTGCTTCAAGCCCTTGTAAAATATTGAGAGTAAAATAAATATGTTTCAAACCCATGTAACATGATTGGGAGTATATTTCCATCCAATTGAGAGTGTCATAAAGGTGTTTCAAACCCATGGATGGTGACTTAAATGTGTTTCAAGCCCATGTTGAATAAGAAATATCCATTTTCAGGTCTTGAGAACATGTTTGTAACACTTAAGTGTGTTTTCCAACCCATGGATAGTGACGTAAAGTGTTTCAACCCCATGTTAAAGATTACCCATCTTTTTAGAAGGCTTGAGAACATGTTTGTAACACTTAAGTGTGTTTTCAAACCCATGAATAGCGATCTTAAGGTGTTTCAAACCCATGTTAAAGATTACATATCTTTTTCGATGTCTTGAGAACATGTTTGTAACACTTAAATGTGTTTTCAAACCCATGGATAGTGACCGAAAGTTGTTTCAAGCCCGTGTTAAAGGTGAAATATCTTTTTTGAGGTCTTGAGAACACACGTTTGATGGTAAATATTGACTATTTACGATCAGGGTGGGTAAAATGAGCCGACCCGCAACCCCTCCCCTAGTAAAATTGTACATTCACACCGTTGCGCCACCACCTCGTACGAAATACCGAAACGGTGTTTCGATCATTGGACGGGACAAATCATTTGACTCGATTATAATTATTATTTTTTTTAAATTAAGAAGGGAGACCTGTGTTCATTTGTCGCCGAGGTTTCCGCCCGCGCGCGCCGACGCGCGGTTGGGATCGCCCGAGACATGTATAAAGTATAGTCAGACGCGGCACCATAGTTAAGTGTAATAATGTTTAAGTATCTCTCGGTTTTAATTCACGAGCTAAAAAAAAAACAAATGAATACTACATAATTCTTCACGCCACTTCCTTCAAACCGTTGATTCTACTTCGTAATGTATAACAAATCGATTCCACATTCAAATGACTCTTCATATAGAATACTAACTAACTAACTAACCATCGTGCCATTTCTCCGGAGGGGTAGGCAGAAAGGATGGATCGCCACAATGCTCTGTCCTGGCATACATCTCGGGCTTCCTCTACATTCATACATCGTACTATGCACGCACGTCGATTATTCCGACTTCGAATGTGGCCGCCTTTTAGTAATTGATTAATTTGGCCACGCCATGTTTTCCTCGGTCGTCTTCGGCTTCTTTTTCCACTCGCGCTGCTTGTGTACAACTTTTTAACCATTCTACTATCATCCATTCGTTCCATATGTCCAAACCATCTCAGTGATCCTTTTTTAATTTTATCCATGATGCAGTCATCTGCCTTACATTTCTTTCTTATTTCATCGTTCGGTATTCTATCATACAAGGTTTTCCCGCACATTCTTCTTAGTGATCTCATTTCTACTGCATTTATGCTTCTTTTGCTCGTTCCATGCTTCACTTCCATGCCTAAAGATCGGCACAAGAACATAATTGTTTCTGTATTAATAATATTGAATATGGAATCTTTACAGTCGAGTGAACAATAATGTTTTGATTTGTTTATAGAAAGTAATACGATCTAGATTCAACGCTTTCAGGGAAGCATAAATAACTTTAAAAAAAAATGTATATTACAAATATCTATTGAAGAAGGAGACAGCATTATTTATGTACTATTTGAAATAAGTGACGGAGCCATGTTTCCGTTAATTTTCTTGTTCCGTGACGGACGTAGCGCCATCTTTGTTTCTTGTTTTTTTGACGACGAGGTTTGGAGGGTGAAATATTTGTGTCACTACGTAACGTAACCCGGTCCGTTATTAAACGGCGTGCAAGAGCATTTCGTGGTTTAGCCGTCGAAATGCCGCATTTTTTTGCCGTTAAAACTTAACGTGAAATGGGTTCCGTACTGTGCGACGGGCGAATCACACCCGCTCTGCTCTTGCAAGCCGCCCGGACCGACGACTATTTTTTTAATATTATAATTCGAAATGTACTCTTTTTGCAAGTCGTGCATAACATTGCTATGTTTTAATGGAAGGAAGTAATTATTTTGTGATTTAATCTTAAGTTTTTTTTTTTTTTTTCTCGTTGTAATATTGTTTGGAAGCGTTTGGACGACGACAGACAAACCATCGATGAGACATTCGTCATCTCTTATACGGGGATTGTTCCCGCATGTGAAATGCGGACCAGGGTGATTCTAACGCTAAAGCTCTTGACGTCATAATATTAACGTTATCTAATGATTTTACTGAAATCTCTTGAACTAAACTAATAATTAAACAAAACAATGTTATTTTTTTAAACTATTTCCACGTTTGTCTATTTTTCCCGGTCGCTGTCGAAATAGTTCTTCACCCTTACCACTCTATTATTTTTCGGTATTGTTTGTCAACCAACTCTAATTTAAATAATGTCAAAATATTAATTTATTGATACGTAGTTACAAAAAAAATCGTTAAAAATTCATTTGTAATGATTTATTCTTCAAATAAAAAACATTATGGACTACTTATAGTTTTGCATAGTATGGTACTTTTTAAAACAATCTCCAGGATGGAGACCAGGTTTTCTGGAACAGGTCTCACAAAAACCACAATGTTTCCCGTCTTCCCCCTGGAATCTTTCTGTGACTGCACACAGTACAGTCTTTAGAACCTTTGTCCAGTTTCGCAATGAAGTGGGGCTTGTACTCTAATGGCTCCTCTGCGTGACGTATCACGCCAAGTTCCCGCCATTTTAGGTTATGTGAACTTGCAAGGATTATTTTATAGTAAAATAAAAACGGAAAACAGTCAAAATCTTATTAAAACGTGAAATTAAATGTTTTTTTAACGAATAATCACAAGAAATAACGAAACGTGTCAAGTTTTGCACGCAAAAATACACCGTGCACGCAAGTCTTATCTTGTCGGCCGCCAGCCGACTACTGAGTTGTAGCGTACATATAGCCATGTCGGCTGGCATTCCACAAAGGAGTGGTAAGGGTTAAATAATTTCATTAACAATGTTTTTTTTAATAACCATTTCCGCTTTTGTCATTATTTTCAGTCGCCGTTATTTAAAAATAATTGTATAATATTGATTTAATTGTATCTCAATAGAGACGAAGATGCAAATTGGAAACTGAATATGGTTGATCAAGGTGTTTACAGGACTTATGACCTGTCATTGGTTGGGTTAAGCGCACGCTTTATGTAATTACAACATTCCCCATTCCACTTTTGTTTATGACCATGTATGACAAATTTTTGAAAGTTGTATATATGTTCTGTCAGATTTCACTTGTCAGTTTCAATGTGCCATCTATGAAGATTTTGATGACATATGTTAATCTTTTTAAGATTACTCTATATAATCTACATACTAACGCCATCTATGGAGATTTATGTTTATTAAGCTGATTTAAAAATTATGCGCTATAAGCAAATCACGATGATTTGCATATATATGCGTTTGTAGCAATTGAATCGCCCTCGGACCGCTGCGTAGGTAGCCCCCGTAGTTAAAATAGTGGTAACAGACATCGCTCGGTTTAAGATGCGTCGACGTATATTTGACGTTAGCCGCGAACGGTTTCGGTAAATGATCGTCGACGATAACGAAAAATGTACGTATCTTTTGACGCGGGTGTAATTAACACCCGTCGTAATGGGAGGACGCGTCGCAAGGAGGACTTTGATATTCGTCCCCGCGACGTGGTCGGAAAAGGGAGCGGAAGAGACCCGGTGTGATTTACGTAATATTTATACATTGTTCTGGATATGGCGTCGGGTGTGTCATTCTGTTATATTATATGGAACCATATATACATATATATATATCTATCTGTGCGAGTAACGTTGCAAATGCGTGCGAGTGCACGTGCTTACGTTTTAGAGAAAATAAAATTATGTCAACGCATGTAAAACGTTATTTTATTGTTTCCCTTCCCGACCCTTTAACCTCTTAAATTAAAAAATCGTTTTTCTCGACGTGTTTCAAAGGCTTCACACCTTCATCGTCAGGAGAACGATATATGAACTCAATATAATAACGAAAAGTGAAAGAAAAGATAATGAAAGTGTAAAGCTTTGTGTAAAAATGAACTCAAATAGAAGGAAAAAATGTAAAAAAAAAAATAACTAACTATTTAACCATCACGCCGTCTCTCCGAAGAGGTAGGCAGAAAGAATGGACTGCCACACTTTTCTTTCCTGACATATTTCTCGCTTCCTCAACATTCATACATTGTGTCATGCACGCGCGTCGATTTCTCTGACTTCTCACATGACTAGAATAAATGCATTAGAAATGAAATCTCTAAGACGAATGTGTGATAGTGTCAAATGAAAGTATAAGAAGTGAATGCGGTGCAAATGATGGTGTTATTAAGATGGTTTGGACACATGAAAAGAAAGAATGGTAAAAAAGTATATGTTAACGATGTAAATGAAACTAGAAATAGAGGAAAATTTGGCATGATCAAATTAATCAAATATTGAATGTCGGGCATGTGAGGAGTCAGAGAAATCGACGCACGTGCATGACACGCTGTATAAATGTTGAGCAAACGAGAGAAATGTCAGGAAAGAAAAGTGTGGCAGTCCATCATTTCTGCCCACCCCTTCGGGGAGACGGCGTGATGGTTAGTTATTTAGTTATTAATTTAAAAAAATTCTGTCATAAACCAAACCAACCTTCGTGGCCGAGTGGTAAGTGCATTGACTGCCACCCCGAAGGTTCTGGGTTCGATCCCGGGCGAGGGCAGTGTGATTGTCACACTGTCTTTGGTCTGGTGCAGAATTCACGTGACAATAAAATGGCGATAGATTAGTTACCTATCACATGTGACGAAATCACTATGATAGCTATAATACCCTTTACATTGATTTGGCTCATGCTGTCATGATGTAAAGAGCGATTCAGCGAATGTAAGTTTATAATTTTCACAATGTGAAGCTAAATTTTGGACACATAAGTGGAAAAAACAGTGTTTTGATTTATGATAAAGTGAAAATAAGAAATAATAATACTTTGTAAAATCATTTATTTAAGAAATTAACACACAATAACATGATCATCACATATAAATTCAGTTGCAAATACATGGCATTTTTGGCTATCGAAGACATTTTACCATCAACAGAGAATCCAACACTTCAACCCTAACACAAGTCTATCTCCTTTCTCTTCCAATAGATTTGGCCGCACCGTGTCTTAGATCTTACTTTACTTTGAAGCTGCCTTGACCAGCTCACTGTGATCTAACCTCGTAACATCTGTGTTGACCTCACAAAGACAGAGCAAAGAAAAATAAATGGTAACTATCTCGTTACATATTTCCACTTTCGAGCTTATTTATCTCAATGATTCGAAGGTTTTCATCAAATCAAATTAGTTTATTTACTCAAAAGATGTCACACTTGGCCCTGTATGGCGTTCCAGTATCATTTCGAGAAAGCTCAAGCTCCAAATATTCAACAGTAGCGTTAGAAGCGTACTGCTGTACGGATGTGAGACTTTGAAATCTACCACGGACATTATTGGAAAACTCCAGGTGTTTATAAATAGGTGCCTTCGCTCAATATTCAAGATCTATTGGCCCCAAACAGTGTCAAATGCCGTTCTCTGGACCATGGCAGGCAAAAAGCCAATTGTTTATTATATCAGGGTACAGACTTCTAGCTGCATTTAAAATGTGGTGCTACAGACGCATGATAGGGGTCCATTGGTCGGAATACATCCAAAACAGCGAGGTTATGAAAAGTGACAGATAAACGAGTCAAATGCTTAAAAGGATTTCCCAGCAACTCGCAAACTGGATAGGCCATAACATCAGGCACCCAGGCCTGCTTTTCACTATCGCAGAGGGAATGGTTGAGGGCAGAAATTGCAGAGGCCGCCCAAGGGACGCCTATATGGACCAGGTGATAAGAGATATGCACTTTGGCAGCTACACAAAAATGAATGGCTAGAGATAGGACTCGGAGGATGGAACGGGTGAAGCTTGTTGCAGACCAATCCGCAGTATTGTAACCATGAAAAAGAGTATTATGAACATTCTGCGAGACTGTTAAAGAAACAAAGATGGACCAGAAGGGAGTGGAAAGATTGTGATGATAGAAGAAGCAAAGGGACACACTCCACACGATAGGAATACATGGAGAAGTATGAGTGAGGCCAATGTCCAACGGTGGACGACATCAGCTGTATTAAATAAGTAAAAACATAACGGCCATCAACATTGTGTTGCGAAGAGCTACAGCAGAAAGAGATTTGTTGTCCGATATATAGATAATAAAAATAGCATATTTGGGACACATTCAACGCGATAAAAAATACAGTTTGCTGCACCTCAGCGTGAAAGGAAAGATTAAGGATAGTCAGGTAAGTAGAACTGGTAGAGTAACCAGAGTCCAGAGGGTGGGGGACTTGTTCGGGCTAGCACAAGACAAAGAAGCACACTGAGAAGATATTGTAGAGCAAAACTTATTTGATTTCATTTAGCTCCATATATAAAAACCCTGTATTTTCAAAGATCAAACGGAGAATATATTAATCATATGCACAGATATCACGGTAAGTAGAAATATTCTTTGACATGGTTACCCTGGGGTGGAGAATATCTCTGAAACATTTCTCGTAGAAGAAATCGCACAGACCTATCCAAGACATGGACATATCCTAGACACGGCAATATTCAAGACACAAACCCAAGACATGAATATATCCTAGACTCGGATATATCCAAGATATGGACATATCCTATACATGGACATATCATAGACACGGACATATTCAAGACACAAGCTTATCCAAGAGATGGACATATCCTAGACACTGACATATCCTAGACATTGACATATTCAAGACACAAACATATCCTATATATAGACATATTCAAGACACAAACTTATCTAAAACATGGATATATCCTAGACATGGACATATCCTAGACATGGTCTTATCCTAGACATGGACATATCCTAGACATGGACATATTCAAGACACAAACTTATCCAAGACATGGATATATCCTAGACACTGACATCCTAGACACTGACATATCCTAGACATGGACATATCCTAGACACGGACATATCCTAGACATGGAGATATCCTAGACACGGACATATCCAAGAGATAGACATATCCTAGACACTGACATCCTAGACATAGACATACCCTAGACATGGACATATCCTAGACACGGACATATTCTAGACACGGACATATCCTAGACACGGACATATCCTAGACACGGACATATCCTAGACATGGGCATATCCTAGACATGGACATATCCTAGACATATTCAAGACACAAACTTATCCATGACATGGACATATCCTAGACACTGACATATCCTAGACAAGACACGAACACATCCAAGACACGAGGAGTGAAAATCATCTGTTTAAAGATACGAGTCAATTATATAAAAATAAAAACTTACAACTAACATGTTTTATAAACAGTGTAAAAAAACTACTAAATATCAAAAGTTTCACGAGCTTATCATCTAATTACGACTAATCGAAATGTTACGTTTAAAACGACACGTCACGCCAGAACTATCATAAATTAAATACTTAACATTGTACTCTCGGCACGTTATACGCCTTAAAAAAAATCACATTTATCGTGGGCTCACATACGGGGTTAGTTTTTAGGCTTTCGCAGTGACGTAATAATATAATATCACGACTCTCGTCCGAGTTAGACCCGGAAGAAACTTTAAACGTAACGTTACTTGTTAGAACAGCACCCTAATGGAAGGGACCCTAATTTTGAAAAGATCGGATCCTTCCATAAAGCCATCACACTCCCGCGGTGCATATTCTGCCCCACAGATATTTAGTAAATACAAACATATATACAAATACTTAATTTAAAATTGACCTTAAGCCTTTGGTTGCCGGCACGTTTTGAAATTACCATCCCAAAATAGTCGCGATTTTAGTAAAATTAATTCAATTTATTCGAAAAAGGACTGAAAATTAATGGCGTTGTGATGAACAATATGAGATATGCCGACAACACTGTTTTATTGGCTGAAAGTGTGTGTGTGTGTGATCTTCAGGACCTCCTTAATCTTGTTGACGAGTCCGGCGAAAGATTGGGGCTAACAATAAATGTCAGCAAAGCCAAATGGCTGACATTCGGACGGCTTGACTACAGTGGATCAGTATTGCATTTGAACGGCCGTAACGTTGAAAGGGTGGATACATTTAAATACCTCGGCAGCATACTAACACAAACTCTTGACCCAGATGTATAGATAAATGCAGAACTGAGGCAGGAAGAGCTACGGTTAATAAAATGAAATCACTCTTCTGCAATGATAACGTAAACTTGAAACTCCGCCAGAGAATGATCAAATGCTATGTGTTGTCTGTTTTATTGTATGGATGTGAAACGTGGACCTTGAAGGTCAACTGAACAGACTGGAAGCATTTGAAATGTGGTTCCATCGCCGAACGCTCAGAATTCTCTGGACAGACATGGTTACCAATACCGAAGTCCTGAGGCGAGCTAGAGTTGACAGGGAACTGTTATCAACTATCAAGGTTCGAAAGATTTCACATCTAGGTCATATACTGTGTGGGGAAAAGTACCACACTCTCCAATTGGAGGGGAAAGTTGAGGGACGCCGAGGGCCCGGTAGGAGACAAATGTCCTGGCTGCGAAACGTGAGGGAGTGGACCGGCATCCGAAGTGTGGAGGAGCTGTTCCGAGCGGTGCAGGACAGGGACAGATTCGCCGAGGTGATTGTTAAATTTATAATCTGTCTGTAAAGTAAATCTTCTAATTTATCAAAAATAAATCTATTTTAAATTTTGTCAGCTCCTCTGACACGGACACCTGCACCTAACAGGTCTTCATGTATTTCTGGGCCGAGAGCTACACAAAAACTTACCACTGAAGTTTCGTTTCACCGTTAATTCAGCTCTCGGTGCGCAAAAAATATTCCCAGCCGAGTCCAGACACAACGAGTAATTTATAATAATTTTATGTGATTTAAACAAAACTGATAGACATGAAACCCTATGTGGCTGGTTGCACTCTGTTCTTTTTTACACCGTGCCCATTAACTACATAATAACACAACTTTTCTTTTACATTTAATGAAATCTTATATTCTAAATATGTTTTTATTACAAATGGATAACCGTCGCCAAAACAAAATGTCTAAAAATATCCAGACAGCCTCTCAGACGCAAACTGGTTGTAGATGATTAGCCCATAGAACAGGTCATGAAGTTCAGATATCTGGGTGTGGAGATATCTAGTTGCAGCGATCTATATAATGAAATTAAAAAACAGACTGATAAAGCAGCAGTTATCTCCGGATGCCTGAGGGACACAGTCATATGATAGTGGAAAGCAATGTTAGAATTCATAATGTCATAGAAGACATCTCCAGGCGGTTTCCAGCAATGCGCTAAATGGCGGTAGCCTTTAACATTGCGTTAAAAAGATCTTCTGCTTAATGCTTAAAATACAATCTTCATAGATGGCGTTAGTGTGTAGATTGAATAAACTACCATGCAAAGGGTGGTGTGCAGATTAACATATTATATATACAACTTCCAAAAATTTGTCAGACATGGTGGTCATAAGAAAGGTCAAAAGGTGGAATGGGGAATGTTGTATTACATAAAGCGTGCGCTTAACCCAAGCAATGACAGGTCATAAGTCCTGTAAACACCATTGTGGGGAGAACCCTGAGAGATAGGATACCCAATGAAGAAATTCGCAAATTCGCTTCCTCAACATTCATACATCGTGTCATGCACGCGCATCGATTTCTCTGACTCCTAACTTGGCCGACATTCAATATTTGATTTATTCTGCCTTACCAGCGTGATGGTTAGTTAGTTAGTTATATTTCTTTCTTATTCTATCGTTCGGTATTCTATCATACAAGGTTTTCCCGCACATTCTTCTTAGTGATCTCATTTCTATGGCGTTTATCGTGCTTTCATCCTTCTTTTGCCAGCTCACTTCAAGCTTCACTTCCATACATGAGGGTTGGCACTAGAAAGTTGTGACATCATATGTAAATTGTGATTTTTTTAAATGAAATGTGTGTCTTTAGACCTGCCGTTGGGCACAAGAGTATAGTAACACTCCTTGTAAAGAATGTGATAAGTTAATTCTACCATATATAGAAATGATCAATCGGAATTCGGCCTTATAAAAGATAATGATGATTTCACATAGAGGTTATTATCAGATTTCACAGTACCAAATACTTTTATATCAAAATTTCACTATCTTCATATAACTAATTTGTGATAAGAATATTGCATTATTTGTATCCTGAACAATGATGTAAAACTCCAAATTAAATAATCAATACGAATGAAAACGTCTGTTTTATACTAGTTTTATTATACTTTATAGGAATGAGATATCTCAGAAGCGAAGTAACCAGCTCTAATGACCTCCCCAGAGAAGTAACGTCACAGGTAGATAAGGCTGCAGCGGTTGCAGGCTGCCTGAAAGACGTCATATGGAGAAACAAGGACATGAGGACTGACAGCAAGGTACGCATCTATAAGACCTGTGTGCGACCAGTCCTCACATATGGCATTGAATCGAGGGCAGACACTGTCAAGACAAAGAGCATGCTCAGGACAACCGAGATGAAAACACTCCGCGCTATAGCTGGAAAAACCCTACGTGATCGAGTTAGGAATACAGCAATCCGAGAAATCTGCGAGGTCGAAGATGTGGTCAGATGGGGACGTTAAAGACGGCGATACTGGCATCAACATGTAGAAAGAATGAGCTCAAATAGGATACCATACATAGCTCTCCATGGAACGCCAAACCTATATATGGAAAGAATGAGTGAAGACAGAATGGTAAAGAAGGTATATGTATATACGAGTATGTATATATGGCCATTTTGAATGTTCAGTTAACATTTTTTTGAGAGCTGCTTTGCTTGCACGTGTTTTGGCTCGTCTTAGATTTTTGCCCATTCCAAAAAAACGGATCAAAGATTCTGTATCAAATTTTGAGTTAAAAACAAAATTAAGTGCGCGTACGCATTCCAAATGTTGACTGGCATATGGCGAAGCTACTTTTATCGACCGAAGCAACGATTATCGGTGGTACAAAATGTTCTCAAAGTCCTGAGAAGATGTGAACGACGAAGAGCGTGTCGGACGCCCGAGCACGTCAACAACAGACGAAAACATCGATGAAGTGAATAACATAGTATTAGCTAATCGTCGAATCACCGCTAGAGAAGTTGCTGAGGACTTAAACATATCGCTTGGCTTGTGCCATTCGATTTTTACCAATGATTTGGGCATGAGACGAATCGCCGCGAAATTCGTACCAAAATTGTTAATTTTGCATCGTTGCTTGTGCGCGAATTTTTGGCCAAAAACAACACACTAATAATGCCGCAGTCACCGTATTCCCCAGATCTGCCCCCTTGTGATTTTTTCTTGTTCCCGAAACTGAAGAGGCCCGTGAAAAGACAACGCTACGCTACGATTGAGGAGATAAAGACGGCATCGAAGGAGGAGCTGAACAAGATCACAAAAAATGATTTTTTGAAGTGCTTCGAGGATTGGAAAAGACGTTGGCACAAGTGTATAATATCTGGTGGGGATTACTTTGAAGGGGACAAAATAGATTCATGAATAAATAGTTTTTGAAAAAACACAAAATTAGTGATACTTTTTGAACAGACCGTTTTAATTAGTATTGATTATTTAACTTCTGGATTAGTGAGATATTGAAGATCATTCAATGGCCCCACGGTTGGGACAGTATCACAAGAAACAAGAAGTTATTGTAATGATTTGACGAGCCTGGACATGTGTGCCGGCGTGGCCATGTGGGCAACCACGTCTCGGATGCCGTAGACCTTGGCGTTGCAGCACAGGCAGTGGTAGTTGGCCTCCCCCAGGTACTCAACGCACTCCACGATGATGGGCAGGTGCAGGCAGGAGCGCAGGTGCGCGTAGGCCATGGGCACGCTGCAGATGTCTACGTCGCACTGCACGCACCTGAACCCCGAGGGCGTCCTGGCTATCACACTGTCCTTCGGCGATGTAGCGACCAACTCTCTCCTTGCCGCGGCCGGCGCGTGGGCGACGCCGCCCGCCCCGCAGCTACCCGGGTTGCGGATGATCACGTTCCTCCTCGCCAGCATCAGGTTCTGCGCGTGCGACGTGCTCAGCACGTGCTGAGAGGCTGAAACGATCGTGCAGGCTATTTTCTTTGTGCAAGCGAAGCATTTGAAAGCGTTTCCATTGAACTCGTTGGAAATAGTGTGGGCCATCAGGAACTTCCGCTCGTGGAAGTAGCACCCGACTGGCCTGCTCAGCAGCGCGGCATTCTTGTGATGCAGAGGATCTTTTATGTGCTCGAACACGGCGTTCTCTGTCGGCATATCGCGGATATTGCAGACCGGACAGAAGAATTTCCCTTCAGCAACGTAAATCAGAGCGGGCGAGGGGCAGACGGTGCCCTGGGATTCCCTGTAGTATATATCTGCATAAGGGAGGACCACGAAGTTGGGCATGGAGGACGGGGGCTTCTGCGGCACCATCCCCTCGAAGGTGTTGCGGCGCTTCATTAACTCCCAAACAAAATATTCAAAAGGAGTTAAATCTTGTTTGAAGGGTTTTTCCACTTCGCTACCGAATTTCATCCATTCTACCTTGGGAAGGTGCCATGGCCGTGTGGCGGGCGAGCCAGGGGGCACAGGAGCACTGCATGGAACGAGGAGTCTGAGGGGCATGACCGCAGGCTGAGCGGAATAGACATTTTCGCACGGACCTGGGAACGATACAACAGGCAAACTACGTGGTTCTGGCATGGTTTGTGAAACAGAAGAATTGCTGGGCTTCGGTTGGACATGTGAAACAGGAGATTGGCTAGGCTTCTGTATTGCTTTTGATACAAGAGATTTATCCGGCTTCGATACAGCTTGTGAAATAGGAGATTGGCTGGGCTTCTGTATTGCTTTTGATACAAGAGATTTATCCGGCTTCGATACAGCTTGTGAAATAGGAGATTGGCTGGGCATCTGTATGGCTTGTGAAACAGGAGAATTGCACGACATTGGTACTGCTTGTGAAACAGTTGAACTGCTGGGGTTTAGCAGAGCTTGAGAAATAGGTGAATTGTGAGGCACCGTTGTGGGAGGAAAGGCTGTAAAGTAGTGGGACGGAGACAAGTCCGGAGACATTATTCGAGGCTCTGGCGGGGCGGCAGAGGTAGTCCAAACAGTAGATTCTTTAGTCACAAGCGACAGTGGTTTCTTCCTCATTGCTTCCAACAGAATTGTCCTCTGATCACCTTCGAGGCTTGCCGCAGTGTATTCATTAGGCTGCCCTGTTTTCAGGCGGTTGTTTTCTTCTAGCCCCAACATATCACGGTTCTCCTCTTCGAATTGGCGCTTTCTATCGCCATGGCGCTGGGTATCCACGTGTTTCATGATATCATACTGCATGCTGCATAACGTAAGTTCGCTCCTGCAAATACCGCAATAGGCAAATTCCACGACAGGGTTCACGAAGATTTCATTGTCCTGGAGCTGCTGGGGCGTGATGGCATACTTGCTGCCCTTCCCAAAGAGGTGCGGGCTGGCCCGGAGGATGTCCGCCTGCAGGCTGCGGTTGTGGCGGAGCAGGTTGCGCTGGTGGCTGTCGCCGAGGCAGTGCTGCATGACCTCTGAGTACACGCAACCCATCTCCGAGCCGCAGGGGACACAGTTCAGTTTGTCCGACAACTGCGGCAAATTTAAAATCCGATTGATTTTTAGGAAAACCACCATACGAGGTTCTGTCAAATCATACGTCCTTTCGCTAACTGACATACTTCTTCCTTTGATGTGCAACGGGCCCAGTATGTGGCGTTGGATGGCTTTGGCGTTGCAAGAGAGCTCCTTGCGGCAGACCCCACAAAAACTGATTTTACGATTACTAATGAAAATCTTATTTTTAAACAAGACCTTTTCGGTAATTTGATATTTATCCAACAGTTTGGGATTCTCTGACAAAATGGTTCGCTGCAATTCTGTGTTGTACTCCAGAACTTTCTGGATGTGCTGATGAGAGAGGATGTGATCTGAAGACAGGATTTTGTCTACGATGTACGGTTTGAATACCACCCCGCACGGAAGGCACTCCACCGCGTCCTGTTCCGCCGTGAGTTTCAGTCGATGAATAAATTTGTATATAGTGAACTTCAATATCTTCCTCAAGTGTCCCTTGTGGTACTCGACCGGGGCTGATTCCGCGATGGAAACAGAGGAGGAGCGGCTCTCAGCGGACATGGAATCCACGGAGTTGCCATTTATTTTTTGAACAAAGCCCTGGCGGGCCACCGAAGCCCTGTCCGTGCGGCTATATGCACTCGCAGAGTTTCCTTGGAAATCTGCTGTGTCTGTTCCAACATTCTTGTGTTTTAAATCAACGTTGTTCTCCACAACAGCTGCATCTTTGTAAATGGGTTTTGTTTCTATATCATTTCCACCATCACCTGTTTTAATTGCATCATCGACACTTTCATATGTTTCAACCGGTGCATTAACATCTAAGTTTATTTCTATAGGACCACTGATATCATCAATTGTTTTGGTGGGGTCACTAGTATATTCCTTTGGTGTAACAGTCTTACTTTTATTTTCAATTATTTCCGTGGGACCACTAGTACATTCATTTGTTTCAATAGGAGTACAAACATTTATAACTGTTTCTGTGGGAGTAGTAGTATTACCCTGTAGTTCTACAAGATCACTAATATCTTCTATTATTTCAGTGGGAGCACATGTATATTCCTTTGATTCAATAGTAGCACTGGCCTCTTCGATTGTTTCAGTGGGACCACTAGTATATTCCGTTGATTCAATTGTAGCACTGGCCTCTTTGATTGTTTCAGTGGGACCACTAGTATATTCCGTTGATTCAATTGTAGCACTGGCCTCTTTGATTGTTTCAGTGGGACCACTAGTATATTCCGTTGATTCAATTGTAGCACTGGCCTCTTCGATTGTTTCAGTGGGACCACTAGTATATTCTGTTGATTCAATTGTAGCACTGGCCTCTTTGATTGTTTCAGTGGGACCACTAGTATATTCCGTTGATTCAATTGTAGCACTGGTCTCTTCGATTGTTTCAGTGGGACCACTAGTATATTCCTTTGATTCAATAGTAGCACTAGTCTCTTCGATTGTTTCAGTGGGACCACTAGTATATTCTTTTGATTTAATATTAGCACTAGTCTCTTCGATTGTTTCAGTGGGACCACTAGTATATTCCGTTGATTCAATTGTAGCACTGGTCTCTTCGATTGTTTCAGTGGGACCACTAGTATATTCCGTTGATTCAATTGTAGCACTGGCCTCTTTGATTGTTTCAGTGGGACCACTAGTATATTCTTTTGATTTAATATTAGCACTAGTCTCTTCGATTGTTTCAGTGGGACCACTAGTATATTCCGTTGATTCAATTGTAGCACTGGTCTCTTCGATTGTTTCAGTGGGACCACTAGTATATTCCTTTGATTCAATAGTAGCACTAGTCTCTTCGATTGTTTCAGTGGGACCACTAGTATATTCTTTTGATTTAATATTAGCACTAGTCTCTTCGATTGTTTCAGTGGGACCACTAGTATATTCCGTTGATTCAATTGTAGCACTGGTCTCTTCGATTGTTTCAGTGGGACCACTAGTATATTCCGTTGATTCAATTGTAGCACTGGCCTCTTTGATTGTTTCAGTGGGACCACTAGTATATTCTTTTGATTTAATATTAGCACTAGTCTCTTCGAGTGTTTCAGTGGGACCACTAGTATATTCCGTTGATTCAATTGTAGCACTGGTCTCTTCGATTGTTTCAGTGGGACCACTAGTATATTCCGTTGATTCAATTGTAGCACTGGCCTCTTTGATTGTTTCAGTGGGACCACTAGTATATTCCGTTGATTCAATTGTAGCACTGGTCTCTTCGATTGTTTCAGTGGGACCAATAGTATATTCCTTTGATTCAATAGTAGCACTAGTCTCTTCGATTGTTTCAGTGGGACCACTAGTATATTCCGTTGATTCAATTGTAGCACTGGCCTCTTTGATTGTTTCAGTGGGACCACTAGTATATTTCGTTGATTCAATTGTAGCACTGGCCTCTTTGATTGTTTCAGTGGGACCACTAGTATATTCCGTTGATTCAATTGTAGCACTGGCCTCTTTGATTGTTTCAGTGGGACCACTAGTATATTCCGTTGATTCAATTGTAGCACTGGCCTCTTTGATTGTTTCAGTGGGACCACTAGTATATTCCGTTGATTCAATTGTAGCACTGGCCTCTTTGATTGTTTCAGTGGGATCACTAGTATATTCCAATGATTTAATAATAGCACTAGCCCCTTCAATTGTTTCAGTGGGACCACTAGTATATTCTTTTGATTTAATATTAGCACTGGCGTCTTCGATTGTTTCAGTGGGACCACTAGTATATTCCTTTGGTACAGTTTGGCCATTTGTATTTTCAGATTTTTCAGATATAACATCTTTTATTGTTTGTGTGGGACAACTAGTATATTCATTTGTTTTGATGGGGACACTAGCATATTCCTTTGTTTCAACAGGAATCACAGAATCAGCTGACACCGGGAGATCGGGACACTCAGGTTCCTGAAGATGGCTTACCGAATGATGTTCCTGCCCATCACTCTGTTGATCTAAATCAGAAGTCCCCGTGGCCTTTTTAAGCTGCAGGGTGAAGGCCTCTGCCAAATAGAGCGTCATAAAAGCGTTGCATTTGGAGACTGCTTCTTCCAGTTTCTTCTTAAGCTCCTTTGCATTCCGCTGGGCCTCCCGTGCATCTCGGATATCCAATAGTTTCAGTTTATTATAAATTAATTCTGATCGAATCAGCGCTGAATCCACTTCCGTTCTCAAGGCTCCGAGACCACTTTCAACGGTATCGTAATCATCGCCGCGTGCCTTCGTCTTTACTTTATTGGCATTACGCGAAAACTTTGATTCCGGGGTGTTGCTTTTATTTTGAAATTCGAATATTTTTTTTAAATCTTTAACACTTCCGTAGCTGACTTCGTCTTCCATTTTGCGAAACATTTAAATCATTATTTTAATCCGTCTGTTGCGTCCGCCTGCAAATAAAAAAACAATACAAAATCAATAATGTATTAGCATGAAGTTGTCTACGATTAATATATATTTTTTTTTCAATAGATGTAAAATAGAATCACACAAAAAGACTGTAATGTCTGATATTTTTACCCGGATAAATTATACAACAATTATATTACACAAAACTGTTTTTTAATAATTATATTGTTAATATATGTAGAAATAAATTTAAATTCACGCCAACTGTGAGAAATTATCGCGCTAAAATCCGAAAAGTACATTAAACAAAACACATTTAAGTCTGCTTAAACCGCACAATTTGAAAACAAATATTTTTTAAGAAACAAGACATCGTGCTATATGGATTGCTGCACAAAGCTACAAAACGAGAATCAAATTATTTAAAAGGATTAAGAATATTGTGCGGAAGGCAGTGACAATATTTCAAAACTTACAAGATCACCACCAGACTGAAGGTACTAAACGCGCGCAAGGGATTTGACGTATAAAATCATAGAAAACACCTTGACAGAAAAATAAAAGAAAAAAATATTTCATCTATGGAAAAAGTGGCTGTTCAATATTAGTTCTTTTTAACCTTACGGTGCAAAAAAACGCGCGTTCCGGTGTTGAGTATTCAGTACCCGATCAAAAATTAGCGATTTTAAATCGGAAAAATAAGAACATTCATAGCTAATCCCCTTAATTATTTATAATTTGAAGTAAAAAATTATAACAATTGAGATTTATTTGCTGAAAACATATAAAAAAACATCTGGCAACGCTCACGGAACGGGCATAGGTCCACTCTGGTTGCAAGCCCGAGAGCTACTGCCGGCGGCAGTGAGAACATTGAGCTCCTCGCGCTTCCACAGGGAAGTATCCAAGAATGAGATGCGAATATAGTGTCGCGCACTCACAGCGCTGTTTATACGCGGATTTGTTGCCGATGTTCACAAAATACCTCCGATACACCCGATAAATTATGATTATTATCAATATTTTTTTTTATATCAATGCGTAAATATATTATGGAGGAATATCTAAAATTTTATCCTTGTATTTATTATATTTATAGAGATATTTTTTTTTCTTTAAAAAGACTAATATCAAGGATTTAAATCAATGATATTAGAATTTAGTTTTACAATCTTCAATATGAGCAGAAAATAGCTCATTATTATGAAGAAGGAATCTGGTCGTGTCCAGGCTTGAACCCAAGTCCCCTGGATCAGGAGCCAAGCGTTCTATCCCCTAGACCACCACCCTACTAAATATTGATAGTTATTAGAAGCAACGTGTAGAAGATACCCTTCATAGGGAAGGGAGGGTTAAACAAGGCTTTCAAATCTGGCATTTGCGAATCATAATAAGCTGATAGACGAAGTAAAAACGAAGACCGGTTTCAGCAGCTCGCTGCCATCTTCTGGTACCCACGGTAATCAACCGTTTGCTAGGTTTGATTATATGGAATTATGTATGACCCGCTGTATGAATGTGGAGGATTCTGGAGGGGTGTGTCAGGATAGAATCGTGTTGCGGTCCATTAGCTCTGATTACCCTTTCAGTAAAGCGACGTGATGGTTTGTTGTGGATGTTTTCATATTAGTTTTATATGGAATGCTTATGTTTTAAAAAAACGTTATTTTTAGCCTCTAAATCGCTGAATGTTTATTTATAATTGGCATTGAATTCTTATTATTTAAAATACTGTATTTTTTATTGTTTCTTGAACAAAGTTACTAACGGTTATTAATACGGATGGAAACGTCTGTTTTCTGGAAGTTTTATAATATGTTATGTGAATGACGTATTTCGCCTGTCTAAGGCAGTATCAAATATCTTTTAATAATGCCTTAGACAGGCGAAACATGTCATTCTCATAAAATACAATATAATAAAACTTCTAGAAAAGAGCGTTAGGCAGAGAAAAAATTCACTACCGGACAGGTTAATATACTAGTTAATTATGTAAGAGCAAATAAATTCAATAATATAAAACGAGAAACTTTTTTGCAACGATAATCTTAACCTGAAACATTACTATCAATTTGACAGTTGGTAGTTGATTTGTAGTCAGTACGTTTTGCCATTTCACCATGAATAGACTGAAGTCAGAACAGCGCCTGCAAATTGTGCAAATTTATTTTGAAAACTACGTTCATTTTACGGTCGACATAATCGTCCATCCGAGCAAGTTATTCGGAAGACCATGGATCGTTTTCGCACCACGTACACTCTAGTTGATAATACGCATCCACAAAGACGACAATTGTCGAAAATTGGACTTCACAATTGCGCTTCATTTGAGCTAGCCGTGGCGCTCATATGCCCGAAATCATATTTCAACAATAATGGCATAAAATTATCTATTAAATAAAGCCAATATCATAGTTTCAATGCGGTTTATTTTTGTTCATTTTGAATATGTATTGTACGAGTATACCTCTAAAAAAACATTCTGTATTATGATTAAAAATTATCTGGTACTTAGGTACTGAATCGAATTTATTTTCGCGTGCGGCATCCCCATTTTGCAGGCGACGGGATTTCACCGAAACTAAGTTATTCAAAACGTTTTGTTGAGTTCGCTTTGGTCGTCGTCATTATCGGTCAACATTATCTAGTGCTTTATCTTGCTTTAACAATGTGATGTCTTATCATAAACGGCCTTTGATTTGACATAGGAACTGTATAATTTCGTATAAAAACAGAGTTGTGTTAAATTCGCAAACAAAAGCAACTCAACCATAAGACCTGCCACAAGGACCCCACCTAAAAACAACAAACTTGGTAATTATTCAATTTATTTATTGGAATAAAACAAATCCAATTTTTATATTAAATAATTAATACGAATGAATACGTTTTGTAAAAGTTTTATTATATTTTACGGGAATGACATGTTTCGCCTTTCTAATTTTTAATGCAATTTAACTAACTAACCATCCGCCGCGAAGAATAATGGACCACAGCACTGTCATGACATACTCTCGAGAATCTTCTACATTAATACAACGTAACAAGCATGATCGTCGTTTTTTTCGACATTGAATGAAACCGTATTTTAATAATTTATTAATTTAGCCATGCCATGCTTTCCTCGGTCTTCCACGGTTTCTCTCTCCACTCACACTGTTCGTATACAACATTATAACCATTATTATCTTTTCCATTCGTTCGAAATGTCAAAACCATCTCAGGGATTATTTTTTTTATTCAATTTATGATACAATCATCTGCCTTACATTTCTAACTTATTTCGTCACTCAGTATTCTATCACATATCGTTTTTCGGCACACTCTTCTCAGTGATCTCATTTCTAGGCATTTATCCTACATTCGTCCTTATTTAACCAGCTCCAATCTTCACTTTCATACATAGGTTTGGCTCTAAAACTTCATTCTGGTGATGCCGGTAGGGAGAGCAATCAATCTGCTGAACATGATCGCTTCGGAAATCGATATCTTTCACATTCGTGAAAGTACGTTCAGAAGACAAATACTCTTGACTTTGGAGAGTATCTTGTATTCCTAATGTCGAACCATCTCTCATGCGTTCCTGGTATTATATATTTATTATATTTTACCTGTTCTCAACTATAATAATTGTTTGTAATATCTTTTGAGAAAATCAACTGATTTGATGTGATAACAGTTACACCAAATATTTAATGCCATCTTCAAAATATACACTTGTACAAATACATTTGATAATGTCTTAGAAAGGCGAAACATGTCATGGCCATAAAGTATAATATAACACGGATGATTTCATTCATACTAACTATTGATGGAGTTTTACATCATTGTTCAAGAAACAACAAATACTTTGTATGTTATTATTTAAAATAAGTTTATTATTTGTAGTTCGTATGGCTCGCCTTATACGCCAATTGGTTTGTGCAGAGTTTTAATGGCACTCCTAATACGCCAATTGGTTTGTGTGGAGTTCTAATGGCACTCCTAATATGCCAATTGGTTTGTGTAGAGTTCTATAAGCACTCCTAATATGCCAATTGACATATATTTTTATGTTTTTGAATAGTCTCGCCACTTTGCCACCAATTTTATGTTTTATCCTTCGGGTGAGGATTTTTGGAATGGAATAACTTCCAACACGATTAAATTTTTAAGTAGAGAACTTTATTACAAGAAAGAAGTTACAATGGTATAAAGATGTGTTACAAGTAAGGAGTTGCAATTGTATCTAGACTTGTTACTATTCTTCTTCTCTTCTTTTTGTCCTGTCACATCTCCGTGGTGCATAGGACCTCAAGGAACCTTCTCCACCCGACTATCGCATGCCTGATGCCTAACATCATCCCAAGTGAGGCCTGCTGCCTTAACCTCGTCCTGCAGGGCTCTTCTCCAGGTGGCTCTAGGTCTGCCTCGCTTTCTCTTTCCCTCCATAGGGGATCAGTCTAGTGCACCCTGAGCGATGTAGGCTGGGTTCCGTCTCAGAGTGTGACTGTGATCCACTGCCATTTGCGTCTAGCGACTTGTTCTCTAATTGGCTTTTCGCCTGCCATGGTCCAGAGAACGGCATTTGACACTGTTTGGGGCCAATATATTTTGAATATTGAGCGAAGGCACCTATTTATAAACACCTGGAGTTTTCCAATAACATCCGCAGTAGATTTCCAAGTCTCACATTGTAAGGATTGATTGTATCTCAATAGAGACGAAGACGTAAATTGTTTTTTGGAAACAGAATATGGTGGTCGAGGCGTTTACAGGACTTATGACCTGTCATTGGTTGGGTTAAGCGATCGCTTTATGTTAACAACATTCCCCATTCCGCCCTTCTTACGAACACACCACGTCTGACAAATTTTTGGAATATATGCTACTATGTTGCACCACACTTCACATGTTGTTTGTTTAATCTACACTAGCGCCATCTATTAAGAATAGGTGTAAGCATTAAGCAGAAAATCTTTTATAAATACAATGTAAAAGGCGACATTTGCTAGACAACGCCAGGAGAATACTTCTCCAATTTTTATGATTTTTTAAACTTGGACCAGTTTTTGGTTTAGGAAGTATGTTTAAAAAGGATGGGAGGGTGGAAAAGGGTATTGAAAGAAGGTTTGGACAGGCAACAGAATAAATGAATAAATGGTGCACTTAAAGTTGTCATCGCAAACAAAAGCCTGTCCAAAAAAGCCAAGATGGCAGTGCACAATGGTGTTCTTGTGCCGACCCTTATGTATGGAAGTGAAGCATAGAACTGGCAAAAGAAGGATGAAAGTATAATAAATGCAGTAGAAATGAGATCTCTAAGACGAATGTGTGGCAAATCTGTATATGATAGAGTGACAAATGAAAGTATAAGATGTGAATGTGGTGCGAATGAAAGTGTTATGAACAAAATAAGGAAAGGGTCATTAAGATGGTTTGGACACATGGAAAGAATGAGTGAAGATAAAATGGCAAAGAAGGTATATGTAAACGGCGTGAACGGAGCTAGAAATAGAGGAAGGCCGAGGAAAACGTGGCACGATCAAATCAATCAAATTTGAACATCGGTCACGTGAGGAGTCGGAGAAATCGATGTATTAATGTAGAGGAAGCGAGAGAAGTATGTCAGGACAGAACAGTCTGGCGTTCCTGCCTACCTCTCCGGGGAGATGGCGTGATGGTAAGTTAGTTAGTTAGTCTTGAATGTTACCTATATTTGTAGACAAAGTCTGGATTTTACATTGTATCTGATTTAATCTATGCAATTGTATCTAATTTAATCTATGATGCGGTTCAGCTTAAATAGTGTGCATATCTTTGTTTGATGACACATGAACCTGTTGAAACAGATCAATAAAAACATTTTCGCGTTAAGAAAATTTGTTAAACAAGCATTTAAACAATTTGAATAATTTCTTCAATATTATTTTAAAGTTCTTGCTGGTTAAGTGCCTAATTACAGATAATTTAAAAAACCGTGGATACTGTAACATAAATTAAATAAACACGAAAGTCCGGATCGTCCATGTCAACATGTGCAACATCGAAAAAAAATTGTTTTATTACATTATGTGCTAAATTAAAAAAACAGTGGATACGTGGAACATAAATTAAATAGACAATATGTGCACCATCTAAAAAGAACATTTTGTGTTAAATTATTTTTATTTTGTTATTTTATTTTATCATTGTATTTTATATTATTTGTTTTAAATTTATTTTGTGGGTGTTGGACGATCGAAGTGTGCGCGGGAGATGCCTATTGGTGGCGATGAGGTTCGCAACCCATCACACCGCGTCTCCCGCGGAGCGAAAAGAGAAGGATGAAGTGCCGCATCAGTAAAAGTGTGACAGTTCATTCTTTCTACCCACCCTTTCGGGGAGACGGCGTGATGGTTAGTTAGCATTTTATTATATGTTGTTTTTATTGTGCTTTGCAGGTAAAATTGGAATATCTAATTGAAAATGACGACGGAGCAAAATCACACCATCCCGATGACGGCCATCGTCAACGGCAAGCACGTCTGCCTGATCTGCGACGCCCGGGACATGACCGGGGACATCCCTCTGGAGGACCACCTCACGGGCAGGAAGCACCAGTACAATCTCTACTTGTTCAACAACCCAGAAAGCCTCAGCATTAAAAGACAGAAGAAGCTCATCAAGAATACAGTTTGTATCATCGACTGCCCCAAGCCGTTCAGGTTCGTCTGTTTCGCATGCGACTCTCCGACCATGAACCAAAAGGAAGCCTTTGATCACATCGAGTCCAAGGCACACGTCAAATCTGTCAACAAATTCCAAATCAAATTATAACGGCCGATTCTGGAACAAGAAGATTTTGAATCGCTTAATAAAAACTTTGTGTTTTCACAACACTAGATTGCACTTTTCACAATCATGTTTCGAGCCACTGACGGCTCGAGTGTGGCTCGGCGAGAGGGTTCAGAAAAGATTTCTGAGATATCTCTGCATGAGGGAGTTTGGTAGCTATCCGTGGCTTTATCCCACTGCATTCCTCTTGGGCATGCTGGGGACCAATAGTTTACAGATAAAAGCCGTGCCACACTGTTTTAAACAAGCTCTCCACCGGCGGTATAAAACTGTGTAGACGCTTGTTTGAAACCAAAATTCGTATGACCTTCAACAAACTTTGTGGACGGACGCGCATAGTATGCGTGTGGATCCACCGTTTAAACATGCGTTCCACATGTGGAGGGCTTGTTTACAACAGTATGTGGACGCTACACCAACCGTGAGCTCCACAGCTCTCCACCAAGGTCACCCCTGTGGAGAGCTTGTTTCAAACAGTGTGGCACGGCCTTAAGAAAGGATGGTTGCATACTTACCCACTTCTTCAGACTTATCAGGGGATTCTTTGAGAATTCTGTCATCTTGGAGGCTATCCATCTTTATGTTCCGGGTGGTTATCTTCGACAGCGTCAGCACAGACTGTTTTATCTCCCAGCATGCAGAACCAGCCTGTCTCTGGTGATGCCGGTGGGGAGAGCAATCAAACTGCTGAACATGATCGCTTCAGAGATCGATGTCTTTCATATTCGTGAAAGTACGTTCAGAAGACAAATACTCTTGACTTTGGAGAGAATCTTGTATTCCTAATGTCGAACCATCTCTCATGCGTTCCTGGTATTATATATTTATTATATTTTACCCGTTCTCAATAGATGTCTTAAACTATAAAAATTGTTTGTAATATCGTTTGAGAAAATAAACCGATTTGATTTGATTTGATTCCCCAGTGTAAAAAATTCAAGAGGAAGGGTGTCTGTGGCCCAAAACATGTTTGTAAAAAGTGTAATCAAGTGTTGTGAAAACCTAATGTTTTTAAATATATAAGTATTATTATATAATTGTATCATTTATCACTAGAACAATGTTGTAAAGATCTACATTAAGGAGAACATGTTTTCTGTGAATTTTTGTATATTATGAGAGTGACAAGCTTCGCCTTGCTAGGACATACCTAGCTTATATAGAAACATGCCACTCTCGGCAGTTAGCTGCAAAAAAAATAAAAAAATCTTTTTTTAAAATCTGTTTTTTTATTTATTAGTATATTTTCGGCGAGTTTCTCCCTTGCTCGCTAAAAAGGAAGGTTGGCATTGAGGAAAGACAGGTCCAAATCATTTAATGAGTAATGTTAGCGTCCTTGCTCGATGACAGCCCACCGTTACCACACTCCTTTGGTACATCAGAATACTGCGACTGCAGCTCTATTATTCCTTGCACTACTCCAACTTCATATCTTTCATTTCCAGACCACGACCTCAATTATTAACATCTTCCTTATCAATAGTGACCCTTTACCACCAAGTTATCCACCATCATTCAGTCCTTTATCCCTCCCGCAATCACTACGTACTCCGCTAAACAAAATGGTCTCACGCAGGATGCTATCTCCTACCACAACTCCATCCAGGCACTGTTCCTCTTATCTTCTCCTCGGGAACAGACTTTTTTTATAAATAAAATCCCAACACTAACTGGTCTTCCATTCCTTGACAATAATTGATCATAAACCGGGCCATACATTTAGCCCCATCATAAAACAACTACCAAATCACATTCCAACAATGTTTCCTACAGACGCAGACGTAAGAGGAGTTGGCATTCACAGATTTTTCTTTATACTCAGGGTTTAATTTAAATTAATATTTTTTGTCAGATGTAAATGGTACGGGCTGAGCTGGAATACTACCACAGTCACGCGCGGGCTTGGGTGTATGTCGCGGCGTACAGCTCCGAGTCAGATTTCAATGATTTTTGCTATCTTTAGGGTGCCCATATGTTATGAACGAGAACCGAGAGCAAGAAACTGTTCAGCTTTTTCTAAATAGTAAATTTTGTGATGTATTGCTTGAAATGATGTGATTTGAAAAAAATTTAACCTAACAGTTTTCGTATTTATAAATACGATTGTGTTAATTTTTTTTAAAAATTAAAGCATTAACGTTTTGGATTTCCATTCCATCCAAAACGATCTTTCATAAATTAAAAAAAAAAATTGTTAGTTTATTTTTTTTTTCTATATTTTTCAAAGATTTCACACCTACGTCATTGAAAAAACGCTATAAACGGTATGAAAAATTATATAATTATATAAAACTGTTTCGATGGTTATATATAGGTATAAAACCTTCTAAACATGTCGAGATAAATGAAGTAAGAAGCAGAAAAAATAATGTTTTAATTGATTAAAAATCGATGACTGTGTTATTTCAATAATCAAAATGTTACCAATTGATGATGATGAGATTGAAAGATTTTTCTTAATAATATATATTTTTATTATTTGAAATTTCTTGGTAGAAGTTCATTGTAAATATCGAAAAAGAAAACATTAAGACTAACCGGATGACATTTCTTGAGCAATGTTCTTGGAATTTTACGTATATATCACAACGGCCGAAACAAGTCCAAACACGAACAACGTGTAGTCACCTACTCGTATGTTTACACAGCGCGGCTGCGATAGTGTGTGTGTACGTGGCAATAATTTCGTAGTGTTTAGTTAAAAAATTCTATAATTAATTACCGAAATAGTAACATGATATTCAAAGGACTCATTATTTTAGTGAGAAGTACGTTCTCGGGTCTTGTGAAAGAATTTTTACGATAATCCATATCGTTGATTAGATATGAGTGTTTCTTTTTGTGGATGCTGCGTAATATGGTATTTTTTTAGATAAAAACACTAAAAAAAACATGTTTAAGTATTGAATGTGCATCTTTTGTTATTTATGAAGATAGATTATATGTTAATAGTTCATTTGGCATTTTTATTTTTTCATTGAGAGTCTTATTTTACTCCTAATTAATTATTGTATGAGAGCGTTCGGAATGTCAAAATTTACGCTGTTCCAGGAAGACAGTTATCGAAAATTCGTCCAGTGTTCTAAGGGTTAACTAAGAGGAAGAAGAAGATTAAGTCTTTATATTAGTTTTCACAAATGATCAATCCTCATTTAAAAGTCTTGCTGTCGAGAATGTATGAGGTATGCAAGTCAAATGATTTAATGATGAATGTCGGGAAGTCAAAGGTGATGGTTTTCGAAAGGGAAGAACAAATGACAGTTTGTAATATAAGTGTGAACGAAGAGATCTTGGAACGGGTGAGGGAATTTGTGTATTTAGGTAGCATGTTCACAGCAGATGGCCGAACGGATAGGGACTTCGAAAGAAGGGTTGGTGCGGGTAACAAAGTGAATGAAGCTTTAATAACAGTTATTGGAAACAAGAATCTATCAATGAAAGCGAAAACGGCCGTTCACAATGGAGTTCTGGTCCCATCCCTAATGTATGGAAATGAAGCATGGAACTGGCAGAAGAAGGATGAGAGTAGAATAAATGCGGTAGAGATGAGGTCCCTAAGACGTATGTGTGGTAGAACGATATACGACAGAATCTCAAATGCTGATATAAGAGAGGAATGTACTCGTAGAGAGGAAGAAGGTATTATTTACAAAATTATGAAAAGATCGCTGCGTTGGTTTGGACATATGGAACGCATGGATGGAGAAAGAATGGTTAAGAAAGTATACGTTAATGACGATGAGGCGTGTGGCGATGAGGTTCGCAACCCATCACACCGCGTCTCCCGCGGGGCGAAAAGAGAAGGATGGAGTGCCGCATCAGTAAATGTGTGACAGTCCATTCTTTCTGCCAACCCTTTCAGGGAGACGGCGTGATGGTTAGTGAGTTAGTTAGTTTACGTTAATGATGTAAATGGAGAGAGCAAATCAATCAAATTAGTTAAGGTTGGTCATGTTAGAAGTCGGAGGAATAGACGTGCGTCTATGACTCATTGTATGAATGTGGAGGAAGCTATAGAGGTTTGCCAGAATAGAGTAGTGTGGCGGTCCATTCTCTCTGCCTACCCCTGCGGAGAAACGGCGTGATGGTTTGTTTGTTTTGTTGTATCATTCCTCATTATAGCAAAATCTACTGGCGCAAATAACTTAAGTAAATATTGCATCAAAAATAACACTTCGAATGACTTCGGCATTTATTATTTGATACTTAATATTTATTTGTTTCTGTGCATGCGAAAGTAGTAGTGTTAAAACTGTTCTGTCTAGATATTTCAAATAATTTCAATATTGAAACAACACGTTTTATTTTAAAACAAACATGTTTCCAAACGTCAATGACAAATGTGTCTCCAATAATGTCTTTTCTTGTTTCTACAAAAGTGCCGACACCATTCAAACGGTGTTTGTTAAACTGTTATTGCTTACTTACTACTTCCAATTGCCATACAACTCTTGAAGAGTTTTAGCCTCCTTGATGATTTTCCTCCAAGCTCCTCGATCCTGCGCCTTTTGCTCCCAGCTGTCCGATTCGCCCAACCTAGCCAGGTCAGCCAGAACATTGTCCATTAGGCGCTGTCTAGGCCTTCCTAGAGGTCTTACTCCAGTCGGCCTAGACGCGTACAGGGTCTTGATTGCTCTGGTCCCTTCGGCTCGGCATACATGCCCAATCCATGCTAGGCGGCCGGCTCTCATGGTGCTCGTTATAAGGGGCTGCTGGGTCATCGTACGAATCTCTTGGTTGGTCCTATGCCTCCAGGTTCCCGCTGCAACACCGGGTCTAGGCCCCAGGATCATTCTAAGTATTCTATTCTCAAACCAGTAGATCCTTTGTCTTTAGAGTCATTGTCCATGACTCAGAACCATATGTCACCACTGGCTTGATGATGGTGTTATAAATACGCAGCTTGGTGTTTCTGGATAGAAGCTTAGACTTTAGGAACGTTCGCAAGGAGGTTGCAGCTCGTAGACCTTTTTAAACTCTGTGTTGCCAACTATATGCACGCGGAGTTGGAACACAGAGTTCAAAACTGTTATTGGAAATAAAAAAATTATCACATGGACTTGGATCTTCTGGCTTACAGAGGTTCAACTCTTGTAGCTAATTACTTACGTCTGATGAGAACATTGTTGGAAGGTGATTTGGTGGGTTGTTAGTTTATGCGGGGGCATGATTTGTGTGGCCCGGAGTGTTCCTCTGAAAGAGTATCGATTTTGGGCGCTTGTGGCGGCTGGGGGTTATTTGAGAGGTATTTTTTAGGATGTGAAGGGAGTAAAAATAGTATCAATGAAAGCAAAAATTGCTGTTTTACTACCAACCCTGATGTAGGAAGTGAAGCATGGAACTATCAGAAGAAGGATAAATGCGGTAGAGATGAGACCCCTTATACCTACCAATGATACTCAACCTTTTTTGTCTTCGGGCCACATACATATATATTTGTAAAGCTACGCAAGCCGCAACACTATACTGGTATGAAGAAAAAAATCATGAACACCCCCCCCCCTACATTTAAAAAAAAAATTTGAGATTTAAAAAATTATAAACTAAAACAGAATAATAACAGTACATATCACTTATGATTTTCAGCACACGGTTCCTTAACCGTCGCGTTGCCATGTGGTCAATTGAGTTTCCACTGCCAATTTAAAGTTGATTTTCTTAAAACCTATGGACCCTAATATTATAAAAAAAATTGTAATCCTCCATTGAAGTGTTCTCAATATTTCGTAATAAAAAAAAAGCAAAAAATTACTTCCTTCATCCCAAAAAAAAATATTTTCTAAGACTGCCCTCACCTTCATTCGTGTTAAGGTAGAATTTGTTTTGCTAATATTTACAACTTTATCAAAAGTGACAAATACTTACTCGCTGTTTTGAACGTATTATAAATTATATCTTTGGCCTTTTCAATAGGTACGTAATAATACCGACTGTGGATGAAAACGCAGCACGCAACTTAATAATATCAGAACTGTGAAAATATTAACACTTTACCAAAAGGGACAAATATTAATACGTACTCGTTGTCTTGAACGTACTATACATTTTGCCTAGGTGCCTTTATCATACGTAAAATCTCGTAAAGTCTCGCCCCGCCGGCCGCGGGCCGCGAGACAAGTTTATACTTGATGTCCAGTTGCTCGTATGCTGTGACGCATTCCATATCAGAAATCGCATGGTTCCAGAAAAAAATTAATAATGATGTTTTTCAAATAATCCATGTATGTTATAGATATCGATCTATTCCTAATGAAATTCCCTACAAGATGACATAAATTAAATTTTGATTCATCGAGTCATATGCTTGATATTTAGATAAATTTAGCGGTAAACTGAATTGACCACATGGGAGCGAGCGTTTTGTTTTGAACACGGTACGTTAAGGGTTAAAAATTACAATAGTAAAAAAAGTAAAACTCAAAAGTAACATGTATCAAGGCGTTTATTTCAAAATTAGTGTGATTTTTGACATTGAGATAAATTTTCAACAATTTTAGACAAATCAGGTTTATAATTGCTGCATGCTACCCTCAATACGTCATCAAGGTGAGAATCAGCAAGTCGATTCCTGTATACGTTTTTTGCATATTTCATTTTGGAATATGATGATTCACAAAGATATATTGATGAAAACAACGTGAGGAGCAGGAGAGCACAATTTTTTACAGTCTTTTATTTTTAAGGAACTAATTTCCAAAAATGGATGTACTTCTTTCCCTCTCTTTTTTCTTCAAAAATAACTTTCAGATTAGTATTGTTCATGTATCAAGATATACGAAGTATAGAATGCCAGATTTTTTAAATCATGTCCCTGATAATATTAGGTCCTTACATATGAAATTGGCGTTTTGCCGTAATGGCAACTTTGATCTCAAATATCTTCTCTTTGGTTAGGAATTCCAAATTCAAATTTATACAGCTATTTACTCAAGTATTTGTGTTTCGAAAATTATAATTCATTTGTTTTTTCCTCAATTGTTTTTTTTCTTTGCGTCACTCAGTTTACAAAATGGAAAACTTGAAATATCGCGTTATTTACGAGTACGAGTTCCACCGTGGCACCAGTGCTGCAGAAACGGCTCGAATGATTAATGATGTGTATGGCGACGGTGCCGCAAAAGAAAACACAGTGCGTTTTTGGTTCCAACGTTTTCGTTCTGGAAATTTCGACCTGCAGAACAAGCCCCGTGGACGGCCGGAGACCAAAGTTGATAATGAAGAATTGAAGGCTATTGTGGAAGCGGAGCCATCGCAAACCACGTCCGAGTTAGCTGCAGGCTGCGGTGCTAGTGATAAAACTGATTTAATCCACTTGAAGCAAATTGGGAAGGTGAAAAAGCTTGAAAGGTGGGTACCTCACGAATTGAGTGAAGCAAATCAACAAACGCGCATTGACTGCTGCGTTGCATTACTCAACCGGCACAATAATGAAGGGATTTTGAATCGAATCATTACCTGTGATGAAAAGTGGATCCTGTATGATAATCGGAAGCGCTCATCGCAATGGCTGAACCCTGCCGAACCAGCCAAACCATGCCCCAAGCGAAAATTGACTCCAAAAAAGTTACTTGTGAGCGTTTGGTGGACTAGTGCTGGTGTCGTTCACTACAGCTTTCTTAAATCTGGCCAGACGATTACGGCAGATGTCTATTGTCAGCAACTGCAAACCATGATGGAAAAGCTAGCTGCTAAACAACCGAGGCTGGTTAATCGCTCTAGGCCACTGCTGCTTCATGATAACGCTAGACCACACACTGCACAACAGACGGCTACCAAATTAGAAGAGCTTCAATTGGAATGTCTAAGACATCCACCGTACTCTCCGGACCTTGCCCCAACAGATTACTTTTTTTTTCGAAATTTGGATAACTTCTTGCAAGGGAAAAAATTCAACTCCGATGGGGCAGTCCAAACCGACTTCAAAGATTTTATTGATTCCCGTCCGAATGGTTTTTTTAGTAAAGGGATCGATGAACTACCTATGAGATGGCAAAAGTGCATAGATAGCAATGGTACATACTTTGATTAAATAAATATATTATATTTAAAAAAAATCAACTTTATGTTCCTCCCATACAAAACGCCAATTTCATATGTAAGGACCTAATATAAGTATTTAGGGCCGCACAAAAAAGCTTGGCGGGCCGCAGGTTGAGTATGGTTGCCTTATACGTATGTGCCCGGCTTGCAAGAGAAATTTTGAATCAAACTCCCCAAATCTAAGTAATATGCCCCCGGATAAACCAACAACCCAACAAATCACCTTCCAACAATGTTCCCATCAGAGGTAAGACGAATAGCCACAAGAGCTGAACCTCTGTAAGCCAGAAGAGGTTTTGATTCAAAATTTATTACGCAAGCCGGGCTTCTGGGCTTCTATGGGAGTACCGCCACTGCGTATGTGTGGTAAAATGTACGACAGAATTTCATTTTATTTTTTTTATTTTACTCTTACGTGATACCTATACATTTGATAAAAAAAGTTAATGAACTGTTATTAATATGTATGAAAAAGGACTGAATGGTGGTGGATAACTTGGTGGTAAAGGGTCATTATTGATAAGGTAGATGTTAATAATTGAGGTCGTGGTCTGGAAATGAAAGATATGAAGTTGGAGTAGTGCAAGGAATAATAGAGCTGCAGTCGCAGTATTCTGATGTACTAAAGGAGTGTGGTAACGGTGGGCTGTCATCGGGCAAGGACGCTAACATTGCTCATTAAATGATATGGACCTGTCTTTCCTCAATGCCAACCCTCCTCTTTAGAGAGCAAGGGAGAAATTCGCCGAAAATTTTCATTTTACCGAATTAGTCCATGTGAAGTAACAATGGCTTATATTGGTATTTGATGTGAATGATTGCATGTGCGATTAATGAAGTGTTAAGATTGTTTAGATGAAAATAGTTAGTAAATACAGCCAGAGATCTCCGTCCAGTTGGCGCCAGATGAGTTCAAATCAGTTTATTTACTCAAAAGACATTACAAACAGCTAAATGTTTAAGGCATCGACTGAGTACAGGTAAGATATTATACACATACAACATAATACCAGGAACGCATTAGAGATGGTTCGACATTAGGAAGACAAGATACTTTATAAAGTTAAGAGTATCTGTCCCCTGAACGTACTTTCACTAACATGAAAGACGTCGATCTCCGAGGAGACCGCGTTCAGCAGACTAATTGCTCTTCCCACCGGCGTCACCAGAGGCAGATTGGTTCTGACGGCCGGTAGGTAAAACAATCTGTGCTGTCGCTATCGGAGATATCTATCGGGGACAAAAAGCCGAACACGCTCCAGTACGGCCGAGTTCTCGAAGTATCCCCTAATTAATCTGAAGAAATGGGTTATTAGATGTCCATCTCTTCGAAGCTGTAGAGAATTGGCTCCGAGCATTCCCAGAAGAAATGCCGTGGGATAGAGCCACGGATAACTACCATATTCCCTCATGTAGAGATACCTCAGAAATATTTTCTGAGCCCTCTCCAGCATAACGGAATATCTCGCCTCGTGAGGACTCCATATCACAGAACCACTTTCGAGTCTGCTCCGAACCAACGCGTTGTATAGGACTCTGAGCACATGTTTGAAGAATAGGAATTCCGTCAGGCTCGTATTATTATTACGAGTAGATATGAGAAGAGAGAAACAATGGTCACACGTTACTTGTGGTGTGATATTACCCGTCTGGTTACATATTTCTATATATTACCGGAGATTCACGATGGACCGGCAATTGTAATTGAAGACTTAAAGGCGGGCCACACTGTTTTAAACAAGCTCTCCACATCGGTCTCCACCAACGGTTTAAACCTGTGTAGACACTTGTTTTAAACCAAAATTCGTTTGACCCTTGTGGACGGACGCGCATGTAAACTGTTGTAAACGGTTGAAAACACGCATTCCACATGTTTGGCTGTTTGATTCCACCAGTCAAGGTCAGTTGCGTAGCGGCGTCGCACAGTGTTTCAAATCTTAATATTACGAGCTACTTTTCATTATTCTGTAAAATTATTATTTTGAAATTTTTATTCTTATAAAATTTATATGTCTGTTGACTTCTGCGATAGAAACACATATCGGCATATATATAAATAATACACATATGTCTATACATAAAGTAGGTATTTGAATAGCGTATTTGGTAAGATTTTTTTTTAATATGACACCGTAAAAGGCCCTTTGCAGTTGCCCCGGTTTTGTTGTTGCATGCAATTAGGTAGGTAATTTAGAGGTTGAAATTTCAACAAATCGGCCTCAAATTTATTGTGTGAACTGGATGAATACTCTTTCCTAAACACTTATAATTAGCCATTTCCACGTCATTGGGTTTTTACCAAAAGTAGCTCGTAATATCGCACCCTGAAACACTGTGCATCGGTGGAGTGCGGACGTATACGAAAATAGTGTCTACTGTGTATGCCACACCAACCGTGGGGAGAGCTTGTTTTATACCAAGTGTGGACGCTTCACCACCCGTGGGCTCCACAGCTCTCCACCAAGGTCACCCCTGTGGAGAGCTTGTTTCAAAATGTATGGAAGCGAACCATGAAACTGGCAGAAAAAGGATGATAGCAGAATAAATACGGTAGAGATGAGGTCCCTAAGACGTATGTGTGGTAGAAGCTCATAAAAGAAAGGAATGTAGAGCGGAAGAAAGTATTAAGAACAAAATTATGAAAGGATTGCTGCGTTGGTTCGGACATATGGAACGCATAGATGGAGAAAGAATGGTTAAGAAAGTATACGTTAATGGTGTGAATGGGGTACGGAGTCGAGGCAGACCGAGAAAAACATGGCATGACCAAATTAATCAAATTTTAAAGGTTGGTCATGTTAGAAGTCGGAGGAATCGACGTGCGTGTATGACTCGTTGTATGAATGTGGAGGAAGCTAGAGAGGTTTGCCAGGATAGAGAAGTGTGGCGGTCCATTCTCTCTGTCTACCCCTGCGGCGGAACGGCGTGATGGTTTGTTTGGTTGTTTGTTTTATAAATTAAATAAAAAAATGAAAAAAGACGCATTTGAGTAGCCTAAATGCTGCATTTGGCGCGTAAGCCACAGTTTACCGACCACTGGTCCAAGAAAACATATTTAGCCACCCAAGTATAATGTTAGTAAAAAAAACTGAAGTGTTTGAAGTACGAATTCTATCATATCTTTATTGGATTTATAAATTAACATATTTCTAAGAAACATAATCTTGATAGAATTCTTTGATAACAGTAAAAATCGATTCTTAGAAATACATCGCCAAATATTTAATTTATTATAAAATGAAAAGTAGGTACTTCCCAGTTATCTTTTCCTTTCTTCGTTTCCTCTTTTATGTTTTTGAATAGTCTCGCCACTTTGCCACCAGTTTTATGTTTTATCCTTTGGGTGAGGATTTTTGGGATGGAATAACTTCCAACACGATTAAATTTTTAAGCAGAGAACTTTATTTAACCCTTAACGTACCGTGTTCAAAACAAAACGCTCGCTCCCATGTGGTCAATTCAGTTTACCGCTAACTTTATCTAAATATCAAGCATATGACTCGATGAATCAAAATTTAATTTATGTCATCTTGTAGGGAATTTCATTAGGAATAGATCGATATCTATAACATACTCGTACATGGATTATTTGAAAAACATATCATTATTAATTTTTTTCTGGAACCATGCGATTTCTGTTATGGAATGCGTCACAGCATACGAGCAACTGGACACCAAGTATAAACTTGTCTCCGCGCCGCGGCCGGCGGGGCGAGACTTTACGAGATTTTACGTATGATAAAGGCACCTAGGCAAAATGTATAGTACGTTCAAGACAACGAGTATGTATTAATATTTGTCCCTTTTGGTAAAAGTGTTAATATTTTCACAGTTCTGATATTATTAAGTTGCGTGCTGCGTTTCCGTCCACAGTCGGTATTATTACGTACCTATGAAAAGGCCAAACATATAATTTATAGTACGTTCAAAACAGCGAGTAAGTATTTTGTCACTTTTGATAAAGTTGTAAATATTAGCAAAACAAATTCTACCTTAACACGAATGAAGGTGAGGGCAGTCTTAGAAAATATTTTTTTTTGGGATGAAGGAAGTAATTTTTTGCTTTTTTTTTTATTACGAAATATTGAGAACACTTCAATGGAGAATTACAATTTTTTTTATAATATTAGGGTCCATAGGTTTTAAGAAAATCAACTTTAAATTGGCAGTGGAAACTCAATTGACCACATGGCAACGCGACGGTTAAGACGATGTTACAAACAAGAAATTACAATGGTGTAAAGATGTGTTACTATTAAAGAGTTGCAATTGTATCTAGACGTGTTACTATTAAGGAGTTGCAATTGTATCTGATTTAAATGATGCGGTTCAGCTTAAATAGTGTGCATTTCTTTGTTCCATGACACATGTACCTGTGGGAACAGATCAATAAAAACATTCTCCCGTTCGAGCCCTTATGTTTACAAAAATATTAATAATATAAACAAACCTTCAATGAGTCAGACGAAGACCTGAGAACAGATCAATTA
The DNA here is from genome assembly GCA_022606425.2 of Lepidostoma basale. NCBI lineage: Eukaryota > Metazoa > Arthropoda > Insecta > Trichoptera > Lepidostomatidae > Lepidostoma > Lepidostoma basale. The sequence continues at coordinate 1,503,212 of JAHDVF020000265.1, read as the reverse complement.
ATGCATCTCTGAATCCCCAAATGTTTACTTAATATATAATAATATAAACAAATCTTGATTCAAAATATAGAGACGTAGGAAAGTGATTCGTGGGAACGGGTGGTTAGGTACATAACAGCTGTACCAGCATATTGCAATGGTGAAATACATTGTATGGACAGTCAAAACGCCTGACACAATAGATTCTCAGCCTAACGAAGCCGATGCCCGAAGGGGATCGTGTGCAAAATAATATATGTTGTTACCATAATATATGATTTCCTTCGAGCGAAAATAAACGTTGAAACTTCCACCGTCTTTCAACCCTTTCTCCACCCCCCAAAAACTCAATACTCGCTGACTGCATATTACAGTATTGTTCTTGTTTGTCCGTTCCATAGATTATCGTTGGAGATTAGAAGTTCCGTTCAGTTAGTGGATCACGTAGTCCTGATCAGTGAATCCAGCACGGAATTGCAAGAAACCCTATATAACTCCTTAGTCAGAAGCATACCTGAGAGAGATGCCGTGATATGGAGTCCTCATGAGGCTCAGTATTCTCTAAAGTTTCAGAGGATTCAAAAGAAATTCTGGAAAACCCTTTACCCGAGAGGGTACAGAGTATATTATTTGGTTCGCGTTGGTTCGGAGTGATATGGAGTCCTCACGAGGCGAGATATTCCATTATGCTAAAGAGGGTTCAGAAAATAATTCTGAGGTATCTCTACATGATGGAATATGGTAGTTATCCGTGGCTCTATCCCACGGCATTTATTTTAGAAATGCTCGGAACCAATTCTTTACAGCTTCGAAGAGATGGGCATCTCATTACCCATTTCTTTAAATTAATCAAGAACTCGGCCGTGCTAGAGAGTGTTGGTCTTTTTGTCCCTGATAGATTTCTCCGTCAGCGACATCACAGATTGTTTTACCTACCGGCCACTAGAACCAATCTGCCTCTGGTGACATCGGTGGGAAGAGCAATTAGTCTGCTGAACGCGGTCTTCTCGGAGATTGACGTCTTTCATATTAGTGAAGGAACATTCAGGAGACGAACGCAGACATAAGAAAAACTTGCAAAATAGAGGATATCGTTCAGTGGAGTAGATCCAGAAGAAGATACTGGAGGGACCATGTAGCCCGAATGGATAGTGATAGACTTACATATACAGCCGCTTATGAAATCCCCTCCGGACACCACTCACCTGGAAGACCGCCTAAGAGCTGGAGGGACAGCTGGACCTCATCATCCCACGAGACATGATTACTGTGTCACAGATCGTTAGATCTATTTAAAGAAGAAGATGATGAATAAGCACGTTATCTTACTGTCAACTCATAATTATCGTACTGTGTGTTATCGTGTAGTTAAAAGCATTTAAAAAAATTGCATTACATACCTATAGCTAAATCTGTTTGTATTAAAGTAATTGCAAGTTGGTAAGCAAAGCCGCGAGTCTTGCAATCTAGCATGTTTCGAAAGATAGATAGATAATAGATAAGATATACAAATATTTCAATATTTACTTACTTACTTACACAGCCGTTGTCATCCACTGCTGGACAAAAGGCCTCCCCCATACTTCTCCACGTATCCCTGTCTTGTGCCTTTCGCATCCAATCACCAGCAATTCTTCCAATGTCATCGGAACACCGGATCTCCACTCCATCTGGTCCATCTATCGTCTACCAATCTGGCAACATGTCCCGCAAATGACCATTTAAGCTTAGCTACCCTTTCGACGATATCTGTTACTATTCTGTTTTTCTTCTTTCTGTCCTGTCACACCTCCGTGGTGCATAGGGCCTCAAGGAGCCTTCTCGACCCGACTCTATCGCATGCCTGATGCCTAACATCATCCCAAGTGAGGCCTGCTACTTTAACCTCGTCCTGCAGGGCTCTTCTCCAGGTGGCTCTAGGTCTGCCTCGCTTTCTCTTTCCCCTCATAGGGGACCAGTCTAGTGCGCCCGGAGCGATACAGGCTGGGTTCCGTCTCAGAGTGTGACCGATCCACTGCCATTTGCGTCTAGCGACTAGTTCTCAAATTGGCTTTTCGCCTGCCATGGTCCAGATAACAAGATTGACACTGTTTGGGGCCAATAGATTTTAAATATTGAGCGAAGGCACCTGTTTATAAACACCTGGAGTTTACCAAAAAGGTCCGTGGTAGATTTCCAAGTCGCACATCCGTACAGCAGTACTGACCATTTAACGCTACTGCTGAATATTTGGAGCTTGAGCTTTCTCGAAATGATACTGGAACGCCATACAGGGCAAAGCACAGCGAATGCTCCCCTTGCCTTGTTGAGTCTGCTGGCTACATCTTCCTCCGTATCTCCTATCATACTACCGAGGTAGCAGAAGCTGTTCATGGTCACAAGGGGGACACCGTGGAGCAAGATTGGGATGGAGTCATTTGTGGACACTCTTGGACATGTTAATTTTGAGACCTACTTATGCCACTTCCTCGTGAAGTCTACACAGCTTCTGCTCTGCATCCACCCGGTTTGAGTATTTCTTATCTGGTCTGAGAGTCTTACGTGTAGCATGGCTCTTTCGTGTTTCCTCTGTGCTACACGGAGTCTCCTTATGGTCGACTTGGTGAGCATTGGAATTTCTAGTTAACTAACTAACCATCACGCCGTTTCGCCAGAAAGGTAGGCAGAGAGGATGAACTGCCATACTGCTATGTCCTTAGATACCTCTCTAGCTTCCACTAAGTTCATACATCGTAACATGCACGCTCATCGATTTTTCTGACTTCGAATGTGGTGTTTTTGTATTGGATTAATTTGGTTATGCTTTCATGCTTTTCTTGTTCTTCCACAGCTTCTCTTTTCATTCACACTGCTTGATTACAATATTTTAACCATTCTTCTCTCGTCTATTCGTTCCATATGTGCAAACCAACTCAACCATTTAATTTTTACTTATGATACTTATACAATAATAACATATGGCATCGAAGCAAGGGCAGACACAGTAAGGACCAAACAAGTTTTGACGATAGCAGGCAAGATGCTGAGGGATCGCGTGAGGAACACCAGAATAAGAGAGATATTAAATTCATGAAATTGAATTGTATCTCAATAGAGACGAAGATCCAAACTAATGGCGATAGCCTTCACATTGTGTTCATAAAGTAGTTTGCTAAATGCTAAAAATTAATCTCCATCTCTGGTTTTTGAATCCAAAACATGGAACAGTGTCTTTAACACTGCTAACCAAACTCTATCTTCTGTAAAGGAATGGTTGGACTCTAATCTCTTAACATTAAATTTATTAAAAACAAAATACCTCACTTTTAGTCTAACTAAAACAAACCAACCCGAGGCTGGTAAAAATCTTATTATTCATGAAAATCCTAATTGTACCCAGCTCACTTCGTGTTCCTGTCTTCCTTTGGAGCGGGTCAATGGTATAAAATACCTAGGTATAACTTTGGACAATAACCTAAGATGGAATTCACAAATAACTTCACTCACCTCACATGTTAGAAAATTATCATATGCTTTCAGATGTCTCCGAGAAATTCTAGACCCCAAGCTCTGCAAAGATGTGTATTTTGCCCTATGTCAATCTGTGATAACCTATGGGATCTTGAGCGGGGGCGCTTGCGCAAAATCTACAATTGACCCCCTAATTAAATATATTGCGCATTATCACCAGATTAAATATATTGCCATTAGGCATCCTTCGTCCATGTTATTCAAAGAATATCAAATTCTTAGTATTCGACAACTTTATATCAAAATATCAGCCATATTCTCCAAATTTAAAATTTCGAATTCAAGATCACAACAGAACCGTCCCACAAGATATTCCTCTCACCATAATTTCAAAGTTCCTCGCTGTCGCTCAGCTCTAGCCCAAAAGCAATTTCCATTCCGCGCGCCCAATATTTTCAATCGTCTTCCTGAAAATCTTAAATCAATTAACGACACTAAGAACTTTAAACGTGCTCTAACCAACTTTATAAAGGGGTCATCGTTAGACGTAGAAAACACTTTTTTCTTTTAGATTTAGTAATTTTAATTATATCTTCATATTGTGATTACCAATGTTAGCATAAGATTACTAACAAACCGCCATTTTACTAACACTGCTACTAACATCATATTTTATGTAGTGGTCACGATACAGGCCATGCCTAGTGTGACAACTACAGTCCATCAACTTTTTTGGCAAATTGTAAAATAAAACATGTAAATAAATAAATAAATAAAATAGATGGCGTTAGTGTGTGGATTATATGGATTAATCTTTAAAAAAAAATGATTAACATATGTAATCAAATCTACATAGATGGCGTATTGAAACTGACATGTGAAGATAAGTATAGATTTGTAGCATATATACAACCTCCATTCTCCAAAAATTTGTCTTACATGGTCATAAAGAAATAGGTGGAATGGGGAATGTTGTAATTACATAAAGCGTGTGCTTAACCCAACCAATGAATAAGTCCTCATAAGTCCTGTAAACACCTTGATCAACCATATTCAGTTTCCAGTTTGCATCTTCGTCTCTATTGAGATACAATTAGAGATATGTGAGGTTGAGGATATTATAAGATTGAGCGGACTCCACCACTCTCCTATATTGCATTGCATAATCAACCTCATGGAACTCGTCCCCGTGGAAGACCTCCTAAAAGATGGAAGGACAGCTGGGAGTCTACCTCACAGGAGGAGCAACTCTCTGGAGAACAGACCACATAGATCTACAATAAGGAAGTAGAAGAAGACTTATGATGCAATCGTCTTGGAATTTCTGTTTCTTATAAAGGAAAGGCTTTGAACTAGAACAGTGGTTGGTAGCTCATAAGTCAATAAAGGCAATTATTAACTAATGAATACGAATGATAACGTCTGTTTTCTAGAAGTTTTATTATATTATATGGGAATGACATGTTTCTAAGACATTATCAAATGTTTGGCGCTGTCATTTAAATATTTTGTATGCTATGTCATTCCCATAAAATAGAATATAATAAAACTAGTATAAAACAAAGGAAGAAACCATGACAGTCTGCAACATTAGCGTGAATGGTGAAAATTTGGAGCAAGTAGATGAGTTCGTGTATTTAGGTAGTATGTTTACAAGAGATGGGCGAGTGGAGAGGGATATTGAAAGAAGCGTTGAGGCAGGCAACAAAGTGAATGGTGCACTTAAAGTTGTCATCGCAAACAAAAACCTATCCAAAAAAGCTAGAATGGCAGTGCACAATGGTGTTCTTCTACCGACCCTTATGTATGGAAGCGAAGCATGGAACTGGCAAAAGAAATATGAAAGTAGAATAAATGCAGTAGAAATGAGATCTCTTAGACGAATGTGTGGATACTCTGTGCATGATAGTGTCAAATGAAAATATAAGAAGTGAATGCGGTGCGAATGATGGTGTCATGAACAAAATAATGAAAGGATCATTAGATGGTTTGGACATATGGAAAGAATGAATGAAGAAAGAATGGTAAAAAAATTATATGTTAATAATGTAAATGGTACCAGAAATAGAGGAAGACCGAGGAAAACGTGGCACGATCAAATAAATCAAATATTGAATGTCGGCCATGTGAGGAGTCAGAAATCGACGCGCGTGCATGACACGATGTATGAATGTTGAGGAAGCGAGAGAAATATGTCAGGAAAGAAAAGTGTGGCAGTCCATTCTTTCTGCCTACCCCTTTGGGGAGACGGCGTGACGGTTAGTTAGTTTATTTTTTAGTATAAAACAGACATTTTCATTTGTATTAATCATTCAATATGGAGCTTTACACCAGACGGCAGTACATAATGGAGTTCTAGTGCCAAGTTAAGTAATTTCCAAGATGAACACAAGAAATTAAAGAAGTCACAGAATTTTCATAATTAATTTTTATTATGGTATAATAATTAGCTGTGATAATGATAAATGTATATAATTTTTAAAATATATCTAGCCTATCAAATAATATACAGGGTTACTCCAAAAGATGTAGCAAATTCGCCGATTAAATTATATAATAACCTGCTTTATACTCGTACAAATGTGGAAGCAATAGGAAACTACCACTTAAAGAGGTCCAACTTGCATCCCAAGAACCAGCAAACATGTTATTTATTGTTTCTTGAAAAATGACATAAAACTCCATATTAAATAATTAAAAATAAACTATCTAACCATTACGCCGTTTCCCCAAAGGGGTAGGCAGAAAGAATGGACTGCCACACTTTTCTTTCCTGACATATTTCTCTCGCTTCCTCAACATTCATACATCGTGCCATGCACGCGCGTCGATTTCTCTGACTCCTCGCATGGCCGACATTCAATATTTGATTTATTTGATCGTTCCACGTTTTCCTCGGTCTTCCGATTCTATTTCTAGTTCCATTTACATCGTTAACATATAATTTTTTTACCATTCTTTCTTCATTCATTCTTTCCATATGTCCAAACCATCTTAATGATCCTTTCATTGTTTTGTTCATGACACCATCATTCGCACCGCATTCACTTTCATTCGACACTCTATCATATTTTCATTCGACACTCTATCATACACAGAGTATCCACACATTCGTCTAAGAGATCTCATTTCTACTGCATTTATTCTACTTTCATCCTTATTTTGCCAGTTCTATGCTTCGATTCCGGGTACATACATAGTCGGTCGGTAGAAGAACACCATTGTGCACTAAATAATTAATATGAATGAAAATGTCTGTCTTCTAGGAGTTTTATTATATTTTTGATGGAATGACATGTGTCGCCCTTCTAAGGTATTATCAAATGTCATTTGATAACACAAAAGAAGAGCGAAACATGTCATTCGCATAGAATATAATAAAACTAGTGTAAAACAGATGTTTTCATTCATATTAATTATTTAATATGCAGTTTTAATTAATACGAATGAAAACATCAGTTTTCTAGAAGTTTTATTATATTTTATGTGAATGACATGTTTTGCCCTTCTAAGGCATTATCAAATGTACATTTGATAATGGCTTAGAAGGGCGAAACATGTCATTCCCATAAAATATAATAAAACTTCTAGAAAACTGACGTTTTCACTCGTATAAATTAATTAATATGGAGTTTTATATCATTGTTCAAGAAACAATAAATTAAATTAATTGTTTGAATAACTTAAATTTTAACTAAAATATTAATTTTATTTTTTTATGTATAAAATATTATTGGTAATTTAACCGCCCTACCTATATATATACGACTATAGTCGTCACCCGGTGGACCACGTTCGTGACTCTTGTTTTATTCCTCACCGTTTCGTTCCTGACTCTATCTCTAAGGGACAGACCTAGCATGGCTCTCTCCATCGCTCGCTGCATGACTCTTAGTCTCTCTGCACTGTGCTTTGTCAGAGTGTCACATTGTTTTATACTGACATAATTCTCTCCCCTCTTCTACATTCACATATAGTGACACGCACGCTCGTCGATTGTTCCTATATCTAACATATGCATATGAGATTCTGTCTATGAATTTGTTTATTTAGGAAGTATGTTTACAAAGGATGGGAGGGTGGAGAAGGATATTGAAAGAAGGGTTGGGGCAGGCAACAGAATAAATGGTGCACTTAAAGTTGTCATCGCAAACAAAAGCCTATCCAAAAAAGCTAAGATGACAGTGCACAATGGTGTTCTTGTGCCGACCCTTATGTATGGAAGTGAAGCATGGAACTGGCAAAAGAAGGATGAAAGTAGAATAAATGCAGTAGAAATGAGATCTCTAAGACGAATGTGTGCCAAATCTGTTTATGATAGAGTGACAAATGCATGTATAAGAAGTGAATGTGGTGCGAATGAAAGTGTTATGAACAAAATAAGGAAAGGGTCATTAAGATGGTTTGGACACATGGAAAGAATGAGTGAAGACAGAATGTTAAAGAAGGTATATGTAAACGGCGTGAACGGAGCTAGAAATAGAGGAAGGCCGAGGAAAACGTGGCACGATCAAATCAATCAAATATTGAATGTCGGTCACGTGAGGAGTCGGAAAAATCGACGTGCGTGCATGACAAGATGTATGAATGTAGAGGAAGCGAGAGACGTATGTCAGGACAGAACAGTGTGGCATTCCATTCTTTCTGCCTACTCCTCCGGGGAGACGGCGTGATGGTAAGTTAGTTAACACAACAAGACGTATCCCGTACGTCCAGGTACAAACAAGTATACCCGCAATCACAGAAACGTTTGTGATGCGTCAAATTGTTCCTACTCGCCCTACGCATACGAATACGTTATACGGCGAGTTTAGTATTTCGACGTCAGTCGAAGTTTATGGATATGTTCGTAATTTTGGTACATTATTAATAAGTATTGTTATTGAGAAATCTTATAAAAAAAATGATGATTTTTTACCTATTTTTTGAACCCAAAGGTAGGGCGGTTAACTATTATATAATAAAAAATATTAATCACTTAACACTATCTGATTATAAGAATCATTAGATTTCAACCTTCACCATTATCATTTCATGTATCTAAATACAGTCAAACTTGGTTTTTACGAGAAAGGTGGGACCGAGTGAATTAACTTGTTATAAGCATTACTAGTTTATATCAGAGAATAAGTATTTTTAAATGCTTATTCAAATTCAAATCAGTTTATTTTGTCAAAAGACATTACAAACATTTTTTATAGTTTAAGGCATCTATTGAGAACAGGTAAAACATAATAAATATATAATACCAGGAACGCATGAGAGATGGTTCGACATTAGGAATACAAGATACTCTCCAAAGTCAAGAGTATTTGTCTTCTGAACGTACTTTCACGAATATGAAAGACATCGATCTCCGAAGCGATCATATTCAGCAGTTTGATTGCTCTCCCCACCGGCATCACCAGAGGCAGGTTGGTTCTGCATGTTGGGAGATAAAACAGTCTGTGCTGACGCTGTCGAAGATAACCATCCGGAACATAAAGATGATAGCCTCCAAGATGACGGAATTCTCAAAGAATCCCCTGATAAGTCTGAAGAAATGTGTAAGTGTGCACCCATCCCTTCTTATCTGTAAACTATTGGTCCCCAGCATGCCCAAGAGGAATGCAGTGGGATAAAGCCACGGATAGCTACCAAACTCCCTCATGTAGAGATATCTCAGAAATCTTTTCTGAACCCTCTCTAACATGAGCGAGTATCTCGCCTCGTGGGGACTCCATATCACCGAGCCACACTCGAGCCGGCTCCGGCCCAATGAGTTATACAAAATTCGCAAAACATAGGGAAAACATAAACATCCGGTGAAAGATTGGGGCTAACAATATATGTCAGTAAAACCAAATGGATGACATTCGGACGGCTTCACTACAGTGGGTCAGTATTGCATTTGAACAGCTGCAACGTTGAAAGCAGTGTACTAACACAATCTCTTGACCCAAATGTAGAGATAAAATGCAGAACTGAGGCAGCAAGAGCTACGTTTAATAAAATGAAATCACTCTTCTGCAATGATAACGTAAACTTGAAACTCCGCCAGAGAATGATCAAATGCTATGTGTGGTCTGTTTTATTGTATGGGTGTGAAACGTGGACCTTGAAGGTCAACTGAACAGACTGGAAGCATTTGAAATGTGGCTCCATCGCCGAATGGTCAGAATTCCCTGGACAGACATGGTTACTAATAAGTTCTGAGGCGAGCTAGAGTTGACAGGGAACTGTTATCAACTATCAAGGTTCGAAAGATCTCACATCTGGGTCAAATACTGCATAATAATAATAATAATAATTAGGCTAATTTGTATAGCGCCGTTTTCGTGAATAGCTCACCTCATGGGCGCTTTGACAATGTTTTTAGTCATGAGAGCTGCATGTGACACCAGCAATCAGATAACCGTTGTTTATAGTTTATGCGATATTTTGAAAAGGTGGGTTTTTAGGTGAGATTTAAAGTCTGTCGGATTGTCAATGCATCTGAGGCGTGCAGGAAGCATATTTCAGGCGGACGGACCTGCCACTGCGAAGGCCCGATCTCCGAAATTTGTCCGGGGGTTGCGCTTTGGCTCAACTAATCTGCCTATTGCCGAGGACCACCTTCTCCAACTAATATTGGAGGGGAAAATTGAGGGACGGCGAGAGGAGACTAATTTCCTGGCTGTGAAACGTGAGGGAGTGGACTGGCATCCGAAGTGTGGAGGAGCTGTTCCGAGCAGCACAGGACGGGGACAGGTTCGCCGAGATGATCGCCAACGTTGGGGGAACCCGACACTTGAAGAAGAAGAACATACATTGCCATTTAAAAAAAAATTATATTGATACAATAACATATACAAAACCTAGCATCCGATAAGTGTTAAATGTCAACGAATATTTCCTCGTTACATCCGAGATCTTTCTATTTCCGTGATCGTAATAACCGAGTTTGACTGTGTATTACAAAAGCTTGTTTATTTTCAGAGATTCCCAAATCATCTCCATTGCATTTCGTACATCTTTGAGAAAATCTAGTATGCTTTCCTTATTGATCGAAGAAGCTACAGTTTAGGAGTAAAGTTTAAAAACTAAATGAACACAAACTCTACAGTCTCTATAAATGGTAAAACACGGCACCACTCGAGATCTATTCTCATTCGTCTTGGAGCGGCTACGTACGCTGGAAAAGTTGGACAGTTGCAAAACCCAGGCAGAGTTGAATCTGAACAAGCCAGCCTTACCAGGAGATGGAACGGCTTGGAAAATTTACTGAGATGAGATTTGTATCTAATAGGGTGTTTTTATTTAGAGGTATACAATACATATTCAAAATAACAAAAAAAACACATTAAAATAATGTTAATGTCTATGATATTGTCTTTATTTAATAGATAATTAAAACACTCCGCGCTATAGCTGGCAAGACCCTACGTGATCGAGTTAGGAATACAGCAATCCGAGAAATCTGGGAGGTCGAAGATGTGGTCAGATGGGGATGTCAAAGACGGCGATACTGGCATCAACATGTAGAAAGAATGAGCTCAAATAGGATACCACACGTAGCTCTCCATGGAACGCCAAACGGACAACGCCGACCAGGAAGACTCCCGAAATGGAGAGAAAGCTGGAGTTCAGCGTCTCAAGAGGACCCGCCTGAAATAACAGACTCCCGAGTCTATCAAGAGTGAAGAAGAAGAAGATATCTTGGAAAAGAAACCACAGGTATAAATAATATTTACTTAAATTATAGCTGCATGCTCTTTTTTAATATTTATAAATTGTTGCATTGTATAACCTTAAACAGGTTTAAATTAAAACATTTTTCATTGTTCACCAACAATTTGATGATGATGCTGACATTGCCGTTTTTGTTTCTATACGCCTCATATATAGTGAATGCTGGAAAGAGACTACAGAAGACAGATCTAGGTGGAAAATAACAGTACATAAAGGCACGTAGGACTTGCTCGTGCTTGACATTTGAAGCAAAGCGCAGAGATGCCCCCGCAGATATTGTTCGTTAAATAAATCATTGTTCAAGAAACAATAAATGAGATTTGGATAACTTCAACTCCGGCTCCAGGCAACGTACCGGCTCAAGCCAGATGATCATGACGATATGATGAAATGAAAAATTGAGCGGTGCAGAGAAATACCATCCTAACCTAATAAAACTAAAAATAAAACCCTTTATAAACTTATAATTATAAAAATAAAATACTCCCAAATATACGCATCCGGATGAAAATGTTTATTTTATATTACTTCACATGATATATTTAATATTCAGATAAATGTATGCAACACAGCACTAATGAAGAAAGGTTAATATTTGTGAAATGTATACTTATATCTGTATACGAATCCTGGATTTTCACCTGTGGGTGGTTAATTTAAATTTTTTAATTGTATCTCAATAGAGACGAAGAAACAAACTGGAAACTGAATATGGATGATCAAGGTGTTTACAGGACTTATGACCTGTCATTGGTTGGGTTAAGCGCACGCTTTATGTAATTACAACATTCCCCATTCCACCTTTGTTATTATGATCATGTATGATACATTTTTGGAAGTTGTAAATTGGAAGTGGAATTTGTAAATATTCTGGTCAATTATTTGGCGTATAAAATAGGAGTGGATACTCCAGGCGACTTCTAACAGTGCGCTAGGAGGCGGTAGCCTCTTCGCATTGTGTTAATAAAGTAGTTTGCTAAATGCTAAACAATCATTCTTCATAGATGGCGTTAGTGGATGGATTGTATAGATTAATCTTAAAAAATTAATTAGTACAATCAAATCTACATAGATGGCTAACTGGACCTGCCACGTGAAGATATGTATGGATTTGGAGTATATATACAACTTCCAAAAATGTATCATACATGATCATAATAACAATGGTGGAATGGGGAATGTTGTAATTACATAAAGCGTGCGCTTAACCCAACCAATGACAGGTCATAAGTCCCGTAAACACCTTGATCATCCATATTCAGTTTCCAGTTTGTTTCTTCGTCTCTATTGAGATACAATTAAAAAATTTAAATTAACCACCCACAGGTGAAAATCCAGGATTCGTATACAGATATAAGTATACATTTCACAAATATTTGTAATATTCTGGTCAATTATTTGGCGTATAAAATAGGAGTGGATACTCCAGGCGACTTCTAACAGTGCGCTAGGAGGCGGTAGCCTCTTCGCATTGTGTTAATAAAGTAGTTTGCTAAATGCTAAGCAATCATTCTTCATAGATGGCGTTAGTGGATGGATTGTATAGATTAATCTTAAAAAATTAATTAGTACAATCAAATCTACATAGATGGCTAACTGGAACTGCCACGTGAAGATATGTATGGATTTGGAGTATATATACAACTTCCAAAAATGTATCATATATGATCATAATAACAATGGTGGAATGGGGAATGTTGTAATTACATAAAGCGTGCGCTTAACCCAACCAATGACAGGTCATAAGTCCTGTAAACACCTTGATCATCCATATTCAGTTTCCAGTTTGTTTCTTCGTCTCTATTGAGATACAATTAAAAAATTTAAGGTTAATATATTTAAAAATCTCAGATGTTTCAGTACTTTGAGCAATGCCATCTCCCAGTTGCTATGAAGTGAATTTTTCAGCAATGTGCTCATTGATTTAAGCATTTGTGACTTTTTCCTGTGGGGCTATCTGAAGGAAAAAGTTTTTAAACATCGACCTCACACCTTGGAAGAACTTAAGGATCGAATTCGGGAGGAAATCGCCGCTATGCCCATCGAGATATGTCAAAATGCAGCCGAAAACGTCAGAAATCACCTTCATCAATGTATCGCTGCTGGAGGACTTCATCTTTCTGGTGTCATCTTCAAGACTTGATGCGTAAAACGGCATGATGTACCTAATAAAATAAAATTAATCTCATTTCTATAAGATGCGCTGTTTATTTTTAATAGCCCTACTGTCTGTCTTGCCGCACCTTCTACTTTACATGGAATCAGAAGAGGAATCCACCAGAACTTATTAGAGCTGTACAGGTACGATGCACATGAAGTCAAAACAAAAATGTATTTCTATAATATAACCTCTTTACTCCGTTCATATATAGGCATACAATTTTACTTATGTCAATTTTCAGTCAAGATTTCCTAAGATAATCAATAAACTATACGCCACACATCGCTTATTCATAATAACAGTAACATTTCTCTTAGTATTTCACGAATGGGAGGTATTCTACATCGCATTCCAACATATCCGTTGTATTCCAAAGTTGACCCTTCATTGCATGACACTCTGCATTCCCATCTACCTATTAAGGTACACAAGGCATCACTAGTGGTCCTAGTTTACAAATATCGTGGGTATTCTGCGTAAAAGCACTCAAAATTTTGCTGTTTTGACTTAATGATGAGGTTATACTGTTGAAAAAATACTCTACAATCTGCAAAAACCCACTAAGTCCTATCTACACTACAAGTCGAGATATTTTCTGTAATATAACATAAAAGTTTTCTGTAATATAACATAAAAGTTTTCTGTAATATGACAGTCTGCAACATTAGTGTAAACGGTGAAAATCTGGAACAAGTGGATGAATTTGTTTATTTAGGAAGTATGTTTACAAAGGATGGGAGGGTGGAGAAGGATATTGAAAGAAGGGTTGGGGCAAGCAACAGAATAAATGGTGCACTTAAAGTTGTCATCGCAAACAAAAGCCTATCCAAAAAAGCTAAGATGGCAGTACACAATGGTGTTCTTGTGCCGACCCTTATGTATGGAAGTGAAGCATGGAACTGGCAAAAGAAGGATGAAAGTAGAATAAATGCAGTAGAAATGAGATCTCTAAGACGAATGTGTGGCAAATCTGTATATGATAGAGTGACAAATGCAAGTATAAGAAGTGAATGTGGTGCGAATGAAAGTGTTATGAACAAAATAAGGAAAGGGTCATTAAGATGGTTTGGACACATGGAAAGAATGAGTGAAGACAGAATGGTAAAGAAGGTATATGTAAACGGCGTGAACGGAGCTAGAAATAGAGGAAGGCCGAGGAAAACGTGGCACGATCAAATCAATCAAATATTGAATGTCGGTCACGTGAGGAGTCGGAAAAATCGACGTGCGTGCATGACAAGATGTATGAATGTAGAGGAAGCGAGAGACGTATGTCAGGACAGAACAGTGTGGCGTTCCATTCTTTCTGCCTACCCCTCCGGGGAGACGGCGTGATGGTAAGTTAGTTAGTTATATAACATAAATCCATTCAGGAAAAAAGCACCAAGGGACTTAATGCAAATTCCCTGGATAAATATTTGATGATAAATTATCAATAACAATATTTCAGATGTATTCAGCGGAGCTTATGGAGCAGTACCGACTTGAAAAAAGGTGAGATTGTTGGTCGGCGACATCCTGGAGATGTCTAGTAAGTGATGTCTACATGCTTCACTCAGGGGCAAACGTGGCAATTAATATGTTCTTTCTTTTTTCTTTTTACTAATTAATTATTATTTTACCTAATGTAATAGGTAGTGTACATAAGATAAAACTATTGCATAACTTTTTTAATTAAATAAAAAAAAAAACATTTCTCACAAAGTGACTATAGTAGGTACAATGTGACTTCAATTTGAATACCTTACTGTGGTATTATGTATCAGCGAAAATGCACCAAGTCATGTCAATCCACTATTATTTTGAAAAGAATGTGCTGATAGTTCAGTTATTATTTATTAAACCATTAAATAAAATGTAGTTAATAGATCAATAAACCATTTTTTCAAATTGGCTTAGTAATGTTTAGTATAAAAAAATTGTTATATCGTTACAAACTTTGAACTTCAATTATCTCTGAAGTAGTAATTTTGACATAGTGTTTTTTCGCAGAATACCCACGATATATCAATTATACTTTAAAATTTGGTTGACCTGTTTCGATTACTGCCAGTTTATTACACATTTTGAGTTTTTTTTTTTAAATACGACATTTTAAGATAAGTGACGCCATTTTAACTCAAATTATAACATTTTAAGATATGTGGCGTCGTTTAAACTCATACTACGCCATTTTAAAATAAACGACGCCATTTTAACCAAAGCGACGCCATTTTAACTCAAGTTACGACATTTAAAGATAAGTGGCGCCATTTTAACTCGAGTTTTTACATTTAACAATAAGTGGGGCCATTATAACTTAAGCTATGACATTTTAAGTTAAGTGACACCATTTTAAGTCAAGCAATGCCATTCTGACATTGAAATGTGTAAAATATTATATCGGTGCGATGTAGAATCGGTCCCATTTGGAAAATACTTTAGCTAATGCGATAACATAGTATTCAGTACAGGGTGTTTAAAATGTGAAGATTTCAGAAAAATCATTCAATTATCTTAAAAATTAATAATATGAAGGAGCAAAGCTAATTGCGTAAGACAATTTTGAAAGGATGTTTAATTTCCAGCCTCAAATCACCCGTATTCTTCTTTTACGTGCCGTTCTCGACAAAGTAAAATAAAAAAGTTATTAAAAGGAACAAGGCCTAAGTAATTCATATATATATATGTATGAGAAAATTGAAACATTATCACTTAATAATTTTCTCATACAAGTCTTCTACCTCAAAGTGATGACATTTTATTGATACATTTTTCCCGCTAATTATAAAATTAACGTACATTTACGTTAAACTTGCGGCGGTCTTAATTTATGAACTAACTCATAATGGGCAGCATATGCAATTTGTTAGTGTGAACAGAATTAGCGCCTGTTTGATTTTCATCACATCTATCGTGTCGTAGCGCCTTTTAACATTTTTACGATCAATATAGTGACAAAAATACTATCTAAATATCAATATAATGTTATACGAGGGTGAATCACATATAAACCGGAATTTGTATTTAACTGGCAGTGAAGTAAACGAAGGTAGGCGCTGCTCTTGGTGGGTGATTGTGTGAGTGTCTAGTTCAGTTTTCACCACTAGAGCGCAGCATGATACTGCCGGCTCAGTAGCTACCGCGATGTCTAAGACAGCACTACCTTTGTCGCATTATAATTAAGTTTCTTGCCTATCATCATCAGCCGTCTGTCATCCACTGCTGAATGTAGGCCTCTCCCAAAGCCCTCCACCGCCCCCTATCCATTGCCGCTCCCATCCATCCATGTCCAGCAATCCTCTTCAGATCGTCGGTCCAGCGGGCAGGGGGACGTCCAACTCTACGGAATCCTGTACGCGGTCTCCACTCCAGAACCCGTCTTCCCCATCGGCTGTCGGTTCTCCGACAGATATGGCCAGCCCACCGCCACTTCAGCCCGCCTATCCGTAGAGCCACCTCAGTCACCTTGGTTTGTTGTCGAATAAATTCGTTTCTAAATCTATCCCTCAAGGTTATTCCAAGCATGGCTCTTTCCATGGCGCGCTGGGCAACCTTGAATCTGTAGACTAGACCTTTTGTCAATGTCCACGTCTCGGCTCCGTATGTTATGACTGGCAAAACGCACTGGTTGAAGACTTTAGTCTTGAGGCATTGTGGTATTTTGGAAGTGAAAACATGACGTAATTTCCCAAAGGCTGCCCAACCCAACTGAATTCTTCGGTTGGCTTCTTTCTCGAAATTGTTTCGTCCTAATTGTATGATTTGGCCAAGATATGGGTATTCTTGTACCACTTCGAGAGCCGACCCATCGACGGTTACTGATCCCGGGATAATATGTTCATTATACATGACTTTCGTCTTGTCCAAATTCATCCCGAGACCCACTCGTCTGGATGCAGTGTTCAGTTCATCTAGCATGCCTTCTAGATGCCCAGCAGATTCCGCCAGAATAACAATGTCATCCGCAAAACGAAGGTGAGATATGTATTCGCCATTTATGTTGAGGCCACGTTCAGACCAGCCCAAAGTTTTAAATATATCTTCTTGCCTATGAAGCGATGAAACCATCCGAAACTTTGAGGAGACTTGAGGCACTTAAAAAGACAAGTGTATTCATGGCACCAGCAATTTTTGGAAGGGCTTGAAGCTGTCGAAAATTAGAGTCGCCACCGTAGACAGAGAACCAGTGTGACAGACAGAACATTCGCGCTGTTAGCCGACTTCTTGAGAACATCCGACGATTAACAGTAGCTAAAATTAGGAATCAGCTTTGGAAGTGCTCAGGCGATCATTACCGATGACCTTGGGTTTCGGAAAGTGTCTGCAAGATGGGAACCCACAGAAGAACAGAAAAAACTTAAAGAGTTGTCCTGGATTATACTGGAACCTCTGGAATATACCTCAAGACTAAAGTCTACAACCAGTGCGTCTTGCCAGTCATGACGTACAGAGCCGAGACGTGGACACTGGCAAAAGGTCTAGTCTACAGATTCAAGGTCGCCCAACACGCCATGGAAAGAGCCATGCTTGGAATAACCTTGAAGGACAGATTTAGAATCGAATTTATTTGATAACAAACCAAGGTGACTGAGGTGACTCTGAAAATAGGCGCGGGCTGAAGTGGCGATGGGCTGGCTAGTGAGACGTTCTAGAGTGGAGACCGCGTACCGCTGGACCGACGATCTGACGAGGATAGCTGGACATGGATGGATGGGAGCGGCAATGGATAAGGGGCGGTGGCTTGCTTTGGGAGAGGCCTACCTTCAGCAGTGAATGACAGACGGCTGATACTGGAATATAATCTAGACCTATCTGGACTTATCGCCCTGCGATTATCAGTTGTTGGGTGCCATGAAAGAAGTACTTGGAGGGCAACATTTTGACACCAATGACGCAGTAGAAACTTTCGTGCTCAATTGGTTGATGACAAAAACAACCTTTTTTTTACGATAACGGGATGAAGAAATATCCGATCCATTGGGAAAAATGTGTTTTAAAATCAGGAAATTATGTAGAAAAATAATAATAATTAAATAAAACAATGTTTTTTAACTACTTCCACTTTTGTCTTTATTTAGACAGCGACCGGTTTCGCCAGGCTCGCTGGCATCGACAGACTGGTGACACTATTGTAAACTTAGTCCTTTATATATTCTATACAAAAATAATCTTCAAATATTTATGATAAATATTTGAAGATTATTTTTGTATAGAATCATGTTTACCACCCCTGATCTGTATGTATATAAAGGACTAAGTTTACAAGGTCTCTTGCATGCCATAATGGAGGGTATGACCGAGGGGACAAACTCTAGGGGACGCCCACGCCGAGAGCACCTGGAGGACCTGTTGGTGGACGTGCGCTGCTCATCATATGCAAATCTCAAAAGAGCCGCACAAGACAGGGAAAAATGGAAGAGAATAATGGAGGAAATTGCTGCAAACCAATCCCAGGATTGAAACCAGAGAAAGAAGAAGTTTACAATAGTGTCACCAGTCTGTCGATGCCAGCGAGCCTGGCGAAACCGGTCGCTGTCTAAATAAAGACAAAAGTGGAAGTAGTTAAAAAACATCATTTTATTTAATTATTATTTAAAATGAACTTCCATCAAGAGATTTCAGTAAAATCATTCGATTATCCTAGAAAAATAATTCCCGTTTATATTTGATTCACCCTCGTACGAGTATATACAAAAAAAAATAGATGTTAATAATACAAGTTATTTAAGTCATTTAAAACCACCAGCGACTCTTTTTCGGAACCTCCACGGGCACTTCTTTAGAAGATCCGAAGTCCATGCCCATCTTAACAATATCTCCTGCCTTCTTCGTAAACTCAAAGTTCTTGGGGGCTTCGAATATAAGTACGATGGTGCTGCCTAAATTGAACTGCCCCATGATTTCCCCTCTTTCGTAATCCATCATTGGGTCGATCAACACCTCCTCGCACCGCTTCTTTACCCTGTGGTTGGTCCTCAGGGAGTCGTCCTTGTAGACCCTGATGGATCCCACGTTGGTGGCCCCCACGGCCGTGAAGCTGAAGAAGCCGTGCTTCCAATCGCCGAAGTAGACGGCCCGCTCGTTCATGCAGAACAGCCCCGGGATGAGTTTGGCGATCATCGGATTCACCGAGAGCAGCTTCCCCGAGAAATGGCGGCGGAGCTTGACGCTCCAATCGCACGGAGAATGGAACCTGATGGACACAGAAACATGGATCAATTTTTTTTTAAATAAAAAAAAAACTAACAACCATCACGCCATCTCTCCGAAGGGGTAATCAGAAAAAATGGACTGCCAAACATTTTTTTTCTGACATATTTATTTCGCTTCCTCAACATTCATACATTGTGTCATGCATGCGCGTCGATTTCGAAAGAATGAAAGAAGAATGGTAAAAAAAAGTATATGTTAACAATGTAAATAGAACAAGAAATAGAGGAAGACCGAGGAAAATGCGGCACGACCTAATAAATCAAATATACAATAATAATAATAAATATGTCTTTTTAACAATTCTCACGTGGCTGACATTCAATATTTGATTTATTTGATCTTGCCAGATTTTCCTCGGTCTTCCTCATTATCTAGTTCCATTTATAATAGATTGTTAACATATACTGTTTTTACCATTCTTTCTTTCCATGTGTCCAAACCATCTAAATGATCCTTTCATTATTTTGTTCATAACACCATCATTCGCACCGCTTTCACTTCTTATATTTTCATTTGACACTCATCAGCCACAGAGTATCCATATATTCGCCTAAGAGATCTCATTTCTACTGCATTTATTTTACTTGAATCCTTCTTTTGCCAGTTCCATGCTTCGCTTCCATACATAAGGGTCGGTAGAAGAACACCATTGTGCACTGCCATTCTAGCTTTTTTGGATAGGTTTTTGTTTGCGATGACAACTTTAAGTGCACCATTCACTTTGTTGCCTGCCCCAACCCTTCTTTCAATATCCCTCTCCACTCGCCCATCTTTTGTAAATATACTACCCAAATACACTAACTCATCCACTTGCTCCAAATTTTCACCATTCACGATAATGTTGCAGACTGTCACGATTTCTTTTATTTCAAAAATCATTACCTTGGACTCATTCACATTTATCATCAGATCATTTCACATGCATACCTCATACATACAATTCACCAGGACTTGTAGTTCATGCTCGTTGTCTGCAAGTAGGACAGTGTCATCCGCATACAAGAGACAGCTTACTGACACTCGGCTCATTTTGGCACCTGCAACACCCCTTTTAGCTCTTCCATACAATGTTTTTGAATATCACAAATTGATTTTATTTATTTTGAAGATATTGTGACAGCTATTTCTTTAACCAATGTTAGCTTATTCAGGTGTTACAATGAATTAAAAACAAAAAGACTTGGTTTATGTATTAATTGTAACCGAGATGAAAACACTCCGCGCTATAGCTGGCAAAACCCTACGTGATCGAGTTAGGAATACAGCAATCCGAGAAATCTGCAGATGTGGTCAGATGGGGACGTCAAAGATGGCGATATTGGCATCAACATGTAGAAAGAATGAGCTCAAATAGGATACCATACATAGCTCTCCAAACGCCAAACGGTGGAGAGAAAGCTGGAGTTCAGCGTCTCAAGAGGACCCGCCTGAAATAACAGACTCCTGAGTCTATCAAAAGTGAAGAAGAAGAAGAAAAATTTGTGATATTCTATAACAGTGTTTTAATTAACATGTATGACATGTCATACGGGGGATGGTTGGCATTACAACGCCACGCTTGCCAGACGGGTTGGCGAGGTGTCCTTACACGTTAGCCTATGCAATAATATTATCCTTTTCATAATAAAAGTTCTCCCAATTCTTCTGTCTAATAAAATCACATTTAAAAAAACATACGATAACTTGTATATCTATCAGAGTAGAAATAAATATGTATATTTACGTTTTCTGCGTAGTAATACAGTACGCTAAAACGTAATTCTACGTCATCTTCAGTTAAGGAACTTTAATTCTAGGTAACGCGTGCGAGATGTTAAGGCTCAGCCACGCACCTGTGGTAGTCCCCGGGGGCCAGGTAGATGACGCACTGGTACAGCATGTTGTTCGCCGGGTCTCTCAAGATGGACTTGTAATAATCATCGTCATTTTTGTGTCTAAATCCACTCTTTCTGATGCGGAAGTCGTTTCTCATGTCCGTCACGGCGAACTCCGTCTCCTGTTCCTGTATTCCTTCCATCAGAACATTAGTGTAGAGTCTGGATTTCCTGGAATCCTTGGGGTTCTCTGCATCTCTGTATTGGGTTCTATGCATCCAGGAAGTCCTCCCCAGAAAGAGTTGAAGGCTGTAGGTAACGCCCTTGATCTGTTCCACCCTGCAGCTGGTCAAAGGGCCGATGGAGAGCACTCTCCCATCGCAGGGCGACACGAGGCACGCTTTCTGGTCGATTTCTCTCGCGGTGAAGTCAAGATTACGCGTGAAAAATTGCTGAAAACTGGAATACATGTCCAATCTCGTCATGAATGCCTCCTCCATGTTCACGTCGAACCAGTCGCAGTACATCCCGAAGAGAGGCTCCCGCAACGAGACTGGTACTTGGACGGTGGCCAGCTTCCCGACCATTTTGCTCAAAATACGAAGGGGGAGGCGCTTGTAACACTGAAGCTCTAAACTTGTCGTGTTTTCCGTGAAACCGTACTTCAGCGTGTATCCCGTGTATGTGGCCAGCGCGAGCGGGGTCCATCTCGTGAAGATGCTGCGCACACTGAACCAGGAGCGCTTCGCCTTGTCGCCCAAAGTGAATTTCTTCACAAAGAGTAAATATCTAACCTCGTGGGTCTTCACCGTGCGAGGTCGACTGCCACTTTGCACTAAACTATTCACGACTGCGGTTGGAGATTTTTTGTAAAAGCGACTCAACATTTTGGGGATTTTAGATGTTTTATTTCGCTTTGTTATTGGTCACGTAAACACGACAAGAAACATGGATAAAAGTGAACTTTCTGGATTTTTCTGTGGATAAGTTGTCAAATGAGTGGCAATATCTATTAAAGGTCTGGTTCAAATCCAAAATCATACGAACGGATAGTACCTACTTAGATATTATATTTTGTAATAACTCTTCATTCCTACATAGAACAATAATGTTTTATTTAATATAATAATAATTTTAATATAATAATAAAACGCGTTTGATTTTTTAACGTTTGTGTGAAGGAGTGCGATACACGAAAGTGAGTGGATCGGGACAGGCGTGGAGGTAAATTTTTAGATAAATTTTTTTCGAGGTAAATTTTTTGGAGTAAATTTTTTTTATTTGCTTTAATAATATCCTATTTTTAAAATCGATTTAATGATATTTATATGTGTTTAATGTATTTTAGCCAAATCATACAATTAGGTAGAAACAATTTCGAGAAAGAAGGCGACCGAAGAATTCAGTTGGGTTGGGCTCATTTCTAAAATACCACTACGTACGGAGCCGAGACGTGGATGCTGACAAAAGGTCTAGTCTACAGGTTCAAGGTCGCCCAACGCGCCATGGAAAAAGCCATGCTTGGAATAACCTTGAGGGACAGATTCAGAAACGAATTTATTCGACAACAAACTAATGTGACTGAGGTGGCTCTGAGGATGTGTTTTTGGGTAACACCGTGTGATAACTCCTTCTCGACCGACGTTTCGGAGATCGTTGCAGTCTCCTCACACCTCACCCTCTCACATTACCCTGAAGATGGAGACTGCAACGATCTCCGAAACGTCGGTCGAGAAGGAGTTATCACACGGTGTTACCCAAAAACACATCAAACATAGAGAAGATTCCTTTCCTGTCAACACTTCGCCGACCCTTTATTTTACCCTCAATGATCAGGTTCAGCAATTGGGCATGCTGGGGACTAATAGTTTACAGATAAGGAGGGGCAGGTACACACTTACCCATTTCTTCAGACTTATCAGGGGATTCTTTGAGAATTCCGTCATCTTGGAGGCTGTACATCTTTATGCTCCGGGTGGTTATCTTCGACAGCGTCAGCACAGCCTGTTTTATCTCCCAGCATGCATAACCAACCTGCCTCTGGTGATCCCGGTGGGGAGAGCAATCAAACTGCTGAAC
The DNA here is from genome assembly GCA_022606425.2 of Lepidostoma basale. Taxonomy (NCBI): domain Eukaryota; kingdom Metazoa; phylum Arthropoda; class Insecta; order Trichoptera; family Lepidostomatidae; genus Lepidostoma; species Lepidostoma basale. The sequence continues at coordinate 1,479,824 of JAHDVF020000265.1, read as the reverse complement.
ATGATCGCTTCGGAGATCGACGTCTTTCATATTCGCAAAAGTACGTTCAGAAGACAAATACTCTTGACTTTGGAGAATATCTTATATTCCTAATGTCGAACCGTCTCTCATGCGTTCCTGGTATTATATATTTATTATGTTTACCTGTTCTCAATAGATGTCTTAAACTATAATAATTGTTTGTAATATCTTTTGAGAAAATAAACTGAAAACTTATTCAAAAAAACTTATGAAAAATGAACAATATTAAATATAATGAATAGCTGTTATACAAGTTATCAAGCACTTTATTGGCTTCTGTTCCTGGTCATCCTTTTCCATTTTCAGGTTTTCCCTTGACGCAGTCAGTCCATCGTTTTCTTGCTCTGCCTCTTCCTAGGCCCACCCCATGTTCATCCAAGACTGACGTTAATAGTTTGGGCTTAGAAATGAACGAGGCGAAAGGGCGCCGCTACGCCCTATAATAACTTCGGGTTAGCGGTGGGTATCCTTCTATCTGCCCTGTCTACGTACACTCTGTGGACATAATCTTTGGTGTTCTGTCATCTGGCATTCTTTCTATACGGTTTCTCATCACTGTTTCCTGGTTAATCAGGACTAGTTCGTGGTTTATTTTTTTATTATGTGAGTATCTTCCAATACTGGTACAATGTTTTACTTAAACGTGACATGAAAATTTATTTGTATCCATAATAAAGAGTCATGTTTCGTTGTACTTCAGTTTTCTTAGAAATAATAGAAATATCACAAATAAAAAAGTTTGAAAATGATTTATTTAAATAAATTTCATAATAAACAAAGCTTGAGTTAACTTATCATAAAATATAAATTAATACAACATACACATAAATGACAAGCTGATACGAAGGAAAGCAAAGACAAAGAAATCATTTTAGATTGAATAATGTTTTCAACCATTCTTGCGTGTGATGTCTAAAAGCTCAATTTTTCGAACCTTGTCCACCATGTTTTGTTTTGACATAAATGTCAAAATCGAGCAATAACTTCGGTCAAAAAATATAATCGCTTAAAACTATAGAATTTTAAAATCTAAAATTTTACATGAAAACTAGATTTTTGAATTAAAACAAAAAAAGGGTTTGTATGAACAATTTAAACCAATCAAATTGTGGTACGCCATGATTTGTAAGAACACTTCGGTTGATTTCGTACGGCTCCCGACGCGTTTCGATGCGCATTCGGGTAATCTCGGATTTCCGAATCGTTTGCGGGAGTTTTAAGTACGCCACAAAGTAAGCAGTTTATAGAAATGTCACCTTCATCACGTTTTCATATTTTTTTAGCGATTTAAAAAACAAAATACACTTTTTATTAGTAGATATCATTGATATAAAAATTACATATTGAAATATTTTAGATTGGTTAGCATACGTGACAATATTTGTCGACAAAATGGCTGCTATTAGATTAGGATAATCGCACTGTTTATATTTCTTATCATTGCCTTCCCTCTGTGAGGACTGCTTCATGGTGGATTGCTTTAATAATATATAAAGTGAATGATAAATGTGGTTTGTTATTTTCAATTTAAGAATCTGTTGATATGGATTGGCTGTTGGAGCCATTTGTCAGCATCGAGTTGGGCGTCGCGGATCGGCATCTCTGAAAAATAAAAATGATAAATTTTAAAAATCCTCCCTTTGTAAGTGAAAAGTGTTTAATTCCTCAACCGTTCTCGTTCCCTCATCATGTCATGCATGCGCGTCTATTTCTCAATGATTTTAAGGATCATTAAGATGGTTTGGACACATGGAAAGAATGAAAGAAGAATGGTAAAAAAAAGTATATGTTAACGATGTAAATGAAACTAGAAATAGAGAAAGACCGAGGAAAATGTGGCACGATCAAATAAATCAAATATACAATAATAATAATAATAAATATGTCTTTTTAATGATTCTCACGTGGCTGACATTCAATATTTGATTTATTTGATCGTGCCACATTTTCCTCGGTCTTCCTCTTTATCTAGTTCCATTTACATTGTTAACATATACTGTTTTTACCATTCTTTCTTTCCGTGTGTCCAAACCATCTTAATGATCCTTTCATTATTTTGTTCATAACACCATCATTCGCACCGCATTCACTTCTTATATTTTCATTCGACACTCTATCATACACAAAGTATGCACACATTCGCCTAAGAGATCTCATTTCTACTGCATTTATTCTACTTTCATCCTTCTTTTGCCAGTTCTATGCTTCGCTTCCATACATAATGGTCGGTGCAAGAACACTATTGTGCACTGCCATTTTAGCTTTTTTGGATAGGTTTTTGTTTGCGATGACAACTTTAAGTGCAAAAATGATAAATTTTAAAAACCCTCCCCTTGTAAGTGAAGAGTGTTTAATTTTTTTTTAAATATTAGTAGAATTTTCGGTTTGTAAGATATTTCCTGCACCATGAAAGGAAGGATTAATTAGTTGTTCGATATCTTCGATTATCTCACCTCTCTAAACTCGCTCTCTGCCATGACCCTGGACGGCCTCGCCTGTATGGGCAGGGCTGGAGTATCATCCATCTCGTGTACCAGCTTGTACACCGATGATTGCTTTATGTGGTCCAGGACTACGGGGGGCTTGCTGTACTTCATGAAGTTAACCCTGAAACACGAACTCCAGCTTGAAACATTCATCATACATTCAAATGTGTCCATGGACCTTACTTTGAAACACGAACCCCAGCTTGAAACATTCGTCACATATAAATAATGTATCCAAACTAGACACAAAGAACTCGTTTAGAAACACGCACTCCAGCTTGAAACATTCATCATACATAATAATATGTCCAAGGACCTTACTTTGAAACACGAACCCCAGCTTGAAACATTCATCACATATAAATTATTTATCCAAGCTAGACACAAAGAACTCGTTTAGAAACACGCACTCCAGCTTGAAACATTCATCACACATTATAATATGTATCCAAGGAGCTTCCTTTGAAACATTTATCACATATTAAAATCTGTATCCAAGCTAGACATAAAGAGCTCGCTTTAAAACACGCACTCCAGCTTGAAACATTCATCACATATTATAATATGTATCCAAGGAGCTTCCTTTGAAACATTCATCACACATTAAAATCTGTATCCAAGCTAGACATAAAGAGCTCGCTTTAAAACACGCACTCCAGCTTGAAATGTTCATCACACATTATAATATGTATCCAAGGAGCTTCCTTTGAAACATTCATCACACATTAAAATCTGTATCCAAGCTAGACATAAAGAGCTCGCTTTAAAACACGCACTCCAGCTTGAAATGTTCATCACACATTATAATATGTATCCAAGGAGCTTCCTTTGAAACGTTCATCACACATTAAAATCTGTATCCAAGCTAGACATAAAGAGCTCGCTTTAAAACACGCACTCCAGCTTGAAATGTTCATCACACATTATAATATGTATCCAAGGAGCTTCCTTTGAAACGTTCATCACACATTAAAATCTGTATCCAAGCTAGACATAAAGAGCTCGCTTTAAAACACGCACTCCAGCTTGAAATGTTCATCACACATTATAATATGTATCCAAGGAGCTTCCTTTGAAACACGAACCCCAGCTTGAAACATTCATCACACATTATAATATGTATCCAAGCTAGATACAAAGAGCTCGCTTTAAACATTCACAAGTATTAAAATACGTATATCAACTTGCAATTATAGAGCCTGCGTTGAAACACGAAGTCCTGCTTAAAATTATTTACATTGAAACGTCTGTTAAAAAAAGTATCACGAATTTTGTGTTTTTTTTTCAAAAAATATTTATTTATTCATGATATTATTTTGTCCTTTCAAAGTAATCCCCACCAGATATTATACACTTGTGCCAATGTATTTTACAATCCTCGAAGCACTTCAAAAAATCATTTTTTGTGATCTTGTTCAGCTCCTCCTTCGATGCCGTATTTATCTCCTCAATCGTAGCGTAGCGTCGTCCTTTCATGGGCCTCTTCAGTTTCGAAAACAATAAAAAGTCACAGGGGGCCAGATCTGAGGAATACGGTGGCTGCGGCATTCAAATTCAAAATTCGCGACACTTTTTTTAACATACCTCGTATATGATAATGAAATGAAACAGAAAAATACCTTTCGTCGAATGGAAGATGGATGCTTTCGAATTGGCTCCTAGAACAAGTCAGTGATTATGAACACAAAATGAAACAATACATATTAACAAATGTTATGGTTAACGAGAGAGACACAACGCACGTGAAGCTGTGAGTGAGATTATAATTATATCATCCTGTATCCTCCACTTGTTTGTTGTTTTCGTGAATTTACATTATTAACCTTTAGACGCCCAGTGGTCCCGTATTGGACCGTCGTTCAATGCCCAATGGTCCCGTACGGGACCAGTGATTATGGTGCATTTCGATATCTGATTACACTGATTTATGACAATAGTATTCAAAATATTAGCTTACGTAAATAATGTCTTTATGGATATTGTCGGTCAATATGGAAATTTTTGGTAAAAACAGATATTATTTAAAATAGTGATTGTCAGTTGGAACGGTTAATATGTAGTTCTAATGGAAATTGTCGGTTAAAAATGAAATTATTTGTGCAAATAAATATTTTCAGTTAATATGTAAATTTTCGGTGGACGGACAAAAGTTAAAACAGTGATTGTCGGTTGAAATTAAAATTTCTTCTATATTCGCCATACTTTGTGTTGTTATGATGCCTTATTTTTCTTTTTCTTTTTTATATACTTTGTATATACAACACTTATATTATATTAAAAAAATAAAATTTGCGTAGACATGTTTCGGACAACTATTCCTTCTTCAGTGATACATATTATATTATATGTATCACTAAAGAAGAACTGGTTGTCCGAAACATGTCTATGTAATTTTATTTTTTTAATATAATATAAGTGTTGTATATACAAAGTATATAAAAAAAGAAATAAAGAAATTAAAATGGTTGGTGCAAACAGATATTGTCGGTTCATACAAAAATTTTTGGTACACCAGATATTAATTAAAATTAATAGTTAATTTGTTGATAAAAAAAATATTTTCAGTTAAAGCCGTGCCGCACTGTCTTAAACAAGCTCTCCACATAGGTCTCCTCCGGCGGTTTAAAACTGTGTAGACACTTGTTTGAAACCAAAATTCGTTTGACCTTCAACAACCTTTGTGGACGGGCGCGCATAGTATGCGTGTTGTAAACACGCATTCCACATGTGGGGCTCCACATTCCACCAAGCTTGTGGAGAGCTTGTTTCAAACAGTGTGGCACGGCCTTTAAAATGGAAATTGTCGGTTGAAATTGAAACTTGATTGGTGCTTAATTAATCCTTTATTAATAGATTAATTATTTTTTTTAGCTTTCATGTAAACGTGGTTAATTATCGTCAAATATTTACATGATGTAAAATCTTTAAAAGGTAAAAACTTAAATGATCATACCCGAGTGTTTTCCCTTGCAGCACCTCTGCCTGGGAACTGAGGGTCTCAGCTATGAAGGAGTCTGTGAAGGCGTCCTTGGGTCCATGCCATCGGCGACCTCCGGGCAGCACCAGAGGCCTGTTGGAGGGTGTCAGAGGGCCGAATGCGGGCTTCGGCCCTGGAGTTCTACGAGGCTGCTTCTGACGGATCTGCTCGCACGACAGCTCCGTGAGCACATCCTAGTAGCCAATCGAATCGTTATGAGATTCAAAATAGTTTATTTTCTCAAAAGACATTAAAAACATATTTAAAGTTTAAGGCATCTATTTGAGAACGGATAACATAAGGTTCGACTTCACTTCGAACACAAGGTACTCTCCAATATCAGAAATACTTACCTTCTGAAGGTACATTTATAATATGAAAGACTAGGAGGAGATCATGTTCAGTAGACTGATTGCTCTTCCCACCGGTGTCACCAGAGGCAGGGTGGTTCTTGGGGAACAGTAGATAAAACAAAACAGCAGACTCAACAAGATAAGGGGAGATTCGCTATGCTTCGCCCTGTATAGGGTTTCTCCAAATATTCAGCAGTAGCGTTAAAAGCGTACTGCTGTACGAATGTGAGATTTGGAAATTTACCGCGGACGTAATTGGAAAACTCCAGGTGTTTATAAATAGGTGCTTTCGCTCAATATTCAAAATCTATGGGCCCTAAACAGTGTCCAATGCCGTTCTCTGGACCATGGCAGGCGAAAAGCCAATTAGAGAACAAGTCGCTAGCGCAAATGGCAGTGGATCGGTCACACTCTGAGACGGAACCCAGCCTGCATCGCTCAGGGCGCACTAGACTGGTCCCCTATGGGGGGAAAGAGAAAGCGAGGCAGACCTAGAGCCACCTGGAGAAGAGCCCTGCAGGACGAGGTTAAGGCAGCAGGCCTCACTTGGGATGATGTTAGGCATCAGGCATGCGATAGAGTCGGGTGGAGAAGGTTCCTTGAGGCCCTATACACCTCGGAGGTGTGACAGGGCAAAAAGGAGAAGAAGATCAGAGAAATAGAAAAAGCCAAAACACGTCCGGTTACGAGAAACCCATCGCTTCGAAGCTGCAGAGAGATGGTTCCACACGTTTCCAAAAGGAATAAAGTGGGATAAAGCCACGGATAGCTACCATATTCCCTCATACCTCAGATTTTCTTTCTGAACCCTCTCCAGCATAACTGATTTAATGATTTCCTTATTACCTGTTTCATCTTCTGAATCTTGGCTTCCTCGCTGAGAGGGAAAGATTGGGATGTTCCATTAACTTCTTTCGCGATCTTAACTTCCTTCGTTTCTTCTACGACGTCAGTTGTTTCAACGCCATTCTGCTCTGCCACTCCGTTTTCTACAGTGGTAACCTCTTCTTCCTTCGCTTCTCCGTTGCATTCGTTTGCTGGCTCTTAACATATATACAAAAATCAATATACCTAGTTATGTTCGATACACAAATTTTGATCGTATTTCTAAATAGAAAACCTTGCTCCTAAAATCCCTATGAAGCATTTAATCTGTGGTGTGACATTAAGTATTAAATAAAATAATAATACACTTTTAGTAATTTGTATAAACACCACTTTATTTGGTAACACCAACCGGTTTCGCTCCCGCCGGAGCTTCGTCTGTTTACTCTCTCACCCTGACGAAGCTCTGGCGGGAGCGAAACCGGTTGGTGTTACCAAATTAAGTGGTGTTTATACAAATTACTAAAAGTGTATTATTATTTTATTAAAATATAAAACCAGTTACACGGTCCAAAATCAGGTCAGAACATTAATAAATTCGTAAGTATTAATGGCGTAGTTTTTAGAACAAAATTACCTTAATGGCGCTGTGATATTGTTTATTTATTGTATCGATTCAATTACATAAATCTTAGATTAAATAAAATTATTTAAAAACTAAATATAAAACCAGTGAACACCATCTAAAAAAACAGTTAAGAACATTAATAAATTCACGAGTATTTATGGCGACGTTTTTAGAACAAAATCACCAAATGGCGCTATGGTATTGTTATTTTTGTATCGATTTAATTATATAAAACCTAGATTATTAGGGGTTCAAAAGGGTAGTAGGGCTACGATGGGGTATGTTTTGCTGGAAAGTATGATTCTACAAAATGTCGTAAGGCGCCATGTTGTATTTACAACAGCAACACTACTATCAAGTCCAACTCTCTAGCGTCCACGAGAGGTCTTTTAAAGACCCCACGAACCCCGGGCAATGTGGCACATATTACTTAGTGCCATAGCAGATAGAGAGAGGACGAATGGCGAGCTTCCAACGCCATAAAACTGGATACACCTAGCTAAGGGAAGGTAGCCCCGACAGAAAATCCTCCAGAGAAGACAAGGGGATACCACTCTGGATATTTTTACCCAGGTCATCACTATGAATAAGGGTGATAGTCAACGTTGGGGAGACCTGACAAGACACAGAAAGAATAGAGAAGAGATTATATAAAATTAACGTTCAGAGGATGGATCCCTCTAAAATCCCACACGTTGTAATTCATCAGATTCCTGTGGGCTACCGTCCCTTCGGAAGACCACCAAAAATATGGAGGGATAGCTGGGATTCAACATCCCAAGAGAGGGCAGCCTGACTATAAGAACAGACCATAGGTTTAAAACAGAAGAAGAAGAAGCATCAAATAACTACAAAAATAATATTTATCTAAATGTTAAAATGAGGAGGTTCTCTAAAGAATCGAAGGAGGAAGGCACCTGTTCAGGACCTTGTCCGAAAGGCGTGCAAGATGGATCGGCCATGTAATACGACAAGAAGGCCTCTTGCATGCCATAATGGAGGGTATGACCGAGGGGACAAACTCTAGGAGACGCCCACGCCGAGAGTACCTGGAGGACTTGTTGGTGGACTTGTGCTGCGTGCACAAGACAAGGAAGAATGGAAGAGAAGAATAGAGGAAATTGCTGCAAACCAATCCCAAGATTGAAACCAGAGAGAGAGAAAGAACTGTTAAAAAAACATGAAAAACTACCGAGAGAAAGGAAATGACACAACTAATAGTTTGTCTTTTTCGCGCTTGCGAATACTGAAGTAGCTAGAGTGAGATGTAGAAATTGTATATGTGATACAGTCGTATATTCTTTACTACACGACAATGCAACACACTTGTATACAAGTTTGATTGTATTGGTAGCTCCGATTTTCGACAAAAAGCTTATTTTATGTTTAATGATGTACTCACCGGTTTCGGCGTTTTCTTCATTTTCTTCACTTGCAATTTCTTTTTCTTCTTCGTGATCCTAGGAACAAAATATATATATAAGGCCGTTTATCCTTAGAATACCCTGTGACGACCTGTAACGCGCATGCTCCGCCCATTCCCCCCTCTCTTGCTCTCAACACTTTCAATCCCAGGATACTAACAATTTTTTAAAAAATAATAATTAAAATTTATTCAACAATCTACGTATTTGATAATGGTTTCCTCCTATAGTTAAGTAAACTCCTAACGGGCTGCTTACATAAAAGACCGTCACCGCTGGCTCAGGGGTCGGATGAATTTTATGACCCCAAGTAAGTTCCGACTCGGCGCACACTGGGGCCGATCCAGGAATTGTGCGAATAAACCCCTTTTTTAAAAATAACATTAGGTCACAAATAATTCCTGGAATTGATAGTTAAATATACCTGGCATACAGCTCAGTAGTCTAAAGTCATGGTGCAAGTCAACTTTTATCCCTGTTCCAGTCGAAACTTGTCCGTCATAGGCGAAGCTTTTGCCGTCTGCGATTTCAATACGAAAAGTCACCTTGTATTCATGGCAAATACTTTATAGTGCTTCCAAATTTTGTTATTATTTCAATATGGCATTATCACCCACATGTTGATACATATTTTTTTTGAAAATATCTTTGATATATTCTGAATTGTAATATTTTAAAGGGGTATTTACATTACTGGGGAAAATATTTGCTTTTTTTTAGTTTATTGATTTTATATGTAAAGTTTTAGTTGATATCAGTTCATATCATGTCTGCAATTTTGGGCTTATTTGCTTACGTATTCATTGTTCTTAAGGAAATATAAAAAACATTTTGCGCATATTTGCGCTTTTTCACTTAAAGGTCACTTTTGTCCAGGATGTGGAAACATAATAAAAAAGAAGGCATTTATGAGTTATTTTAAATTAATTTCAATTATTATTTTTTCTTTCAGGATCAGGTACAACTAATATTTTTATAAGTAGACGTACCTTATTTGATCAAATGAGACAATCTGGCTACGTTAAATTGGCTGATCAAGTATCATGTTTGAAGGAATTTGTCGAAATACGTACTAAATGTCTAAAAGACCAATTACCAAGCCTTCATAAAACAATTTCATTTTTTGTGTCTAATTTTAAGAAGAAGTGGCAAAAGGCTATCAGAAAAGAGAACAGATATTTGGTTTTTAATAATGACTGCCTAAATACTTCAATAGGTTTTCATAACTTTTCTATTGTTTTAAGTAAAAAAGTGGGTCGCCCTCAAACAAATTTTGAAGAATCTTGTGATAGAGCTAAACGCCAAAAGACTAAATCTTTGAGATCAAAGCACTCTCTTAAGGAATGAACATTTGCAGTACAGGTGATTTTGCGAGCTGCTGGTCAAGTGGATGCCTCCAAAGTTTTGAAGGAAGTTACGACAACTTTATCCACAGCTGCCTCATACAAAAATGCATACAAGAAAATTAACATCTCTAAAAGGTTAGCAGCTTACAGAAAAAGAAGCTCTTTTGATGTTTATTGAAGTAAAACTCACCAAACATCAATACAATTTAATTCGAGAACATGACAAATTCCTTTTTCCATCTTGCAAAAAAATACAACAGGCGAAAAGCGAATGTTACCCACCAAAGGAAAGCATTGCAGTCACAGATACTTTTTCTGAGATTAAATTGCAAATTTTACTTGATCATACTGCCACTCGTCTTTTGGAAGCTCATAAAGAAATTTTAGAAGTTCAGAAATCAGAAAATATAAAAAATATAACCTTAATATGCAAATGGGGTTTCGACGGATCTGCACAGTCAGAATACAAACAGAAGTTTAGTAGCGATCCAAATTCTAAGGATAATAATATTTTTATATCGTCTTAAGTACATTTAAGATTGATATCGGACAATTTAATATTACAAAATAAAATAGTTTTTTGTCAAAATGAAAGACACGATACTGTAGACCCATAAACTCTTTGCGGGAAAATATGCGTGGTACCCGATGTCTCCAACTATTCACAAAATTTTAATTCACGGCCCAGAAATAAAAAAGCATGCTTTATTACCTATAGGCCAGCTAAGTGAAGAGGCCCAAGAAGCAAGAAACAAAGAGTTCAAAAGATACAGAGAATGCTTCTCGCGAAAAATGTCACTTATAAAAACTAATGAAGATGTATTAAATTTAATTTTAATATCTTCGGAACCTCTTATTAGCAGCTTGCGAGAAGTATCTGTAAAGAAAGATGTAAATTTTGAAAAGGATACTTTAGATCTATTGGCTCCACCTAATATTATAACGTCCGACGTTTCCACGCAATCCACGATCAGTGAAAACGAAGCCGAAAATTCTTCAGATAGTGAATAAAAAATTTAAAAATCCTGTTTTTCTTTTTAAAATTACTTTATAACAATTTATTTACATTGTTTTATTTATTTCATATTTAAAAGACCACAAAAATAATTTATTCCGACAATTCTTAATTCGGCTCCAGTGTGCGGCGCGGCGCTTAATACAATTTACAACTTCTTTTGTAGTATTTCAGAAAACTGTATTAAAAAAAAATTAATTGTTATGTTCACTTGTACTGTAATACTAGTAATCATAATTAATTAATACCCGAAGATAAACATTTATTATTTTGAAACATATGATAATCTTTTGTTAATAAATATAAATATGTATTTTGCATTTTACGTGGCATCAGATTTATCAAGTGGAAAATATCATCATGGCCATAAAAAAATCTAATTTTCCATTTTAATATAGGGACTGAATAAGTTAATATATTTAGAACACGACAAGACGGTCAGATAGATACTGAAGACAGCCCCTCTAGCCGGTAGGGCTGCGCGGGGATGAGGAATCGTAGCGGGGGGAATGGAAAGCGCAGTAGGAACCAAATTTCGTCTTCTCACAGGGTATTCTTATGATGGATCAACAATACATGTTGGGTGTTTGCATGATTTCAATGATTTTTTTCGTATTAAAATCTTAACAATAGAAAGTATGTTTCTTAACTTATTGAATAGTATGCATATTAACTAACTATCAGTCAGTTTCTCCGAAGGGTTATACAGAGTATGAATCATTACTTCAGTGTAAGTGGCCACGTTCGTAATGCTAATTGAGAAAATACCTCTTTCTTCTCTTCCGGCTTGGGAGAATCATCCCTGGGCACCATCTTGCCAAGCTGCTTGGAGACCAGGTCCAACGTCTGTTGGATGGCGGCCGGCAGCTTGCTCAGAGCCTCCAACTGCTTCTGGACCTTCATCAGCTGCTGTTCCACAGGAAGGGAGGCATCTGACGGGAAATTAACTCAATTCAAATCAACTTACAATATTTAAAAAAAACATAAACATTACAAAAAAATTCAATTATTTTACAATTACAAATAAGATTTTTTAGATATTATGTGACAAACAATATATAAAACACTTGTAGGTTATTGACCTTGCAGGCAAAGTACGAAATGCTTGACCCACATAAGTGGACGCAATGGACTTCGATTGCTGTACCAGCATATTTCACGATGAAATACATTGCACGAACTGTGAACACCGAAAACACCTGACGCTGCAGCTACTGCATGGACAAAAGTGATGAATCAGGGCCCGGATTCATTCACATAGGTCACTAGAGGTTGTCCAGCAGAGCATCGTGTGCAAAGGAAGCAAAGCATATAAAAGCGGTACGAAATGAACAAAGAATGAGAGGAACACTAAATAAATCAAATGTTAAATGTCAGCCAAGCAAGGAGTCGCGGAGTAATCGACGTGCGTTCATGACACGATGTATGAATGTTGAGGAGGCGAGAGAAATATGTCACAAAATAAATGTGTGGCAGTCTATTCTTTCTGCCTATCCCTTCGGAGAGACGACGTGATAGTTAGTAAGTTAGTTAGATTCTGTTGTCTCCACTCTTTGTCCGTTGTCATCAATCTATGTTGATAATGCCTTACACAGGCGAAATATGTCATACATTAAATTATAATAAAATTAAAATCGGCCTTTTCCGACCACCCAATACGTCAGTCAGTATTACGGCTTCTAACAGACACGAGTCTACGTTAATAAGTCTACGCCACGAGGGATCTCGGACTCCCTCCCGCGCCGACCTACGAAGCCACGCTACTACGTCATTCCTTCTTGCGACTTCTAACAGACACGATTCTACGTTGTCAAGTCTACGTACGAGGAACTTCCGACTGTCTGCCGCCGAGCTACGCCGCTATCAACCCTGCTACGTCACGTAACTTCCGACGAGTCTTCGCTTCAGCTGACCGACGCTACCGCCCAGCGTGTCATCATCCTCTACTGCTCACCGCCCAGACTCCGCCCCGTTGCTGACAACACCCGCGCACCGTTACTGACCTTCATCACCCGCTGTTCCACTTTGACACCAATGTAACGCCATCGACAATCAAAAATAAACGCTGAAACTTCCACTGCTTTTAACTCTCACCACATCACCCAAACACTTAATGAATTTAATAAAATGAGAAACTAATAATGACCTCCCCAGAGAAGTAAGGTCACAAGTGGATAGGGTTGCAGGCTACCTGAAAGATGTCATATGGAGAAACAAGGACATGAGGACTGACAGCAAGGTACGCATCTATAAGACCTGTGTGCGACCAATCCTCACATATGGCATTGAATCGAGGGCAGACACTGTAAAGAGCATGCTCAGGACAACCGAGATGAAAACACTCCGCGCTATAGCTGGCAAGACCCTACGTGATCGAGTTAGGAATACAGCAATCTGAGAAATCTGCGAGGTCGAAGATGTGGTCAGATGGGGACGTCAAAGGCGGCGATACTGGCATCAACACGTAGAAAGGATGAGCTCAAATAGGATACCATACATAGCTCTCCATGGAACGCCAAACGGACAACGCCGACCAGGAAGACCCCCGAAACGGTGGAGAGAAAGCTGGAGTTCAGCGTCTCAAGAGAACCCGCCTGAAATAACAGACTCCTGAGTCTACCAAAAGTGAAGAAGAAGAAGAAGAAGAAACTAATTTTACAATGATAACCTAAACCCTAAACTCCGACAAAGAATGGTTAAATGCAATATATGGTCATATACTATATGTCTGTGAAACTTGGGGCTCTGAATGTGAACTTACTGAACTAGTTGCAGGCGTTTGAGATGTGGATATACCTCAGAATGCTCCGCGGACCGATGGAATGAGTAATGTATACGTACTATAGCGATCCGGAGTCAATAGAGAGCTGTTGTCCAGTGTGAAGGTTAAAAAGATCTCGTATTTGGATCATGGGTAAGATAGAGGGACGTCGGGGAGTTGGCAGAAGGCACTAGTCCTGGTTGCAGAATTTAAGGGATTGGATAGGAAAGAGCAGAGTTGAGTAGCTATTCCAAGTAGCGCAGGACAAAGATGATTTCGCTGCAAACGTTGGGGGAACCTAACACGGCACCAGAAAAAGAAAAATATTACCTATAGCCTCGTCCACAATAAGATCATTCCATTCTTGTTCTGCTGGCTTCTCTTCTTCGATCGACTCTTTCGTTTCATCTTCTTTGCCCTCTTCCTTAGTCTCTACATTTGATTCATCTAAAATAGATTAAAATATTATAAATACATTATTCGATTCCTAGAGATGACAGTGTAAAAAATAAAAGAAAAAAGTTAAAACCAATTCTATAAGAATTCAAGTGACAATAAAAATGGCCATAAACTAGGTGCCTATCACATGCCATGAGAATCAATAGCTAAATGTTATACACTTAATGTTATACACATAAATGGATTCAAATAACTTGTTTTATAAGTAGAAAGCAACGAGAAACTAACACATTTACGGCATTTGGCATCACAAGAACCAGAAAAGATGTTGACAGACTGCTGAAAACCCATCCCTAGGATTGAAATATTGAATAAAATGCAGGATTGAACCCAGATTCCATGGATCAATGATCAAACTTGGCTACATTTTAAAGTTACCAGATTCTGGAGCTTGTGGCCCTTCCGCCTCGTCTTCAGGAGCGGTGTTCGGAGGTGTTTTTTGAGGTAATGGGATGCCTGTGTCTTCAAGGTCTGGAAACTCTGAATCGGCGAGATATTCCGGGGCCACAAGTAGTTCTGGTGCGGGTTCAGGAATCAAAATGGGTACTTCTGGTATTAAGAATACTCCCTGAAATAAATCAACAAACTCCGTTGAACTGTTGATGGAATGATTCATACCAACACTTCAGAACCCTACATTCTGGAGCAAGTATTATAGACAAGCAAATAGAGACTCTAAATATTGGAGTTCGATTGGTTAATTGAAATATTACCTCTGATAGTATGCTGGGTTCTAGTGCGTCTTTCTTGGGTTGTTTCTTTATGTTGACCTTGTACGGCGGTTCCTAGAAAGATAATTTGTTTTCAATTTCAATTTAGTTATTAAAAATGCATAAATATAACAGATAAATCTATATCTTGGTTATCTTGGATATTGTCTTTTCGGGAGTAGGTACATTTCTTCAGTCTTGTTGAGGTTGGATATTGTTGGTTGGATATTCTTAGAGGATGTGGTGGTGGGGTTAACATTTAAACCTGACTACCCAGGTAGAGAGAAGTGTGGAAGGATCAGAAGTGGCATTAGATAGGGGCCGAGGTCATGGGTGGAGACCGTGGGACGGTGACAGGGAGTAACCTTGATTCGTTTATAACTATATACAGGATAATACTCTTCTTCTTTTTGTCCTGTCACACCTCCGTGGTGCATAGGGCCTCAAGGAACCTTCTCCATCCGACTCTATCGCATGCCTGATGTCTAACATCATCCCAAGTGACTGCTGCCTTAACCTCGTCCTGCAGGGCTCTTCTCCAGGTGGCTCTAGGTCTGCCTCATTTTCTCTTTCCCCCCATAGGGGACCAGTCTAGGGCGCCCTGAGCGATGCAGGCTGGGTTCCGTCTCAGAGTGTGACCATTTGCGTCTAGCGACTTGTTCTCTAATTGGCTTTTCGCCTGCCGTGGTCCAGAGAACGGCATTTGACACTGTTTGGGGCCAATAGATCTTGAATATTGAGCGAAGGCACCTATTTATAAACACCTGGAGTTTTCCAATAACGTCCGCGGTAGATTTTCAAGTCTCACATCCATACAGCAGTACGCTTTTAACGCTACTGCTGAATATTTGGAGCTTGAGCTCTCTCGAAATGATACTGGAACGCCATACAGGACGAAGCATAGCAAAAGGTAGCAGAAGCTGGTCGTGGTCACAAGGGGGACACCGTGGAGCAAGAATGGGGTGGAATCATTGTCTTGGACGTGTTAATTTTGATTATACAGGATAATACTTAAAAAAAACCTTAGTATAAATAAATTTAAAAATAAGGTTACAATTAACAAATTTGAGTAATCAAGGATAAGGGAGATATGTGGGGTCGAGGTTGTCGTTAGGTGGGGAAGGCAAAGGAGAAGATACTGGTATGCACACGTGAGGAGAATGGATCCATCCAGACTCCCCTTCATTGTGTTGCACGGCCAACCCCAAGGTAGACGACCCCCGGGCAGACCACTAAAGAGATGGATCGACAGCGGAGTCGACCTCGCAGGAGGTAAATTCCTCCTTAAAAAAAACAGGCCAGAAGCTCTACACTAATAATAAGACGTAACGAAAATGAAGATAAAATGTTGTTTTTTCTAAATGTATATTTTTAGTTAAATTCCTCTTATGTTTGTGTCTTCGACCGGCTTCGGCAGCTCGCTGCCGTCTTCTGATTCTTGAAATTCTGTCGTAAATTGTTTATCACACACACGTCTAAGGGATCTTATTTCTTCCGCTTTAATTCTGCTCTCATCATTCTTCTGCCAGCTCCATGCTTCAATTCCATACATACGTTGGAACTAAAACTCTTTTATGAACGCCTTGTTTCCAAGTTACAGCTACAGTACGAATATCTATAATAGTATTTAGTTGGCTACCTAGGAAATAACGCTAACTACCACTTATCTCCTAGTTGGCACTCAACGTGTTCGATATTTCATATCTCAGAAGGACCAAGTATCTTCTTCTACTTCTTTTAGACCTTTGGTCTGTTCCTGTAGTCGGGTTGACCAGAAGCGGTACTCCTATAGAAACCCAGAAGCTCGGCTTGCGTAAGAAATGTTGAATCAAAACCCCCGAATCTAAGTAACCATGCCCGCATAAACCAACAACCCACCAATTCACCTTCAGACGTAAGAGTAATAGCCACAAGAGATGAACCTCTGTTAGCCAGAAGAGGTTTTGATTTAAAATTTCTTACGCAAGCCGGGCTTCTGGGCTTCTATGGGAGTACCGCCACTGGGGCTGGCCTCTCTTCCTCTCTCTTAAGCTATCCCTCCATCTCTTTGGCGGTCTTCCGGGGGGACGGTAGTCAACAGGAATCTGATGCGCCACAACCGTGTGAGATTCTGGAAGGATCCATCGTCTGCACCTACGAATTCCAGTATCTTCTGCGTTGTTTCCCCCATCTTGTGATATCTTCAATCAGGTTTCACGGATAGCCGTGTTCCTCACACTATCTCGAAGAGTCTTTCCTGCTATCATCCTCAACGTCCGCATCTCTGCCACCCGCATTTTAGCCTTCGTTTTTGGGGTAACCGCTCTGGTCTCAATGCTATATGTCAGGTTTTGTATATTCTGACCTTACTGTCAGTTCTCATATACATATTCTTCCGTTTGGTCTCATTTGGACAACCTGATATTTGTCTAACCTATACCCAAGTATTTGTGTGTCTATAAATATCTGATGTTCTGCGAAACGGCGTGATGGTCGATTCTTCAAGTCATGGACAGCACATTCGATTTACTCAATCGATTTTCTGGCATTCGATACCATCGCCTATCAAATTAGATTTTGTTCTCATGCCAATTATTTTCCAAGTTATCCAAGATGCTCGGAGCAATGCATATCATGGGCTGGCATGTATTGGGTAACACGTTGCATTCAAAGAAATTGTTATTTTAAAATAGCATTTATACATTCAACATTACAGTCAATCCTTCTAAACTTGTGATACCGTGTTACGCCATGTTCTAGTGCCTCCTTTACCTGTGTTGTGTAGCTAGCACACATCACTTCTAATACAAGTAGAATGGACTGCCACACTTTTCTTTCCTGACATATTTCTCTCGCTCCCTCAACATTCATACATCGTGTCATGCACGCGCGTGATTTCTCTGACTCCTCACATGGCCGACATTAAATATTTGATTTATTTGATCGTGCCACGTTTTCCTCGGTCTTCCTATCTTTATAGTTCCATTTACATCGTTAACATATAACTTTTTTACCATTCTTTCTTCATTCATTCTTTCCATATGTCCAAAACCATCTTAATGATTCTTTCATTATTTTGTTCATAACATCACCATTCGTACCGCATTCACTTCTTATATTTTCATACGACACTCATACACAGAGTATCCACACATTCGTCTAAGAGATCTTATTTCTACTGCATTTATTCTACTTTCAGACTTCTTTTGCCAGTTCCATGCTTCGCTTCCATACATAAGGGTTAGTAGAAGAACACCATTGTGCACTGCCATTCTAACTTTTTTGGATAGGTTTTTGTTTGCGATGACAACTTTAAATGCACCATTCACTTTGTTTCTGCCCCAACCCTTCTTTCAACATCCCTCTCCACTGTAAACATACTACCTAAATACACAAAATCATCCACTTGCTCCAAATTTTCACCATTCACGCTACTGTTGCAAGTAATCAAAAGTAAGTAGATAATTAATAATTAATCAAAGGTTTATATCGTTCATTAATATGTTATGTGGAGATGTTAGACGACATCTTTTTGCTCGAATTGCAAAACTTTCCTGTATAGACAGGACCAAATAGATAGACCAAAGAATGTGGTTCCAACAGGACGGAGTAACGTCACACACATCCAATACGTCTCTGCCACGATTTCGTGAAATTTTCCCTGTTTGCAAATTGATCTCAAGGAGAGGTGACATAAATAAACTATAGACTTTTTCCTGTGGGGTTATCTCAAATCAAAAATAAAGTTTACGCCAGTTAATCGACTTCCTTGGCGCATTTGAAAGAAAATATTCGTCACGAAATGGCCAAACACATATCTTGGCCAAATCATATAATTAGGTAGAAACAATTACGAGAAAGAAGCCGACCGAAGAATTCAGTAGGGTTGGGCGGCCTTTGGAAAATTACGTCATGTTCTCACCTCTAAAATACCACAATGCCTCAAGACTAAAATCTTCAACCAGTGCGTCTTGCCAGTCATGACGTACGGAGCCGAGACGTGGACACTGACAAAAGGTCTAGTTTACAGATTCAAGGTCGACCAACGAGCTATGGAAAGAGCCATGCTTGGAATAACCTTTAGGGACAGATTTAGAAACGAATTTATTCGACAATAAACCAAGGTGACTGAGGTGGCTCTGAGGATGAGCGGGCTGATGTGGCGATGGGCTGGCCATATTTGTCGGAGAACCGACGGCTGATGGGGGAGACGGGTTCTGGAGTGGAGACCGCGTACAGGATTCCGCAGAATTGGATGTCTTCCTGCCCGCTGGACCGACGATCGGAAGAAGATTGGTGGACATGGATGGATGGGAGCGGCAATGGATCGAGGCATAGATTGCCCCAAGTTAGGGCTATCAGTAATACAAATATCAGAAATTTAGGCTGATGCCATTCCGTGTGATTTAATAAGATTGGCCGCGAAATTGAATTTGTTTAACACAGCTCACCTTCAAATCTTCGACGATCTGAAGCCTCTTGCAGAAGGGAATAGGCCTGTTGGGCTTCTGCAGGAACTTTGTGTGTTTCCTCTGTTCCTCCAGGAGGTCCGCCCTGGACTTGATGGACTCGGAGTTGAGCGCCTTGAAGACCTCCGAGTCCTTCAAGAAGCCGGCCACGGGCATCATCTTGCAGAAGTTGATGCTGGAATCGTCGTCAGTCTCAGCTGGGCGGCTCATGTGGGAGGCCAGAACTTTTTGAAGTCTGGTCATTTGTGTATTTGTCGGAGATTAATATGTGTATTTGTTGTTATAGATATGATGTGTGATTGTTGTTAAGGGTACATCGTGTGATTATCGTTGATTGATACAGTGTGTATTTGTCGTTGATTGATATAATGTGTATTTGTCGTTGATTGATAAAATGTGTATTTGTCGTTGATTAATATGTGTATTTGTTGTTATAGATATGATGTGCGATTGTTGTTAAGGGTACATTGTGTGATTATCGTTGATTGATACAGTGTGTATTTGTCGTTGATTAATATGTGTATTTGTTGTTATATATATGATGTGTGATTATTGTTAAGGGTACATTGTGTGATTATCGTTGATTGATACAGTGTGTATTTGTTGTTTATTGATATAATGTGTATCAATATTTGATTGCGAAATTATTCGGTTATTTTAATTAAAAAGATTCAAATTCATAAAGATTTGTAACGTATTAAAAATACGTGAACATTTTGTTATCGATTCGTACGATTTGTTTATTTATTTATTTTATTATTATTTAATTTCACCGTTTGTAATCATATAAAAATTTAGAATGAATCAATTATAAACATTTGTAAATCATGTTTCCCGTATCATTATAATTAATTTTATTTTGAATGTAATCATTGTTTAATTTAAAAAGAAAAAGTTAATTATTATAGTTTCCGATGTCATCATTTTTATATATATTTATTTTTAATTTATTAAAATTATTAAGTCAAATTGTTGTTTTTTAAGTTTTGTATCCACCGCATCATGAAAGAAAAATAAATAAATAATATTAGTAATATAACTTTATGATAAAAAAAAATTCAACTTTTAATGTACTCGTATTTTGAAATCACAAATAAGTTAATGATTACGACTGAATGTTTTACTGACAGGACATGCTTTACTGATAACATGTGATATACTGACAAGATTTGTTATGCTTATGAAAAGAGTTTTATAAATCATCCTGAAAGAGTTTTATCAATCATCATGAAAGAAAAATAAATAAATAATATTAGTAATATAACTTTATGATAAAAAAAATTTCAACTTTTAATGTACTCGTATTTTGAAATCACAAATAAGTTAATGATTACGACTGAATGTTTTACTGACAGGACATGCTTTACTGATAACATGTGATATACTGACAAGATTTGTTATGCTTATGAAAAGAGTTTTATAAATCATCCAATTAAGGGAGGATGAGGGAGTGATATGAAATGGCCGTTATCATGTAAACTCTTTCTCCTGCACACTCTCACGGACAGCTGGCATTGGATGACCCTTTATATTGAAAATATATGTTATCTTGACGAGAGATTATACTTGTTATACTGATGAATATGTGATACTGATGAATATGTGATACTGATGAAAAAATATGTAACTAACTAACTATCTAACCATCACGCCGTATCTCCGAAGGGGTAGGCAGGAATGGACTGGAACACTTTTCTTTCCTGACCTACTTCTCTCGCTTCCTCAATATTCGTACATCGTGTCATGCACGCGCGTCGATTTCTCCTCGATTTCTCTCTTTTTCGTCGATCTTTGCTTCCCTTTTCACACGATGCTCTGCTCTAGTGACCTAGTGACCTGTGTGAATGAATCCGGGCCCTGAGTCATCACTTTTGCCTATGCAATGTATGTCATCATTGCGATAAGTAGGTCCTAAGTCAGGCGTTTTCGGTTATTCGTGTAATATATTTCATCATGAAATATGCTGGTTCAGCAGTCGAAGTCCACTTATGTGGGTCATGCATTAAACCTACATATACATTTTTATCATTCGTTCTTCATTCATTCATTCTTTCCATGTGTCCAAACCATCTTAATGTTCCTTTCATTATTTAGTTTACGACACTTTCATTCACACCGCATTCACTTCTTATATTTTCATTCGACACTCTATCATACACAGAGTATCTAAACATTCGTCTAAGAGTACTCATTTCTACTGCATTAATTCAACTTTCATACTTCTTTTGCCAGTTCTATTGCCTAAAAGTAGCACAGCGTCTTCCGCATACAACAAACAGCTTACTGACACACCTTTCATTTTCGCACCTGCATCCAACCCTTTCAGCTCTTTCATACACTTGTCCATATATAGATGAAATAACCACGGGGACATTACGCAACCCTGTTGGACACTTTTATTGATATCAAACCAGGCTGTAAGATCTCCATTTACACTTACACTAGCAGTGCTTTCGGTGTACGAGTATAGCGACTTAATTGCCGTAAACAGTTTTGTACTTATTCCATATTCAGACAATATTTTCCACAACTTAACTCTTTTGCAAATCGACAAATGCACAGAAAAGTTTAAATATTTAATGTCGGCCATGTGAGGAGTCAACGAAAATGACGGTCGTGCATGACAGATGTATTGAGGAACGACAGAAGTATGTGTGGCGATCCATTCTTTCTGCCTACCCATTCGTGGAGACGGCGTGGTGGTGAGTTATTATAGTTAGTTAGATATATGGTATAGGTACTGATGAAAACATACGAGTATGTTATGCGTATACTGACGAGATATGGTTACTGACATAATGACAAGATATGCGACGCTGATGAAGGAGAGACAGTGAAAATATATGTTATGCTAATGAAATATGTAAGATACATGAGTTATAGTGCTGATAAAAGATGATATACTGACAAGACATGTTAATATGATAAGCTATGTTATACAGATGAATGAATTTCCATATTTATGGACAAAAACGTTTGTTTTTTAGAAGTTTTGTTATATTTTAAGAGAATAATATGTTTCGCCTCAGGGCATTATCAAATACCTTATCAAGGCGAAATAAGTCACACCCATTAAATTTAATGATACTTTTAGAAAACAGATGTTTTCGTCAATATATGGGTATATGTTAATTTATTGTTTCTTGAACAATGATGTAAAACTCCGTATTAAATAATTAATAATAATGAAAACGTCTGTTTTGTTATATTTTATGTGAATGACTTGTTTCACCTGTCTAAGGCATTATCAAATGCTTTTTAACAAACATTTGATATTGTCTTAAAAAAATATATAACAGAACTTCTAGAAAACAGACATTTTCATTCATTTCAACAGATGATGAAATAATACAAACCCAATGACGTGCTGGTCTTTCAGATATTCCGATTCTCCAGAAATGATGTCGGCTATCTCGTCATCCGTTAGTCCTGGTTTTCCAATATCTTAAACAAAGAAAATAGCAAAGAAATAGTTTATTTTCGAATGAAGAAGTCTGCTTTGCTTTATTTTATGGTAAATAATGAAAACAATAAAATATTATTTGTATGTAATATAAAAATTATCTAACTAACTAACTAACAGTACTCCCATAGAAGCCCAGAAGCCCGGCTTGCGTAAGAAATTTTGAATCAAAACCCCCAAATCTAAGTAATCATGCCCCCGCATAAACCAACAACCCACCAAATCACCTTCCAACAATGGTCCTATCAGACGTAAGAGGAATAGCCACAAGAGCTGAACCTTTGTAAGTCTGAAGAGGTTTTGATTCAAGCTTCTTACGCAAGCCGGGCTTCTGGGCTTCTATGGGAGTACCGCGACTGCTAACTAACTATCACGCCATACTGCTCTGTCCTGGCATACCTCTCTAGCTTTCTCTTCATTCATACATCGTAACATTCACGCTCGTCGATTTTTCCGACTTCCGAATTTGGCCGCTTTTTAGCATTTGCCTAATTTGGTAATGCCTTGCTTTCCTTGATAATATGTATTTAGTTTAATTCCGTTATTTGAAATTTGTGATGTTGAAATTTGAAAATGCTCAAAATTCCCTGGACAGACATGGTAACCAATACCGAAGTCCCGAGGCGAGCTAGAGTGGACAGGGAACTGTTATCAACTATCAAGGTTCGAAAGACCTCACATCTGGGTCATATACTGCGTGGGGAAAAGTACCACCTTCTCCAACTGATATTGGAGGGGAAAATTGAGGGACGCCGAGGGCCCGGAAGAAGACAAATGTCCTGGCTGCAAAACGTGAGGGAGTGGACCGGCATCCGAAGTGTGGAGGAGCTGTTACGAGCGGCGCAGGACAGGGACAGGTTCGCTGAGGTGATCGCCAACGTTGGGGGGACCCGACAGGGCACTTGAAGAAGATTTGAAATTTCATGGTAAATTCAAATTGTAAATAATGAAAATAAAAATTAAAAAAATAAGTATTTAAAAAAAACTAACTAACTAACCATCACGCCGTCTCCCCGTAGGGGTAGGCAGAAAGAATGGAACGCCACACTGTACTGACCTGTAATACTTCTCTCGATTCCTCAACATTCATACATCGTCGATTTCTCCGATTCCTCACGTGACCGACATTTAATATTTGATCGTGCCACGTTTTCCTCGGCCTTCCTCTATTTCTAGCTCCGTTCACGCCGTTTACAATCACCTTCTTCACCATTTTGTCTTCACTCATTCTTTCCATGTGTCCAAACCATCTTAATGACCATTTCATTATTTTGTTCATAACACTTTCATTCGCACCACATTCACTTCTTATACTTGCATTTGTCACTCTATCATATACAGATTTACCACCATTCATCTTAGAGATCTCATTTCTACTGCATTTATTCTACTTTCATCCTTCTTTTGCCAGTTCTATGCTTCACTTCCATATATAAGGGTCGGCAAGATAACACCATTATGCACTGCCATCTTAGCTATTTTGGATATAGCCTTTTGTTTGCGATGACAACTTTAAGTGCACCGTTTACTTTGTTGCCTGCCCCAACCCTTCTTTCAATATCCCTCTCCACTCTTTGTAATCATGCTTTTTAAATAAACAAATTCATCCACTTGTTCCAGATTTTCACCGTTTACACTAATATTGCAGACTGTCATGCTTCCTTCTTTTTCGAAAATCATTACCTTGGACTTATTCACATTCATCATCAAATCGTTTCGCTTGCATACCTCATACATACTAGACACCAGGGCTTGTAGTTCATGCTCGTTGTCTGCAAGTAGCACAGCGTCATCCGCATACAACAAACAGCTTACTGACACACCGTTCATTTTTGCACCTGCTTCCAACCCTTTCATCCATTTCATATATTAAAATGTACATATATTATATTTTGAATCCACTAATGTTTGTGTTGAATAAAACTAGAAGGTGGCAGCGAGCTGCCGAAACCGGTCGAAGACAAGAAATGACAAATTTATGTAAATATTGCAGGGGTAATTCGTAAAGTAAGGTTCCCTATGCTGTCAATAAAGATAGCGGCGCGCTGGGAGAAATCTGGCAACACTGGCTGACTCATCAACTCCTCCACTCTCTATCCCTGCCGCTCCCGCCACGCTACGCTCCTCCGTGTCGGCCTGGCAGCCATCGAAGATGGAGCTTCCTATTACTGTTTCCGCCAGATGCGAAGTTGATCGCTTGAGGATCGGAGGATTACCATTAACGAACTTGCTCTTCGTTTTCCTGGGACTTCCACATCACAATTCACTATCGAAAGGTGTGAGAGAGAAAGAAAACCACAAGCAGAAACGTGTTGAACGCTCGACCTCATGTCTCAAATTAAACTCAAGAACTGCTGACAGATTTTGGCTGGACTGTTTTGCCCCACCCACCCTACAGTCCGGACCTAGCCCCTAGTGATTACCACTTATTCCCAAAATTAAAGGAACACTTGGGTGGAATAGGCTTCCATACTGATGATGAAGTCAAGGAAGAGGTTATTCGATCTCTCAGAGTAATGGCGGCAGAATTTTATGACTTGGGGATACAAAAGTTGGAGCATCGTCTGCAAAAGTGTAAAGACAGAAACGGCAATTATGTAGAACAATAGAGTAAGTTTTAAGCTTTAAAATGATGCATAATGCTAAGGAAAACAATAAAGCTGTATATTAAAAAAATATATAGGAACCTTATTTTATGAATGACCCTAGTAGAAATATGACTTGGGTGTTTTTATTATTTTTGAGCAGGTATCTCATTAAATCAATATTATTAGAAATTTTCTATCCCCAAAATGAGTAGAAACAATAGAAAAATATTATGAAGAAGTCAAGTGTTTGTTCAAACTGGTTATCAACAAAAGAGATATGTAGTTACATAGAATGTGACCGCAATGCTTAAAAATATATATCATAGATGAAAAAATAAAAAGATCTCACCTTCGTTTTCATTCAAATCGTATCCGCCATTTTGATTGCCATTTAAGACGCCATTTTGAACACCATTCGAGCATCCGTTGGTCCCGTTGGTGACCCTGCTTGGTTGCACAGAAGCGAAGCATTTCGGCGATTCTTTCACCATGAAATTAACTGCCGGTTCTTCTATAACTTCTACCGCTTCCAGAATACTCTTCAACTCTTCCACACCCTTATTTACGTCCAAAACATCAACAGACTTCAAAATTTCTGACCCGTTTGTGGCCACAGCATTGCTAGAAGCAACAGCCGTACATTGTTTTGAATTAGCTTCGAATTCAAGCGTACTAGCGAACTCTTTTGTTTGCTGCGTTCCGTTTTCAATTTTATCTTCGCTTGTTTCAATTTTAGCGTTTGTTTCGATCTTGGCTTCTTTCGTTTCCTGTCCGTTGATTTGCTGCGATTTGAGCGCCACAATGGCGTCCTCTTTTGATTGGCTGACGCCGTTCGTCATGTATTTTGCGCATTCTGATTGGCGCCTGTTGCATTCGAGTGTCTTTAGGCTGCATTCGATTGTTTCGGCTGACATTTTTCTGTAGATTTTGTTTTCTGTCTGATTCGTCTCCGCCATTTTAAGAAGTCCATTTGAAATTGTTTGCGTTTGCTCTTCCTGAAGTGAAATTGAAATCATTAAAATATTATAACCTGACTAACACGATGTTTCATAACATTCCCAGCATACAGAAATTTAAAGAACAATCTGGCCTCAGAAAGTTTAAAATGCAAGAGCTATCATTTTTCTTTTCTTTTATCAAAAAAAAAATGTAATATAAGATTTTTTAGCTCAATACTATTTTGCTGTATTACTTCCACAGCAACTGCTGTGAGCATTGGTGACAAATAGTGTTAACGTTTTTTATGTAAAAAAGATACACATTTCACTCTGTTACCATTTTTTCTGCCAATGTATTTCACAATCTTTTCATCTCTGTAAACACGCTTTAAATATTATTTTTATTTTTATTTTGTTCGAACCAAATCGATGTAAAGGGTATTGCTATTATATTGATTCTCGTGACTTGTCATAGGTAGGTAGCTTATTTGTCGCCATTTTATTGTTACGTAAATCTTTTTATTGTCACGTCTACACCAGACCAAAGACAGAGTGAGAATCACAAACGCCGGAATTCGAACCTAGGACTTTCGGTGTGGCAGTCACGCTGTTGTCACTCTGCTACGGAGCGTGACAACAGCATGACTGCCAAATATGGCGTCATTTGAGTTATAATAGTTTTTACTTCACTGGGGAAATATATGTGATAAAGTTGTTTTAAAATTAGTGTAGGTCCTTTACGTAGCTTGTACGTACATTGTGTAGTTGTGTTAGAATAATGGCGTAGCTTGTACGTACATGTGTAGTTGTGTAAGAATAATGGCGTAGCTTGTATTATAATAATTATGGTATGTTGAATTGTGGCGTAGTTATATGTTTATGAAATAGGTAACTATTTTTTTTATTAGCAAAAGTCACTTTATCGAACTGTTAGAAGTATCCATATTTAATATTTTTACATACAGAATGAAACGCTTGAAGCCATTTTAAATATGTTATTTTATTTTGGCATAACACAACAATAACAATTATATATTTTTTTCACTTTTCCACTTTGTTTAACACTCTGATAACAATATTTTCACTACACAAAGCATCGCTTGTATTTTGATTTGCTTCAAATCTATATTCAACGAAAACGATTAGTCTCCGAGGAGTCTCTTCTTGTCATACTAAATATTATAGTATGTGGGAAAATCTTTTTTAGTTAATTATGAATTAATTATTAACTTTTATGTCACGAAACGTGAGTGATATTATGCAAAAAATGGTACATAAGGTATTTAAAAACGTTATGATAAATGTCGAGACTACGTCAAAAATGATATTTATGTGTTAAAATGGTATTTTGTTTAAAATTGTACTCACGTTATTAGCGAAAACTAACAATAATATTTTGTTTAAAATGGAATTTTGTTAAAAATTATGTTGTTTACAACCGTATTTTGTTTAAAACGGTAATTATGTTTAACGCGATAATAGCTTTAAAATGGTTATTTGATTGTTATGGATTCTTTTAAATGGTATTATGTTTTAAATGGTATTTTATTTTTAATGGTAACAGCGGATTGTCAATGTATGTCAAATAAATGTAATGAAATCGGTAGCTGTGTCAAAGACAACGTGTATGGTACAATGATATGTCAAAATAGGCTGTCTGATTCAATTGCGGCATAAAAAATGGTTATCTGCGTGGAAAATGGCGTACATTAACAATTGTAGCTTTGGTTGAAAATGGCGTAGTATACCAAATGTCGAAATAAGGAGGCAATGGTTCTATATATCCTTAATTACAGCAATCTGCGTAAAACCCCTTTTTAAATTTCTCTAAAATAGTTTCAATATCAAGAGTATAAGAGATACAATACTGACGTAAGAAAATGGTATAAGGTAATTTGTAATTTCTTAAATGGCATAAAATAGTATCTCGAAGGTTGTACTATTTTTCAAACATATTGTATACATATTTACAAATGTTAAGTCGAAAATGAAACCGTATATAAAAAAATGACGTTAGAATGAACAGTACTCGTAGCGTCGGCGTCAAAATATAATATCTATGAAAAATAGACTCCAATGGTAAATATCTATGTAAAAATGGCCCCAATGTCAAAATATCTCTGTAAAAATTCCACCAATGTCAAAATGTATATGTAAAAATGGAATCAATGTCAAAATATCTATGTAAAAATAACCCCAATGTCAAAATATCTGTAAAAATGGCTCCAATAGTAAAATATCTCTTTTGTTTTTGAATGTATACAAATACTTTTAGACAAATTCTGGATTTTACCGATTGCGGGTTAATCATTTAAGAATTAATTGTATCTCAATAGAGACGAAGCAAGACGAAACAATATGGTGGTCGAGGCGTTTAGAGGACTTATGATTATTGGTTGGGTTAAGCGATCGCTTTATGTAATACAACATTCCTCATTCCGCCCTTCTTACGACCACCACATCTGACAAATTTTTGAAAGATGTATATATGCTACTATGTTAAGAAACACTCCACATTTTTTAATTCAATCTAAACTAGCGCCATCTATTAAGATTAGATGAAAGCATTAAAAATAAAAATAAAATTTACGTTACATTAAAATATCTCTGCAATAATGGTACCGTTGTCAGATATCTATGTACACATTAATGGTGTGTCGAAAAATGGGTTTTAGAAAATGGAATTCACGACATACGGAGCATTGAGAATGGCTTGATATATGGTGTGTCAAAACATTGATACCTGCATCAAATGTAAATGGTAATTATGTCAAATTAAGTATGTGATAATGGCATGTTATGTGTTTGTCAAAATGGTACCGAAATCAACAGAATGGCACTGATGTCAAAAGAAGCACTTAAAATGAACATGTCAAAAGGCACGTTACATGGTTGATCAAAAATGGTATCACCACATCAACAAATTAATTTAGAAAATGGTGTTATTTGCGATATGATGGTGATAATCTCAAAAAGCGTGCTCGGACCAAGCGCCAAGGGACAGATTACCTTGTTGAGCAGCAACTCTGACTGAATGTGTGAGGGTTCTAAGCCAAAGCCAGGAAGCTTGGGAACACCAGTATCACTTGGCTGTCCTAAAGCAGCTTCGGAAGCAGAAACTGTGGTATTAGTAGCAGCTTGGTTAGTGCGCGCCTCCGAGTCGTCTAAGCGACCCGAGGCGTTTATCTGAACGATTTGACTCTCGATCGATTTGGACTCCGATTTCTCGGCAAGCCGTGACATTTTTTGGACGTTAGCTGATGTCTTTTGAACAAGGGTGGGAGGGTCAGGGCTTAAGGGACTAGGCTGGCACACTAAAACGAATAAGTCAGATGGTTTTTCTGGATCTCTTTTGTACGAGACTTTTTCGCATTCTTCAAATCCCTCGGGTTTCAAGTCGAGTTTGAGATTTCCCCTCTTAGCCGTTGTGTCTTTGATTATTTTCGTTCCGTCGTCGTATTTCGAGGCGTCTGTAATTGTTTTAACTTCTATGGACCCTGGTTTTCTCACGATGGAAAAGTCTTCGTGTATGGTCTGTTCTTCTTTTGGTTTACTGCCATCCAATTTGATGTCTATTTTGAAAAGGTATTCGTCTGTGTTCGGCGTCAGCGGATCCTTGGCGATTACCTTCATCATCTTTTTACGTTTTTTCTTCTTCTCCCCCGGCACCACCACTTCCTCGCTGCACGAAAACGATTCTTCCTCCTCCGCCACCATTTCGCTCACCTGATTCACTTCCGACTGGATAGTTTCGCAGATTTGTATCTGCTCATCTTTTTTTAGGCTGCAAACCACTTCTAAGGTCTCGTTCTGGAAACTTCCTTCTACAACTTCGGCTTTCTTAACTTCTTCGTCCATCTGAACAATACTTTTATCCACTCGTTCATCTTTGAATTCTACTTGTTGAACGACTTCTGTTGCACTTTCTTGAATCTTTTCAACTGAAGATTTAATATCTTCCATTTCTAATTTTATTTCTTGGCTAGCAGACACTTCAGCCTGTTTCATTATAGTTTCTTCAACTTGAACCGTTTTCACTTCATCAACTTGTACCGCTGATGAAACTTCTTGTTTCTCTTGTTGTATTATAGATGTTTCAACACACTCGGCTGTTGTCTTTCTTTCGCTTTCTTCTATTTGGGTCACCTCTTCTTTTTTCACTTCTAATGTCTGTTCTTTTTTCTCTGCGAGTTCAACCGTCTTCATAACCGAGGACTGATCCTTGTTTTGCTTATCCAGGTCTGCCAGCCACTCAAGAGGATCTTTTCCATTAACGGTGACATCTACTCCAAAGTCGCTGGTGAAGACTTCTTTTAATACTCTTCCAGCCTCGCTCGTCTCACTGACAGCCTGATCGGGGGGTTTCTCGACAGTCTGCACGTGGATATCTTTACATTCCTTGGCTTTTGTTACATTGGAGACATTCGTTATATTGGTGACGACCTTTTCTTCAGACTTTTGCTTTTGACTGACCGTTTCGGTGAAGCTCTTCATCAAGTTGACTAGTTGTTGGCACGTCTCCCCACAAACAACTTCCCTTTGGACGACCTTTTGCTGAGAGTGAAGATACGAGCAATGGCAGCACTGGTTATTGGTGATCAGCTGTGTCAGAGCCACCATCACGTCTGTGAGATGGATAAAGAATGTTTTTAGAAGCACATCGGTTTGAGATTGCGCTGGAATATTCGCTTCAACACAAGGTATTTTGTAGTTTCTCTGCTTGGCTTCCTGTGTCAGGACGCTGGCAGCCTTTATCGTCTTCGTTTTGGCTTCTTCGAGCGAAACATTGCTGGAGGATAACTCTCTGACTTCTTTTGAGACTACGATCGGACTGCTGCTCTTTGGGACAGGGGTCTCGCTTCTCTTCACTACCACCTCGTCCGTGTCGACCAGCTCGAACCAGTCCACGGGGACGTTCTCTATAACTCGGACCGGGCTTACAGAAGGGTTGCGAATCTTGCAGGACATTTTGTAAACGTTTGGCGAGGGTGTTGAAGCCCTTTCAAAATCATCTATTATTCTCTTAAAACTTTTTATTTCGACATCTTCTTTAACTTCTTCATGTTGTTTTTGTACGGATTCCACTTTCTTGACACTTTCTACAGTTTTTGTGTTGCATTCTTTGAATACGCTCTTTTGCGTTTCTTCTTTCTGTTTGTTAACTACAATAGTATTATTTGATTCTGTTTTTGCGTTAACATTTCCGTCCACTTTTTTACATTCGCTAAAACCATTTTGCTTGTTAACCACGGTTGTATTTTTTGATTCCATATTTTGAACTGGTGCAATAATTTCGCCTGCCTTTCGATTTTCGCTGAAGCCATTTTGAGTAGCCACTTTATTAACTTTAGTTGTGTTTTCAATTTCTTTCAGATCTAGCTCGACGTGACCGTTTAATTTGACTTCTTGGGCAAGCCCATTCGTAAAACACATTTCACTGTTGCCATTGAGCAAGGTATTAGTGTTGCCATTGATTGAATAAGCGGTGGCCATCTTAGGAATTGGCTTTACTAAAACACGTGGTTCCTGTTTGTCTGCTTTGAATTCGTCCGTATGCAGCGGGGAGAGGATGAGGGGTCTCTCCAGCGGTGGCACGATGTTGGAGAGGTCGCTTGAGAAAGGCCTATACGCCTTGGCTATCGGTTTGATGATGAAGGGGGCTGGGCTCGTGGAGTGGACCGTCGGGTGGAGGATGGACTGGAATGGACTGGCGGGCTGGAGCGGACAGGCGGGTGATTTTGAGGGTACCTTATTTACAATCCCGTTGGTGATTGGACAAGGGTAGATGTCTTGAATGAATGGGAGGGTCTCTGATTCGATTCCGTTTTCCGGAATGGCGTATTTCTGCAGGACGTCTGTGTTGTAGTTTCCTCTGTAAAAATAATCAATTATATGAAATAATACAAATTATATGGCATAATACCCGTACATTGCCTGTGGCATTTAATAGACAATGTTACAGCTTCTATTAATAAGATTATATTATACCCTGTAGCATTTAATGAACAATGTCACACCTTCTATTGATAAGGTTATCACAAAGCCTGTAACATTTAGTGAACAATATTACAGCTTTTATCAATAATACTACTGTATCAATAACAATTACAACAATCAATAACAATCAATACAACAATCAATACAAGAATCAATAACAATAATACTGCTGTTATCAATAATACTACTGTATCAATAACACCATTGCCTGTGATATTTAATAAGCAGCTTTACAGATTCCATTATATTACACAGCTTCCAATAATAAGATTACCCTGTGGCATTTAATGGACTACTATTGATAGGGTTCTAACATAGCCTGTGGCATTTGAAGAAGAATATTCTATTGATAAGGTTATACCTAACATAGCCTGTGGCATTTAAAGAACGATCTTCTAGTGATAAGATAATAACATAGCCTGTGGAATTTAATTGACAATGTAAAAGCTTCTATTGATAAGGTTATAACATAGCCTGTGGCATTTAATGGATTTTTTTTTCAATTTAGGTTAGGTTAGAATTAAAATGAAAGTACTGATTTGAATCACCTGAGAACTGTGATGAAGAAATTATTCCCCGCCCTGGTGATGTGGTCGTGGGCGCTGTCGTGCGTGATCCAGCCGACTTTCTGGTCGTTCAGGGCCACCAGCACGTCCCCTTCCCTGAGGCCCATCGTCTCCGCCAGTCCGCCGCTGTTCACCTTCACAAACATCACACTTGTAGGCTAAATGCACGACCCACATAAGTCTACTTCAACTGCTGAACCAGCATATTTCATGATGAAATATATTACACGAATAACCGAAAACGCCTGACTTAGGACCTACTTATCGCAATTATGACATCCA
Organism: Lepidostoma basale; assembly: GCA_022606425.2. Taxonomy (NCBI): domain Eukaryota; kingdom Metazoa; phylum Arthropoda; class Insecta; order Trichoptera; family Lepidostomatidae; genus Lepidostoma; species Lepidostoma basale. The sequence continues at coordinate 1,446,537 of JAHDVF020000265.1, read as the reverse complement.
TTGCATAGGCAAAAGTGATGATTCAGGGCCCAGATTCATTCACACAGGTCACTAGGTCACTAGAGCAGAGCATCGTGTGCAAAGGGAAGCAAAGCATATAAAAGCGGTACATCCGACCACCATATACGAGTACATCATTCCTTCTTGCGACTTCTAACCGACATGAGTCTACGCCATCAAGTCTACGTACAAAGAACTTCCGACCCTCCCGCTGAGCTACGCTACTATCTACGAGTCTTCGCCCCAGCTGAACGACGCTACTGCCCAGCGAGTCATCATCCTCTACTACTCACCACCCGGACTCCGCCCCCGCTGCTATGGACGTCCAGGCGCACGCTCCATCACGAGTACATAATACTGTTAACGTATGATTACTTGTGATCTGCAATAAACGCCGAAACTTCCACTGCTTTTAACTCTCACCACATCCCCCAAACACTCAATACTTAGAGAGACGAAATGGCAAGACTACTAGGCGAGGTGGTAATGTACCATCGCATGTCAATGCCGTCTCAAATTGAATTTTTACCAGACCCTAATGTTTAATTAAATGTGGGGCCGATCCGATCTGACAGCTGTCAAATGTCAAAAAATTGAAAAAAAAAACGCGAATTTTTCTAAAAATATACAACAACAAACCATCATTACACCGTCTCCCCATTGGGGTAGACAGAGAGAATGGACCACCACACTACTCTATCCTGGCACACCTCTCTAGATTCCTCCACATTCATACAGCGAGTCATACACGCACGTGGATTCTTCCGACTTCTAACTTGACCAACCTTTAAAATTTGATTAATTTGGTCATGCCTTTGATTAATTTGATCATGACTCCGTACTCCATTTACATCATTAACGTATACTTTCATAACCATTCTTTCTCCATCCATGCGCTCCATATGTCCGAACCTTTCATAATTTTGTTCATAAAACCTTCTTCCGCTCTACATTTCTTTCTTATATCAGCATTTGAAATTCTGTCGTATATCGTTCTACCACACATACATCTTAGGGACTTCATCTCTACCGCATTTATTCTGCTCTCATCCTTCTTCTGCCAGTTCCATGCTTCGCTTCCATACATTAGTGTTGGGACCAGAACTCCATTGTGAACGGCCGTTTTCGCTTTCATTGATAAGTTCTCGTTTCCAATAACAATTTTTAAAGCTCCATTCACTTTGTTACCCGAACCAACCCTTCTTTCGACGTCATTATCCGTTCGGTCATCCGCTGTGAACATGCTACCTAAATACACAAATTCACTCACCTGCTCCAAGTTCTCTTCGTTCACACTTAGGTTACAAACTGCCATTTGCTCTTCCCTTTCGAAAACCATCACCTTTGACTTTCCGACATTCATCACTAAATCATTTGACTTGCATACCTCATACATTCTCGACACTAAGGCTTGTAATTCGTCCGCACTATCCGCAACGAGAACGGTATCGTCCGCGTAAATCAGCCAAATTCACAGACAAATCAGACATTCGTCTTAGAGATCTCATTTCCACTGCATTTATTCTACTTTCATCCTTCTTTTGCCAGTACCATGCTTCACTTCCATACATAAGGGTCGGCACAAGAACACCATTATGCAGGAATTCCAAAATCAAAATAAGGGTCTCACCTTTACAACAGTCAAGGGTAGATTGTAATCGCTCCCTCCGGTGAGCCGGAAGCCCCAGGGGGTGCTATCGAATTTCGTGAATTTTAGATCGATCGCCATCTTCACATTAAAATTATAACTAAACTAAACTTTCTGCAATCGTCACCAGGTGTCACCTTGTTGTTAAACTGAATATTTTATTTATTCGCCGACTGAAATATGCCAATATATTTTATTTTTATTTTACATCGTTACATGTATACTTATTTAATCGAAATCCACTGGTGTTTGTGTCTTCGACCGGTTTCGGCAGCTCGCTGCCATCTTCTGGTGTCAGCGAGCTGCCGAAACCGGTCGAAGACAATAAATTTAAAAATTATGTTAACAATTTTAAATAAAAATATAATAATAATCAATTTTTAAAACATCTGTCAAAACTGAACTGTTGGCGAAACAGCTGTCGCGACACTCTCAGTGAATAAAAAGAAATTGTGATATTTTAAGTGTTTTAAATTTTAACAGTAATAATGTTGAAGTATCATTATGCTTCAGCCAATGAAAAAAAAGGCAATTCCCCATTAAATAGTTTTAAATTAAACAATAAATATATTTTTTATTTTCTTTGTAACATAACACTGCATTTTAAAATACAAATAAAATTAAAATTACGTATTAACTTAAACATGTTCGGGACACAGAAGCTCTACATCATTGTAGTTAAAATATTATATGTACAAAATAAATATTTAAACAAATTTTGAAAAATTAATTCAATCCAGTTGTTAAAAATTTATTATTATTATATTTTATTTTACATTGTTAAATAACATAATGAATTATTTTATTGATTTAATATTTAAAACTGTTAAATATTATTTTTAATTATTATTAGAAAATATATTATTTCGTTTAAATTTTCGAAAAATATAATGAACTTTACAAAGTAAAGAAAAAAAATTAAAATATTGTTTAATTATAAATCCGGAACTCAAAGTAATGGTTAATATATAGAATAAAATGTGTTAAATTAGTTTAAATTAATATATTAAAAATTATTATTTTTATAGACTGTTAAAAATATAACACAATTAATTTAATAAAATAATTAACAAATATATAAAAGACGTTAACAGTTATTTTAAGTATTGTTAAATTAATAAAAAAAAAATTAATTATTTAAAAATGGAATTCGGTTAAATTATCAAAAATAGAATGAACTTTTTGAATATTTGAATATGTATTCTATTCTCAGAGGAGCGACCGTCGCCAATCCGCTGTTGGGTAGGGACTGAATAGACTTGGCCGAGATGCGATGGCTGACATTTCCAAGCTGAAAGGGTGCCTGAACATACGAAGCAGCGCCGATAATATTGGATTATTGCAATTAATCTTCTTCCTCTATCGTAGCGTATCAATTACTGGATGTTTGGGACCGCTTGTTCCATTCTAGTAGCCGTCGCAATAGAACTAGAGCCTTGTTTGAATTCCCAAAGCATCACATGACGAATATGCACTTTTTGATTTACACACACCACAGTAACTACAACATGAAGATAAATAAAGACAAAACAAAGCTGCTGACTGTAGGCCGAACGCAACATCAGATGAGAGTAGTGATGTCAGGAGTTCCACTAAAGAACATCAAGGAGTTTGTCTACCTCGGGAGCAAAATAACATGGGACGGTCGGTCTAAGAGCGAGGTTGACAGCCGTATACATCAGACTAGGCTTGCATGTCATAAAAGGTCGAAAATAATATAATCGAATAATATAGACCTAAAACTGAGAATACTACTCATCAAGACCTATGTATGGAATATCTTGATGTACGGCTGCGAGACATGGTGCCTATCCGAAAGAGATAAACGGAGACTAGAGGCTTTTGAGTTGTGGTCCTATAGAAGACTATTAGGAATTTCCTGGAGAGACCACATCACGAATGAGGAGGTTATCCAAAGAATCGAAGGAGGAAGGCACCTGCTCAGGACCTTGTCCGAAAGGCATTCAAGATGGATCGGCCATGTAATACGACAAGAAGGCCTCTTGCATGCCATAATGGAGGGTATGACCGAGGGGACAAACTCTAGGGGACGCCCACGCCGAGAGTACCTGGAGGACCTGTTGGTGGACGTGCGCTGCTCATCATATGCAGATTTTAAAAGAGCCGCACAAGACAGGGAAGAATGGAAGAGAAGAATAAAAGAAATTGCTGCAAACCAATCCCAGGAAACCAGAAAAAATTTCCACAGTTGTGTTATTGCGAACCCAGAACAAAACGGTGGATTCGTGGAACATAAATTAAATAGACAAATGTGCACCGTCTAAAAATAACATTTTGTATTAAATTATTTTTATTTTGTTATTTTATTTTATATCATTGTATTTTATATTATTTGTTTAAGATTTATTTTGTGGATGTTGAAAGATCGAAGTGTGCGCGGGAGATGCCTATTGGTGGCGATGAGGTTCGCAACCCATCACACCGCGTCTCCCGCGGGGCGAAAAGAGAAGGATGGAGTGCCGCATCGGTTAAAGTGTGACAGTCCATTCTTTCTGCCTACCCTTTCGGGGAGACGGCGTGATGGTTAGTTAGTTAGTTAGTCAGAACAAAAATCCCGTTGTCGGGTGATTCACTGTAAGTAAATCCAAAAAAATAACTCTCTACGTGACTGGGAAGTTATCAAATCAAATCAAATCAGTTTATTAACTCAAAAGCAAGATGTTTAAGGCATCTTTTGAGTACAGGTAAAATATTATAAAAATACAACATAATACCTGCCATTCCAAGATATGGCAAGACAAAAATATCTCTAACCAGACTAAGATGATACTGGTTCAAGCCCTTGTTTTCTCCATATTCCTTTATGGCTGAGAGTGTTGGACTATGCGAACATCGGAGAGGTCCAAAATTGATACTTTCTAGATGTGGTGTTGGCGATGATTGCTGCGTATACCCTGGACGGCAAGAAGAACAAACCAGTCAATTATTGACCAGCTATCAAGGCATTGAGTGTTAAAATACTCGTATTTTGGACACGTAGCCCAGAGAGGGTGAGCGTTTCTGCTCTATATGTCAACGAGCCTAACGCTAAACGCTAACCCTCACCAAGTCGACCATAAGGAGACTCCGTGTAGCACAGAGGAAACACGAAAGAGCCATGCTACATGTAAGACTCTCAGACCGGATAAGAAATACTGAAATTCGTAGAAGGTCGGGAGTAACAGATGTCGTCGAAAGGGTAGCGAAGCTTAAATGGTCATTTGCGGGACATATTGCCAGATTGCCAGACGATAGATGGACCAGAAGGGTGGTAGAGTGGAGACCCCGCGAAGACAAACGAAACAGAGGGAGACCTCCCACACGATGGTCCGATGATATTAGAAGAATTGCTGGCGATTGGATACAAAAGGGACAAGACAGGGATACGCGGAGAAGTATGGGGGAGGCCTATGTCCAGCAGTGGACGACAACGGTTGTCTAAGTTAGTAAAGTAGTAAGCTCAGAGAGACAAGGACAACCTTGAAAAGCTCATCATCATGGGCAAAGCGGGAGGATGGCGACCACAAGGACGACCACCGAGCCGCTGGTCCGATCAAATCAGGGACCTGACTGGACTCTCATTAGCTGCAGCCTGGAGACTGACGGGTGACAGGAGCGCATGGCGTGCCATCGTCAATAGTCTACAGGATGGACACGACCCTCAATCATGAGGAATACGCCTGAGAAGAAGAAGAAGTTAGTTAGAAAACAGACGTTTTCACGCGTTTTATTTTTTTAACAATTAAGTATTAGATATAGAAATAAACGTAAATTCAATATAAAGGATGTTTTTTTTTAGGTTTGGTTTTTAAACTGGCCACATTGTTTCTACAGACTGTCAATTTAACAATTGACAGTTGATTTGTAATCAGTACGTTTTGCTATTATATTTTACCATGAATAGACTGACGTCAGAACAGCGCTTGCAAATTGTGCAAATTTATTTTGAAAATCATGGTTCGGTTCGCCAAACTTAGCGTGCACCACGTCCATTTTACGGTAGTCATAATCGTCCATCCGAGAAGGTAATCCGGAAGACCATGGATCGTTTTCGCACCACGTACACTCTAGTGGATAATACGCATCCACAAAGACGACAATTGTCGAATATTGGACTTCATGATTGCGCTTCATTCGAGCTAGCCGTGGCGCTCATATGTCCGAAATCACATTTAAACAATAATGGCATAAAATTATCTATGAAATAAAGCCAATATTATAGACATAAACATTATTTTAATGTGTTTTTTTTTTCATTTTGAATGTGTATTGTATACCTCTAAAAAAAACACCCTATAGTAAAATAAATCGACACATTTGAACATGGCGAACATGTCGCTGTCTTAAAATACAATAAAACATTTAGAAAACTGAATTATAAAACTGTAATATGGAGTTTTACATATTTCCAGAAATTTTAAACTAAAACTAACTAACCAACCATTACGCCGCGGCGGATCCCGCGGTGTTTCACCGGAGGGGTAGGCAGAAATAATGGACTGCCACGATCCCTGATTCGTCTTAGAGATCTCGTTTCTACTGCATTTATTCTACCTACATCCTTCTTTCTAGAACACCAGAAGAATCAGATGAATCGAATAAATATTAATTGAAAAACATTACTTTCGCGCGAGCTGTATAGAATCTCGATACAAAATAGGTCGCCTGTCGATAATGTGCAATCCAAATAGAAAAAATAATTGGATATTTATTTCTGCAGTGTGAGCCAACAAAACATATCTGCTTTCCTATATTCTATTTCTTCTTCTTGTCCTGTCATACGTCCGTGGTGCATAGGGCATCAAGGAGCCTTCTCCACCCGACTCTATCGCATGCCTGATGCCTAACATCATCCCAAGTGAGGCCTGCTGCTTTAACCTCGCTTCCTTTTTCCCCTCATAGGGGACCAGTGTAGAGTGTGACCGATTCACTGCCATTTGCGTCTAGCAACTTGTTCTCTAATTGGCTTTTCGCCTGCCATGGTCCAGAGAACGGCATTTGACACTTTTTGTTCTGATGATGTCAGCTCTCGTTTCTATTCCATATGTCATTATAGGACGGCCGTGGGAGGACATACTATGCTGGAAGGTAAGTGGAACGCCATAGTTGCATAACATCAGCAACACTACCATCTAGTCCGACTCTCTGGCGTCCACGTGTGATCTTTATGATCCCGCAAACCCTGGGTGTGGCATATTGGGCGTACTCGTATGTTGATGTGCCACAGATAACAGAGAGAGGACAAATGGCGATTTTCAGCGCCACAAAACTGGTCACCCCCAGCTAAGGGAAGGAACACCCCTACAGAAAAACCCTGGTCCTCCTAAGTAAAGGGGTTGGGCGTTAGGCCAACAACCTAACCTCGTAAAACACCAGAGCACACGAATCAGCTGTGGAAAGAGAGATACGAGAACAGCGCCACCGGAAGCAGGACCAAGAATTTTCTCCCCTCCATAAGAGACGCGAAAGAGCTGAGGAAGAGAATATGGCTGGCATGGTGCCACTCTCTCGTATCTACACAGATTCAAGATCAAAGACTCACCGCACTGTCCCTGTGATTCGCAAACAGAGCAAACAGTGGAACACATAATCACCCACTGTCCAATCTTCGCGCGTGAGAGATGGAAACTGGAATAGGAATATCAAAGAAGAGACATCCACATCACAGATCTCCCAGCCATCCTCCGCAACAAGGATACACTCTGCAGATTCGTTGACTTCGCAACCACGGTGGTGGATCGGTGAACAAATGACTAACAAGTGTTTTTACAGGAGCGTCGCGTCCCGACTGAGGTTTTCCATGGTTCCCTCAGTTGTAAGGCAAATGTCGGGATGATTATTAGCTAGTCCATGGAATCTTATATATAGGAACTCCACTTCTATTATTTCATGTCTTATTTCTCTTTCTTCTCAACCCTCTCACCTTTCGAACTTCTTTTTAGACTTATTTTTGGCAATCTCTGCCACCCTAATAATAAAGCCATATTACTTCGCAGAACTGCAAATCAAACATGTCCACACCGCCCTGAAAATTAAAATGCAGGGCATCAATTAATAGAGTCAACTCAAGTAAAAAAAAATCGTAAAACAACCAACGTTAAAAATATTTCGAGTTTCTTGGAGGAGGCTCAGACCCACCAAGGGTTGTTGCAACGGAGAAAATAAAAAAATATATTAGCATATTTTTTAAGTAAGTAAAATGATTGTTCATGAAACAATAGGTATGTTATATATAAAATCTGTTGGGTCATTCGTTGGTCTTGATGCCTTCTATTTGCAGTGAAGGTATTGACACCGGCGAATAGTTGCCCGCCAGCCAAATAGGTGATGCTCTCGGTCACTCCATCAGCTAGCTCGGAGACGTCCTTCATTCGCTTCTGACTGATCTTCACAGGCGAACGCCTACGTCTCTACATCTCTCGGATATACCTACACGCTTTTATATAATAAAAAAACCTTCTTCTTCTTCTTCTTTTAATAGATCTGACGATCTGTGACACAGAAATCATATCTCGTCGGATGATGAGATCCAGCTGTCCCTCCATCTCTTAGGCGGTCTTCCAGGTGGGCGGTGTCCGGAGGGGATTTCATTAGCGGCTGTATATGCAAATCTGTCACCATCCATTCGGGCTACATGGTCCCTCCAGTATCTTCTTCTGGATCTACTCCACTGAACGATATCCTCTATTTCGCAGGTTTTTATTATGTCTACGTTGCGGACACGATCTCAGAGGGTTTTTCCAGTAATTGATCTTAGGACCTTCATCTCCGATGTTCTTAGTAGTCCCTTGGTTCGCGCAGTGTCAGCCCGCGTCTCTACAGCGTACGTCATGATAGGTCGCACGCATGTTTTATAAATTCTGATCTTGCTGTCGATACGCATGTGCTTGTTCTTCCAGACCAGATTCTTCAGGCATCCTGACACGGCAGAGGATTTACTGACTTGTTCACGTACTTGGGTATAAAGGTCATTTTGGCTGCAGATCTCCACTCCCGTTGCCAGTCCCAAGCCTGGATGAGAAGGGAGGAGGGTCACTTAGGCTAGCCACCTGCCCGGGGTAAAAAAGATTCGCGCTCATAGTACAGAAACACATTAAAAAAAACTCATAATATAATATGTATTAATTTTATTTTATTTTATTGAAGGTTAAGGCGGCCACACGAGCAGTCGCAGAAATCGACGTGCGTGCATGGCACGATATATGAAAGTTGAGGAACGAGAGAAGTATGTAAAAAAAAACTATGTGTCGATACATTCTTTCTGCCTATCCCTTCGGTGTGATGATTAGTTGGTTAGTTAGTTTTAAAACGCAGTTTTTTCCACTTTATTATTATTATATTATTATCGGGAGAACGATATATTTTATTATTTTTTTAATTAAATATTTTTTTTTTAAACCCAATTGGATTATATGGATACATTTTTAGATCTTACTTGTAAATATATAATGTTTCAGGTATATTTTAAATTGATTTGCAGTGAGACTCCTTGTGTCTTTTGGTAGTTCATTGTAAAGTTTCAGTCCATTGTTCAATATCCTTGATTGTCCTGTCTTAGTTCGTGCGTTCGGTAGGTGATATCTGTCACAGTTCCTGGTCCAGTGTCTGTGTACGTCTGAAGTTTTAGTTTCATTTGATAAACTAACTAACTAACTAACCATCACGCCGTCTCTCCGAAGGGGTAGGCAGAAAGAATGGACTGCCACACATTTCTTTCCTGACATATTTCTCTCGATTCCTCAACATTCATACATCGTGTTATGCACGCGCGTCGATTTCTCTGACTCCTCACATGACCGACATTCAATATTTGATTTATTTGATCGTGCCACGTTTTCCTCCGTCTTCCTCTATTTCTGGTTCCATTTACATCATTAAAAAATAATTTTTTTACCATTCTTTATTCATTCATTCTTTCCATATGTCCAAACCATCTTAATGATCCTTTTATTATTTTGTTCATGACACCATCATTCGCACCGCATTCACTTCTTATATTTTCATTCGACACTCTATCATACACAGAGTATCCGCACATTCGTCTAAGAGATCTCATTTCTACTGCATTTATTCTACCTTCATCCTTCTTTTGCCAGCTCCATGCTTCGCTTCCATACATAAGGGTCGGTAGAAGAACACCATTGTGCACTGCCATTCTAGCTTTTTTGGATAGGTTTTTGTTTGCGATGACCACTTTAAGTGCACCATTCACTTGATTTGATAATGTCTTAGAAAATTGAAGCATGTCATTCCCATAAAATATAATATAATAAAACTTCTAGAAAATAGATGTTTTCATTTGTATTCATTAGTTAATAATATCCTTCCTTGACTAATGAGCTTTCCAAGCTCTGTTCTAGTTCAAAGCCTTTCCTTTACAAGAAACAGAAACTCCAAGATGATTGAGTCATAAGTAAAAATTAAAAATTGTATCTCAATAGAGACGAAGATGCAAAATGGAAACAGAATATGGTGATCGAGGTTTTTACAGGACTTATGACCTATCATTGGTTGGGTTAAGCGCACGCTTTATGTAATACAACATTCCCCATTCCACCTTTCTTACGACTACCATTTACCACTACCACAAATTTTTGGAAGTTGTACTCGTATATATGTTAATATGGAACACCAAACTTCACATGTTAGTTAAAACCTATCCAAAAAAGCTAAAATGGCAGTGCACAATGGTGTTCTTGTACCGACCCTTATGTATGGAAGCGAAGCATGGAACTGGCAAAATAAGGATGAAAGTAGAATAAATGCAGTAGAAATGAGATCTCTTAGACGAATGTGTGGATACTCTGTGTATGATAGAGTGTCGAATGAAAATATAATAAGTGAATGCGGTGCGAATGATGGTGTCATGAACAAAATATTGAAAGGATCATTAAGATGGTTTGGACATGGAAAGAATGAATGAAGAAAGAACGGTAAAAAAATTATATGTTAATGATGTAAATGGAACCAGAAATAGAGGAAGACCGAGGAAAACGTGGCACGATCAAATAAATCAAATATTGAATGTCGGGAGTGTGAGTCTGACTCCATGTGAGGAGTCAGAGAAATCGACGCGCATGCATGACACGATGTATGAATGTTGAGGAAGCGAGATAAATATGTCAGGAAAGAAAAGTGTGGCAGTCCATTCTTTCTGCCTACCCCTTCGGGAAGACGGCGTGATGGTTAATTAGTTAGTTAGTTAGGTAAACTCAATAATGCATAAAATCCATTAGCCCTATTTTTTTTTAATAATTAAAACCATGCGGTATGTGAGTGTTCCTAAGCTTAAAACATCACGGTACTTAAACGGTTATGTATTTGAGTGACGTAGTGTATTTTTTAAAACCTTGATTTTATTCTGTTGAAAAAGATTTCACTGAATTCTAAGAATTCGCTCTGGAAAATCCCAAATATTACATTTAAAATTAAATTTCATTGTTGAATCATCATATAAACGGTATTGTATTATATTAGGTGTGGCAGTCCATTCTTTCTGCCTACCACTTCGGGGAGACGGCGTGATGGTTAGTTAGTTAGTTAGTTAGTTAGTTATAAAATAGAACTTTTGAATTTAACAAATTTTTATTTTTACATTAGTGTTCTGTTAACAAGTGAAGCTTGAAGTTGGCAGAAGACCGATGAAAGTAGGATAAATGTCGTAGTATTGAGGTGCATTTGAAATGTGGCTCCATCGCAGAATATTTCGCATCCCATGGACTGATATGGACACCAGAAGTGTTGAAAAGAGCAGAAAAGGGAATTGTCCAAAATAAAGATTAGAAAACGGCAGTGCACAATGGAGTTCTAGTCCCGGCCCTTATGTATGGAGTGAATCTTGGAGTTGGCAGAAGAAGGATGAAAGGAGGTAGATTAATGCCGTAGAAATGAGGTCACTAAGAAGAATGTGCGGAATATCAATGTATGATAGAATATCTAATGATGAAGTAAGAAAGGAATGTAAGGCGGATGAATGCGTGATAAATAAAATTAAGAAAGGGTCACTAAGATGGTTTGGAAATATGGAACGAATGGATGAAGGAAGAATGGTTAAAAAGATATATACAAGTAGTGTGAATGGACAAAGAAGTCGGGGAAGATCAAGGAAGACATGGCATGACCAAAATAATCAATTAGGCGGCCATGTTCGACCAAAGAATTCAGTTGGGTTATTGAGTTGTCAAAATTACGTCATGTTCTCACCTCTAAAATACCACAATGCCTCAAGACTAAAGTCTTCAACCAGTGCGTCTTGCCAGTCATGACGTACGGAGCCGAGACGTGGACACTGACAAAAGGTCTAGTCTACAGATTCAAGGTCGCCCAACGCGCCATGGAAAGAGCCATGCTTGGAATAACCTTAAGGGACAGTTTAGAAACGAAATTATTCGACATCGAACCAAGGTGACTGAGGTGGCTCTGAGGATGGGCGGGCTGAAGTGGCGATGGGCTGGCCATATCTGTCGGAGAACCGACGGCCGATGGGGGAGACGGGTTCTGGAGTGGAGACCGCGTACAGGATTCTGCAGAGTTGGGCGTCCCCCTGCCCGCTGGACCGACGATCTGAAGAGGATTGCTGGACGTGGATGGATGGAAGCGGCAATGGATAGGGGGCGGTGGCGTGCTTTGGGAGAGGCCTACATTCAGCAGTGGATGACAGACGGCTGATGATGTGTGTTCGAACTAGGAACAATCGAGCATGCATGTCACGATGTGTGAATGTAGAAGTGGCGCAAGAGTTATGACAGGATAGGACAGTGTGGCGATCTATCCTATCTGCATATCCCTCCGGAGAAACGGCGTGATGGTTAGTTAGTTAGTTAGTTAGTTAGACATGACAATCACCATATTCTGGAAGATCTGCGAGGTTCAACATGTGATCAGGTGGTCGTCTGCAACGTCCATGTACTGGTATCAACAGGTCCAGAAAACGAATCCCACAAGAATCTCATACATTCCTCTGCATGGAATACCAGGTGGTCGCCAAACACCAGAGAGACCCCCAAAACATTGGTGAGATTGCTGGAGTCCAGCATCACAAGAGAAGAATCCTGTAACAACAGACTCTTAAATCTAAAACACGTTGAAAAAAAGAAGATTTTGACATAGAACAAAATGTGAATGGAATACGAAGAAGTGGGAGACTGAGACAACCTGTTATAACCAAATTAATCAAATTGTAAAGGTCGGCAATGTTAGAAGTCGGAAGAATCGACGTGCGTGTATCACTGGCTATATGAATGTGGAAAACTAGAGAGGTGTGAAAGAATCGAGTAGTGTGGCGTGATGGTTTGTCAAATGACAAATGGTTAAAATCAATATATGTATTACTGATCGTAATTTCGTTTAAATTTTTATTTAAAAATATACACAAATGTTATTTAAAGCTACAGAAAATATTAGCTAATTATTATAATAAGATTAGACATTGATCTTCTTTATTAAATAAATCAATAGATAAATCAAAAAATATCGAAAGAATTCGACATTCATTTACTTATGCCAATATCAAATATGGTGGTATGTCTATTTTAAATGTCAAAATGCCAATATGTTTAGTTATTAAAAAAATATGAATCAAAGTAAAAAAAACACGTTTTTTTATTATTGATCGTCAAAATATGGCGGTTACAAAGAATTAAAATTGCTTTTTGTTATCTATTAATATTATCTACTTGCAATAAATTACAAAATGGGTGTGTATAATCATTAAAATAATATGCGAAATATTTACCCTCAAACATAATAATGTGGTTATTATAAAAATGTAACAAACACTAAAAAACGTTTTATCAAAACTAAATAGAAAATACATTTTTGCGCTGAGACAAATTTTCGTTTCAATTATCTACTTCTGCGCAGCTCTTTACAATTCAAATTAATGAAGTACGTTATGATATGCATTTCATGTTTGCACGTTAAAAAATGAATGTAAAAGAAAGAGATGGCAAAAAAACGCTTATTGTAGTATCACCTATGTTGTTTGGAGGTCGCTCCTATCAACGATTTTGAAGGTTATATTTGAATCATGATTAGCTAAAACTGGAGTCACACTTAACAGAAATTCATGCGTACACTTTAAGAAAAATAATTTTAAGATAATTTTAATTTGAAAAGACTTTGAGTTCATGACGGATTTGCATTGCCGCTCTATCTAAACGCCATGCGCCGTGTTAATTTTTTATTGTTTTAGTTCCGAATTTGGCCGCAGTACTAAATTCCTTATCAATAATATTATGGTTTGCTTATTTTACCTTTTAACCGAAGCGCTGTAGTCGGTGTCCGTGTACAGTCGTTTATATATTTTTTGATCTAGTAATGAACACATTATGCTAATATTTAACCTGTAATGGAAATATATCATTGCTTAACTCCGACAAATGGAAATTATATAATATGAACGAAAAATAACAGAAAGAAGTCGAGGAAGGCCAAGGAAGACATGGCATGACCAAAAATACTCAAAGGCGGCTATATTCGAAGTACGAACAATCGACGAGCGTGCACGTCACGTTGTGTGAATGTATAAGATGCGTGAGAGTTATGTCGAAATAGAAAAATGTGTCGATCCAACCTCTGCCTGACCCTCCGGGGCAACGGCGTGATGGTTATGTAGTTAGTGAGTTAGCGGAGAAAACATGGCACGACCAAAGCAAATGAAATAAAACAGGAAACAACCAGAAGATAGCAGCAAGCTGCCGAAACCGGTCGACGATAAACACACGTGGAAGCACACTAAATATATATTCATAAAGAAATTTTGGATCAATTTTTTTTGTATTCATTATTTAAAATGAACTTCTACCAAGAAATTATACTACAATTAACATTTTTAATTATTTGAAATAAAAAAAGCAAAAAAATTACGTGCGTAATTGGCTCCGAGTGTGTATTTTTATTCTGTGGATTATCATGACGGTTTGTCCATATTGTAAGAATGTTTCGAAATCTCTAGGAAATGGCATTACCAAATTAATTTCGTATTAAAAATCACAAAATTTTTCACAAACGTGCATTGTATGAATGTAGAAAAGTGTGCCAGGATAGTATAGTGTGCCATTCCATCGCATTCGTTTACGATTCTTCGATAATTAATAATAATTATTGGACAGAAATATTAGAAGCTAATTGTACTTCCAAAATTATCCTGTAATGCGATAATGGTGGCAATTAACGTACGTGCTTGAGTGCTTCTCGCTCCCGTAGATTCAATATTGTATATGCTAAACAGAAACAGGTAAAGGCGCGTAAGTAGACCTTTAAATGAGTCACTTATCGAATAATTATAATTGACATACGTGCTACCTTGCATTTCATTTCTTCAACCTTAAAACAGCGTGAGAATGAAAGAGACAAGTATATACACCTGGATTATTCTACACATGACTCACTACGAATTATAATTTGACATACGTATATATTTTGTCACACTCTATTATACACAGCACGTATTTGTAAGAGCGAGATGTACAATTTTAGGAAATATGAGCAACAGTTGATGATAGGGATGGTATAATCTGCATTTTGAAAGACACTCGAGTGAAAATACTACATTTAAAACTGTTATTTCCCAAATCATTATTTTTTTGTTGGAGTCTTTTTTAACGAAATTTCCAATTTTTACTACACGAATAATACCTTTTATTCAATGCTAATCGGACATTAAAAAGAACGAAAACGGATAGACCCCGAATATATAGTTCTTAACACACTTACATTTTGCAGATTACAATTAATAATCTTTTTTTATATTTTGAGTAAACAAAAAACTCATTATAATTACAAATGTGATACATTTAAAAATTTGCTCGCCACGACTGGCTTTAGTCGGATTGATAAGTTGTGAGTTTTAGGATCTCCAATGTATGTTTATTGATTATTTGATTTTCGTGGAAGATATTGATTTAATCGATTATAATTACAATGATTTGATTTGAAAGAAAAAATTGTTTTAAAATGACAAATCGAATAATGTTTGCTTAGCTAACGAAGAATTAAAGCATGTTAAGTAATTAAACGAATAGGTTTTTCCTTTAATTTTTTTGTTCATAACGCTTTCATTCGCATTGCATTATATTATTATATTTTCAATAGACGCGCCATCATATAGAGACACGCCACATAGACACGTCATTGTATACAGACACGCCACAAAATAATCCAAGATATCTCATTTCTACTGCATTTAATCTACTTTCACAGTTATTTTGTCAATTCCATGCGTCAATTCGATCTACGAGCCTGTAAAATTGGGGCCTGCAGAAACGCGGGGCCCGTAGAACTCGGTACTTTTGCAGATGGCTAATCTGGCACTGAAAAGATGCAGTAATATATTTAACAAGCTTCGATCTTTTTTATATTTCACAAGTTTTTTAATGGATAGATTATAATGGATATATATCTATTGGATATTTATCGTGATCTTGAATACGCCAATACCTCGGATATGCTCTTCGATGGGCGTTTCGGAAATTGTTGCAGACTACAATATATATTGTGTTAGCCGCGGTATACGGATGTCTAACAAATGTCTTGACCATAGATATATTTTTTATTTAGATAATATTTGCCATAGATATTTTCAATAATTTATTTATTGTTTCTTGAAAAAAGATGTAAAACTCCATATTAAATAATTAATATGAATGAAAACGCCTGTTTCATAAAAGTTTTATTAAATAATATTTTATGTAAATTAAATGTTCGCCTCTCTAAGGCTCAAATGATAATGCCTTAGACAGGCGAAACATGTCATCGCATAAAATATAATAAAACTCCTAGAAAACAGACGCTTTCTTTAGTATTAAATATATAATATAATTTTTCTTCTTTATAATGATAGATCATATAAAATATACAAAAAAAAAAACGGCAGTAAAAATAAGG
Source organism: Lepidostoma basale (assembly GCA_022606425.2). Taxonomy (NCBI): domain Eukaryota; kingdom Metazoa; phylum Arthropoda; class Insecta; order Trichoptera; family Lepidostomatidae; genus Lepidostoma; species Lepidostoma basale. The sequence goes on along the minus strand of JAHDVF020000265.1, from coordinate 1,430,003 downwards.
CATATAATGGAAATGAAATAAATTACAACACATTTTAAAATAATGCAATAATATTTAAAAAATTAAATGACAGCAATTTTTTTGGTTTCGTAAACTACGCGAATTATGGAAGAATGAGTAAAAATATATATTTTTTGTAATAATTGAAAAATAATAAACCACTTTTTAGATAATATCGAATCGATATCCTTCAAACAAAACCCATCCCTAAAATAGACCACGTGACAGCCGATATTACAAATGGCGTTTGATTTTTCCGAGAATCGCCCAGGGTATCGCGCCGCCCGAAATTCGTCTGTTTACGCGTTAGTTAGCGATGAAAAAACGGTGAATTCGTAGTGCGTGATGCAAACAAGTGTCTAGGGATTACAGTAACTAACAAAGTAAGTCGAATCAATCTATATTTGTCGTGTTTAATTGTATTTTCCGGTGCTCTTCTGCTAGCGTTTGTCAAAATTCCTAGAAAAACGTGTAGCGTTCAATAGGGTATGGTTCCTAGATGATCCCTGGAACTAGTTGCTATGGTTACGCAAAATATATCCTGGTTTGACCTGCATTCGGTAAAAAATACATACATACTCAATTATTTCATTTGCGGCTCGAATTTACCTCGTCGCAAAATACCTCAGCCATAATCGCTTATCATTTTATAACACATTTCGATTTTTTGCGACCTAGTCGTCCTTACATACATCACACCAATATATTTTTATAATTGTTTTTTGTGATTTTCTTGTATTCTCCGGGATTATTAGGTAAATTACACCATTTTAATTAACAATTATGTTATTTTGTCTTTTTTAATTTACATTTAACTTTAAAATTATTGGTTTATTACAAAATATAGGATAAAAAAAGATTCAAATGTTAATTTGTATAGAACTCTTGCTACTTTTAATTTAATAATAATTAAAAAAAAGGAAAAACAACAATTACAGTTAAATCGAAACAGCCTAAAACAAATTTGTTGAAATGATTATATTATTATATAAAAAAAACTTAGGTTAATTTTTCTTTAAAAAAATATTTTGTGTTTAATTAAAAATATTCAAATTGACTGTCATTTCAAATAAATGTTCTTTACCCTCCGTCTGTAAAACAGTTCCTCCACTATTCACACCTGACAATCAGGTCATCTCTTTGAAGAGATAGGCCTTCACACCGTTCTTTCATATTGCATCAAACACGGATGTCGATTTCTCCGATTCTTCACATGTCCAACATTTAATATAATATTTGATTGATTTGATCATGCTGCATTTTTCTCGGTCTTCCTCTCTTTCTTGTTTCACTTACTTCTTTCTTTCCATGTATCCAAACCATCTCAATGGTCACCAAGTTGACTGTTCATATAATGATTTCTCAAAGGCCTTTGATACTGTGAACCACGACATTCTGATCTCTCTCTCTCTTCTCAGTAGATTATGTTTTTCATTAGTTACCTCAAGGGGAGATTTGTTTTATTTGCTGTAGAAATTAACAATCTTGACGACTGTCTATACCTCCAGTCGGACATTAATAATGTTGTTAACTGGAGTCACAGTAATTAAATGCAATTTAATGTCTCTAAGTGCGTTATGCTATCTTTTACTAGATCATTGAGAAATGTGTATCATAGATACACAATGAACTTCTAGCAACTAACACATGTACTCGTATCTACGATGAGAGATCTCGGGATCATCTATGAGTAGGCTGACTTTTCGTGCACATATCGAGAGGATTTGTGACATTGCATTGAGGATGTTGGGCTTCATCGTTCGGACCATAAGAGTCTTCAGAGATCCCAATGTGCTCAGAGCTCTATACAACGCATTGGTTCGGAGCAGACTCGAAAGTGGTTGTGTGATATTCTGTTATGCTGGAGAGGGTTTAAAAAATTCTGAGGTATCTCTACATGAGGGAGTATGGTAGTTATCTGTGGCTCTATCCCACGGCATTTCTTTTAGGAATGCTGGAGACCAACTCTCTGCAGCTTTTTAACAGCATTTTAACCATTCTTCTCTCGTCCATTTGCTCCATATGTCTTAACCATCTCAGTGATCTAATTTCTACGGTATTTATCTTACTTTTATCCTTTTTTGCCAGCTCCAGGCTTCACTTCCATACGTAAGGGTTGTCAATAGAATTCCATTATGTACTGCCTTCTTTACTTTAGATTAAATATTTCTATTTGCAGTTACAACTTTGAGAGCGCCATTAATTGTGTTCCCAGCACCAACCCTTCTTTCCATATCCTTCTGTATTTTTCCATCTCTTATAAATTCAGTAACTTGCTCTAGTTTCTCACCGTTCGCGCTTATGTCACAAATTGTCATACATTCTCCTTTTTTAAATACCATAACTCTAGACTTGGACACATTCATTACAAGGTCTCTCTATTTGCATGCTTCATACATTGTTAATACTAAGACTTGCAGATTTTCCATACTGTCAGCGGTTAACACAGCATCATCTGCATATGACAAACAGCTGACTGACAAACCGTTCATCTTAGCACCAGCGTTTATTCCCTCTAGTTCTTTCAATAATTCATTCAAACACAGCTATTTGTTTGACACAGCTATTTGAACCTAAGTTCAAAACTTACATCATTAAAACCGTTGAAGTGATGCATAGTACAGAGAGAAATTCTCACATCCATATGGCATTGAATTTCAACTGCACCTGACGCTATCATCTTTCGCATGCCGTTCCCAACTAACGAGCGTATGCCAATACTCAAACTGGAATAACACACCGCAAAGTAAAGACGTGTTTACATCTGGCCGGCGTATTTCAACACCGGAGGAGCGTTCGTTTACATTACGCGAGGCAAAGTTTATATTTGAACAGAATGTCCTAACTCTAAGACGTGTGTCATACAACATGCAAAGATTAATATCAAAATCAATTATCTCTTAACCTCGGATATAGGATGGGAGAAACACTCATCAATGTGGTATGCTATGCTGACGATGCAACAATACTGGCAGAAAGTGAAGACGATCTACAAAGAATGCTTTATAGGTTCTATCTTGCATCTGAGAAGTATAATATGACGATATCCGGCACCAAAACAAAATGTCTAACAATATTCAGACAGCCTCTCAGATGCAAACTGGTTGTAGATGATAAACCCGTAGAACAGGTCATGAAGTTCAGATATTTGGGTGTGGAGATATCTAGTATATTATATTTTACATGTTCTCAATAGATGCCGTAAACTTGAATTTTGTTTGTAATATCTTCTTTTTTTAGAAGTCTTAGTCTGTCCATGTAATCAGGCTGGCCTCTCTTGGGAGGTCGACTCCCAGCTATCCCTCCATCTCTTTGGTGGTCTTCCGGGGGGACGGTAGCCGGCAGGAATCTGATGCGCTACAGCGTGTAGGATTCTGATGGGATCCATCCTCTGCACGTGCGCATTCCAGTATCTTCTGCGTTTTCTGCCCCAGATTTCGCAGATAGCCGTGTTCCTCACCCTATCTCGGAGAATCTTTCCTGCTTTCGTCCTCAGCGTCCGCATCTCTGCCACCCGCACTTTAGCCTTCTTTCTTGTGGTATCTGGTCTGGTCTCAATGCTATGTCAATATAGGCCTAACGCAGGTTTTGTATATATTCTGACATTGAAATATATTTTGAGAAAATAAACTGATTTGATTTGATTTGAAGATTATGGAATGCTTTTTAAAATTTAAATAATTCAAATTTTCCCAGAATACGATTGTGAATTTTAAGATAATGTAGCTTTATGTAACACTATAAATATTTCCGAAGAATACTGTCACACGTTATTAGATGTTTATCTATAAGTATGCATTTCTTATCAGGATTATCTGTTGCGACTCATCGATTATTGGAATGGTTTATGACTTCAAAACGTGTGATACGTACGGCGTTGTCCGTTTGGCGTTCCATGGAGAACTATGTATGGTATCCTATTTGAGCTCATTCTTTCTACATGTTGATGCCAGTATCGCCGTCTTTGACGTCCATCTGACCACATCTTCGACCTCGCAGATTTCTCGGATTGCTGTATTCCTAACTCGATCACGTAGGGTTTTGCCAGCTATAGCGCGGAGTGTTTTCATCTTGGATGTGCTGAGCATGCTCATTGTCTTGACAGTGTCTGCCCTCGATTCAATGCCATATGTGAGGATTGGTCGCACACAGGTCTTATAATGTCCTTGTTTCTCCATATGACATCTTTCAGGCAGCCTGCAACCGCTGCAGCCTTATCTACCTGTGACCTTACTTCTCTGGGGAGGTCATTAGAGCTTTTTTTTCCAATCCTAACAAAATGCTTGTTTAAATTAGAATTTATATTTTTTCCAGATTCGAGTTCCCTGCGATCTCTATATATAGGGGCGCCTTTAGTGGCAGCCTAACTCGTCTGACGTCATCTCTCTTCTAGAATTTGGACTCGCCGTTAAAGGTAATTAATTAGATATAGGGATGACATCTTCAGTTGGGGCATTTTTCTTTAAACTTTTAAGTTTATAAAATAATTATAAGTTTTTTTGGAGTCCGAATTAAACAACCATCACGCCGTCTCTCAGAAGCGAGAGGCAGAACGAATGGACTGCCACACTGTTCTTTCCTGACATACTCCTCTTGCTTCCTCAACATTCAACGCAGATTGTTTTACCACCAGGTGACACCAGTGGGAAGAGCAATTAGTCTGCTGAACGCGGTCTCCTCGGAGATCAACGTCTTTCTTGTTAGTGAAGGTACATTCAGAGGACAAATACTCTTGACTTTAGATAGTATCTTGTCTTCCTAATGTCGAACCATCTCTAATGCGTTCCTGGTACTATGAATGTATACGCGTGTTACGATGTATGAATGTATAGGAATCTCAAGAGGTATGTCAGGAAAGAACAGTGTGTTAGTTTAAATACATTTTAAAAATCCCTATGAATTATTTAAACCGTTTGACTATCTGAAAGATATTATATCTCTACTTAACAATGTATTTGCGTAGTAATATTTTTTTTCTTCTTCTATAATTGATAAAGACCCTGACTAACAATAGTTTCCCCTGTTTCCCTTTCGCGTATTTTTTATTTTATCTCACTCTTTCGTATCCTGTCAAATAGCTAGCTATTTGAACAGAGTACTGCTTTCATGACTCTTCTTTTATGTATTCGCGCATGTCGTTGCTTTTGCCATTTCTCACTTTAACCCTTTGGTTCCCGGCACATTCGTGATAACGTTAAGTAATTCAATAGTTCTTTTTTATTTTTATTTATTATTATAAATACGCCCCAAGTATGGGGCCATATGCTATCTCGCCATGTATTCAATGGCTCCACGGTTGGGTTGGTTTGCACGAAAAGGTTAAAAAATGTTTCTGTAATGTAAATAATTTGTAGTGTGTTTTGTTTTTGTGTTGGTCCAGGTCCGCAGTAAAGATGTCTCTCTGGGCCAAGGCTCAGCAGTTGCCGGCGGAGAGCCTGCAGCAAATCCGGGCCATCTACGGGGAGCACTTCCCCATCGAGGTGCGTCACTTCATGGCCGGCTGGATCGAGGAGAACATGTGGTAAGAACTCCTCGCAATGTGCATATTTTATAAAATGATTGAACTTCTATGTCTTTCAATAATCAATTGAGTGTCAAATACGAAGGTTGTCCGTAAAATAAGTTTCCCTGTTTGCCACGGGCGCGCGGATCGCTGTTACGTGCGATCCGGCAACACTGGATCGTAGCTTGGTCTTCCCCCTCCACATCCCCACCCAGGCGTACTCGCTGCGACGCTCAGAATCGGTTTGGCAGCCGTAAAGAATGGAGCTCCTAATCGCATCGCCCGTGAGGTGTGATTCGTTTTTTGTGTGCTAAAGGCCATTCAGCGACAGAAATTCATTCTCAACTGACAGAAGTGTATGGAGAAACGTGCATGAGTGTTCAAATGGTGCGCAAGTGGTGCAAAGAATTCAAAGAAGGGCGCACAGACATCCATGACCAACAGACGTCCGGACGGCCATTGGTCAGTGACGAAATGATTGCGAAAGTGGAAGCGGCAATGCTGGCAGATCGAAGACTGACGGTTCGGGAGCTTAGCGAGATGATCCCAGATGTCAGCAAGCCAACTATAGACAAGATCCTAACAGAACATTTAGGTTATTCTAAGGTTTGTGCAAGGTGGGTGCCCAGGATGCTTACGGAAGATCTTATCCTAATATGGGAGGATCGTCCTACACCCACCATACAGAAGTCGGCCCTAAGCGACTACCATCTTTTCCCTGATTTGAAAAAACATCTAAGCGGAACGCATTTTGCAAACGAAGAGGAGCTGAAAGAAGAGGTTCTGAGCTACGTTCACGGCCTGGCGGGAGACTTCTATGACCAGGGAATCAAAAAGATGGTGGCCCGGATGAAAAAGTGCATCGAAGTCAACGAAGTCAGCTTTCCAATTGCTTGTTGTAAATAAAAATGGTTTTCATTGTGACAAAAAATAGAGAAATTTATTTTACGGACAACCCTCGTACAAGAAGTGAATGTGGTGCGAATGATGGTGTTATGAACAAAATAATGAAAGGATCATTAAGATGGTTTGGACACATGGAAAGAATGGTAAAAAAGTATATGTTAACGATGTAAATGGAACTAGAAATAGAGGAAGACCGAGGAAAACGGTAAATTAAAGTGGTAAATTAAAGTGGAACATATAAGCGTTGTTTTTTCAATTCTGAAGTTTTTACAACTGAATTGGATAGTGTTAACGCCTTAACTTCCAATTTTGTTTATAATATAATATTTTTTGAGAAATTAAACTGCTTTGATTTGATATCATTATATTATAATATATATAATCAAAGACATTATTCAAATTGACTTAGGAACAAATACACATAAAGGTTCGAAAAATCACGAAAATTTTACATTTGATATATTATTAACACCTGATGATGTCAACATAGGTTGATGAAACAGCTGTCGCGTAAAATAAAATACAATTGTGATACAAATAACAAAGTTTATTCATTAACAGTTTAAAATGTTAAGGTATCATAGTGTTTCAGCCAAAACAATGGACTATTTATATAATAAAATGTTTAATTTGTGGGGTGTCAGGACGGATGTTGAGGCGGACAACCCCCAACACGAGCAGTACATCAGCAGCCTGGTGGGCGGGCTGATCCAGGAGCTGGAGCTGAAGGCGGCCAGCCTGAGCTCCGAGGACATGTTCCTCAACAAGCTGAAGCTGGGCGAGGCGGCCAAGATGTTCCGCCAGCGCTACGGAGCCAACCCTCTCAACCTGTACAACTACATCCGCCAGTGCCTCGCCACAGAGATGAGGTTCGTGCAGGGAGCCGGCAACGCGCTCGGGCAGACAGCAGCCACGGCTGAGGTGAGATCTTGTTTCTTCTTACCCGAAGCTGTTATAGGCGCCTTTCGTCAGCTTCACTCGTGCACTCCCTAGGCCCATCCCCCGTCCATGCGGGACTAAAAAAAAAATACAAACAGACAAACAAAACCATCACACCGTTTCCCCGCAGGGGTAGGCAGAGAGAATGGACCGCCACACTACTCTATCCTGGCACACCTCTCTAGCTTCCTCCACATTCATACATCGAGTCATACACGCACGTCGATTCTTCCGGCTTCTGACATGACCAACTTTTAATATTTGATTAATTTGGTCATGCCATGTTTTCCTCGGTCTACCTTGACTCCTTACTCCATTTACATTGTTAACGTATACTTTTTTAACCATTCTTTCTTCACCCATGCGCTCCATATGTCCGAACCAACGAAGCGAACCTTTCATAATTTTGTTCATAATACCTTCTTTCGCTCTACACTCCTAAAAAAAAAAATATATGTATATTTGCAACAAGGGGGACCCAGACCACATTTAAGCTATGCTACTCTCCCTCGATGTGATATGTTAGAGAAAGAATAGAAAAGAAATATTGCACAGCAATCTATGGGATATACAATGATGGCCATACTGCAGCGAAGGCATCATTTCGGTCCTAAACCACTTGGAACAGGTTCATTCCTGTCCACTATTTTATATTTCGCAGCCAGGACAGCTGCCTTTTAACTTTAACCTCTATTTTACCCATTAATATCAGTCAAAGGAGTCTCCCCATAGCACATGATCCAAATACGAGACCTTTCTAACTTTCACACTGGACAACAGCTCTCTATTGGCTCTGGCTCTCTGTAGTACACATGCATTACTGACCCCAAAAGATTGGTGTACGACAATCCAGTAGAGTGAAGAAAAGTTGGCAGGCCCAGACTGCGATAGTTGGATAGTGCCTTGGCAGACTTTCGGATCCTGGAGCAGCAAGTGGGGGAGGTGGCAGCCAGAGACACGACGGAATGGAGCCGTTTTTTGAAGGAGGCTAAGACCCACCAAGGGTTGTAACACCGGAGAAGAAGAAGAAAATCTTCTTTCTTCTTCTTCCTTATTGTAGACCTATGTGGTCTGTTCTCCAGAGTGTTGCTCCTCCTGTGAGGTAGATTCCCAGCTGTCCTGCCATCTTTTAGGAGGTCTTCCACGAGGACGAGTCCCATGAGGTTGATTAACTAACTAACTAACCATCACGCCATTTCCCCGGAGGGGTAGGCAGAGAGGATGGATCGCCACACTGGCCTGTCCTGGCACACCTCTCGGGCTTCCTCCACATTCATACATCGCACCATGCACGCACGTCGATTATTCCGACTTCGAATTTGGCCGCCTTTTAGTAATTGGTTAATTTGGTCATGCCATGTTTTCCTCGGTCGTCCTCGGCTTCTTTTCCCACTCACACTGCTTGTGTACAACTTTTTAACCATTCTACTCTCATCCATTCGTTCCATATGTCCGAACCATCTCAGGGATCCTTTTTTAATTTTATTCATGATGCAGTCATCTGTCTTACATTTCTTTCTTATTTCATCGTTCGGTATTCTATCATACAACGTTTTCCCGCACATTCTTCTTAGTGATCTCATTTCTACGGCGTTTATCCTGCTTTCATCCTTCTTTTGCCAGCTCCAAGCTTCACTTCCATACATGAGAGTTGGCACTAGAACTCCATTGTGTACTGCCATCTTTGCTTCTGTGGATATATTTCTATTTGCAGTTATGACTTTGAGTGCGCCATTTATTTTATTCCCAGCACCAACCCTCCTTTCGATGTCTTTCTCCATTTTTCCGTCTCTTGTAAACATGCTTCCCAGATACGTAAATTCAGTAACTTGCTCCAATGCTGGTTATGCAATGTTGGTTATGCAATGAGGTTGATTATGCAATGCAATAAAGGGGAGTCTGATGGTGTCCATTCTTTGAACATGACTCAACCTCACATATCTCTCTTATTCTGGTGTTCCTCACGCGATCTCTCAGTGTCTTGCCTGCTATCGTTCTCAGTGTCTTCATTTTGGAAGTCCTCAAAACTTGTTTGGTCAGAAGAAAGTCAAGAATAATAATAATAATAATAATAATGGCCGGGGGAATAAAGTACTCTTGCTTACTGATATTTTACCACGAGGGTTGTTGTTTTGATGATTGAGTTGAAGGCAGTGTGTGTCCTGTGTTGGCCAGATGATCCAGCAGATGGAGTCCCTAAGGCTTCGCACCAAGGAGTCGGCCAACGAGCTGCGGGTCATGGAGCAGGAGCAGGAGGCCTTCGCCCTCCAGTACCACGAGTGCACCAAGCTCAACGGTCAGTCCTCTGCTATTCTATTCCATACAATTTAATTTGTTTAAAAAATCCATAACATTATAGACATTTTCCAAAGCGTTTATGATTACGATTACAAAAATTAAGAACAATTAAAAAATAGAAAAAGTATAAAGAAACAATAAAAAAAATAAGAAAAACAAATACAATTTTAATATATAAAATATATATTCTTTCTGAGGGTATGCTCAAAATCTTGGAACATGTCCACATCCGATAAGATGCGGTATAAATCAAATCAGTTTATTTACTCAAAAGACATTACAAACAGCATAAATGTTTAAGGCATCTATTGAGTACAGGTCAAATATTATATAATGGTTTGACACGCATTAGAGAATACTTGATTAAAATGTAGTTTTTCCCTTCCTCAGCTCACATCCAGCACCTGGCCACCCAGCCGTCCAACCACCAGTCCAAGGAAATAGAGACCAAACTCAAGGCGCAGAAGGAGAAGCTGGAACAGGTCCTCAATCAAAAGGTAATTAACTAACTAACTAACCATCTTGCCGCCTCTCCGAAAGGGTAGGCAGAAAGAATGGACTGCCACACTTTAACCGATGCGGCACTCCATCCTTCTCTTTTCGCCATCGCGAGAGACGGGGTGTGATGGATTGCGAACCTCATCGCCACCAGTAGGCATCTCCTGCGCACACTTCGATCGTTCAACGTCTACATAATAAATCTAAAACAAGTAATATAAAATACAATGATATAAAATAATATAACTAACTAACTAACTAACCATCACGCCGTCTCCCCGAAAGGGTAGGCAGAAAGAATGGACTGTCACACTTTAACCGATGCGGCACTCCATCCTTCTCTTTTCACCCAGCGGGAGACGCAGTGTGATGGGTTGCGAACCTCATCGCCACCAATAAACAACAAAGAAAAATAATTTAACACAATGTTCTTTTAGATCCTAGGTTCTCAAAGTGGACGATGAAAGTCTCAGGCGCCCTTGTGGGCGTCTGAGACTTTCAGGGGGGCAGTAGAAGACCGAAGACCCATAAAAAATAGAGAGCGTGGGCAGATAAAAAATATAGTCTAAAAAGACAAAAAATCACGCTAATCGTTTCTTCCTTTTCTTCGTTCGGTATTCTACCATATGTCATTTTCAGATACATAAAAGATTTAATAATATTTTAAAATTCAACTATGTGTTTCTAAATATTTGGAATAACTTTTATGCGAGGGGGGCGTTGAACGTTTATTATTTTTGTAAAGGGTGTGTTGGCACAGAAAAGATTGGAAACCTATGTTTTAGATGGTGCACTTGTCGTCAACTTGACGATCCGGACATTTGTGTTTATTTAATTTTTATTCCACGTTATCCACTGTTTAAAAAAAAATGAATTAAGGTAATTAAACCATATATAATTATATCACTGTTTAAGATTTCAAGGCAATAGAGTTCTTTTACCGTAGCTCTATTTTTTTTTGGCACGGCATGTATTTAAATTGAAGCAATCATTGTTAACGTGTCTCTCGGTTGCCGGGCAAATCCTTTGGTGTGTATAGGAGGTAATAACGTGTCCGCACGTGTCTGGCAGGTGGCGCACCTGCTTCAAGTGAGGCTGGCGCTGGTGGACAAGCTGAAGGACACCATCGAGGCTCTCAGCAGCCTTCAGAGCAAGGTGCTCGACGAGGAGCTAATCAGGTAATGGAATCAATTATAATCATTTTTTTTATATTTTCTGTCGCATTATTAAAAAAAAATCATTTCCGGTATTTTACAATTCTTTTGCGGTATTTTGCAAACCCATTGCAATTTCTTTTTAATATTTTGTAATTTACTATCTGGTATTTTTCAATACCATTGCAGTATGTTACAATTTATTTACAATATTTTGTAACCTTTCCTCGTTGATTGTAACATCTGATGATGCTAACATTGGTTAGCGAAACAACTGTTGCGATAAAATCATAGAAATTAAATAAATTTTGATATTATAACGGTGTTTGAATTAAACAATTTATTTATTGTTTCTTGACCAATGATGTAAAACTCCATATTAATTAATTAATACGAATGAAAACGTTAGTTTTGTCATAGGTGAAATATGTCATTCCTATAAAATATAATAAAACATCTAGAAAACTGACGTTTTCATACGTAATAACTAAACAGTTAATTCCTTCCCCGTATTTTTTAATACCGTGCAGTATTTGCAATTTCTTTCTAACATTGCATAGTCCTTTTCTGTCATTTTTCAATTTCTTTCCAGTATTTTGCAATTTCTCCTATATTTTATGTAATTTGTTTGCAATATTTCATATTCCCTTTCCGGTATGAAATTCATTTACCGAATTTTGCAATTTCCTCGCAAGATAAATTTTTTTTGGGGTTTATTGCGTTTCCATTCGTTTCCAGATAATTTATTAATACTTTATTGCGTACAATTAATATGTTATAATTATTATTATTATTATTTATTATGATTTATATTTTAAATATACCGTTTTGTAAAATCAATAACTCCAAGTGTGCAGTGCAGACTTTACAAGTTTCTTAAATTTAACATCACTATCCTCATACTTAATACTAACATGGAGGCTATTCCACGCCAACGGACCCGCAAAGCTGAGAGTATAATTGTATCATTATTACAGATGGAAGAGGGAACAGCAGTTGGCCGGCAATGGCTCGGCGTTCAACGCGAATTTGGACACCATCCAGGAGTGGTGAGACCCTTGATCAATCTCATAGTATATTATAAGTTTGTCCTAACTCCATGAATTTGTATTTGTAAGTGCTGAGCGTAGATGGGGAAAAAAGAAAGTAGCCTCATTGTGTGTAGGTGTCTCCTTTGATTTGCATGAATGTAATAACTGTTAACGTCAGTCAAAGGGCGCCGCTGCGCCCTATAGCAGACTCTTCTATTAATTAAAAAAAAATCCTTGATTGGTTTCGAAATATAGCGATAAAAGTATGTCAGGAAAGAAAAGTGTGGCAGTCCATTATTTTTGCCTAGATTGTTATTTAGTTAAGTCAGAGTTTGTGTGATAATTCGAGAACGCTATCATCCAGGTGCGAATCCCTGGCGGAAGTGATATGGTCGTGCCGGCAGCAGGTACGTGAGGCGGAGAGGCTGCGGCAACGTCTGGCTCTGGAGCCACCGGGCGTGCCGGACCTACTGCCCGCTCTGGGCAGCCGCGCCACGCAGCTCCTGTCCACGCTCGTCACTTCCACCTTTGTCATCGAGAAGCAGCCGCCCCAGGTCATGAAGACCAACACCAGGTGAGACGCAATATCATTTATCCTCTTCAGCTGATGAAATACAGATGTGAATTTCAAAATGATTTCAAATGAAATGATTCAAAAAGGAAATAACAAACTTATTTGAAATAATAACATACAAAGTATTTATCAGTATTATCAGTTTATTTATTCTCTCAAAATATATAACAAACATAATAACAGTTTAAGGCATCTATTTGAGAAAGGGTCAGGAACGCATGAGAGATGGTTCAACTTTAGGAAGAAAAGATACTCTCTAAAGTAAAGAGTATTTTTCTTCTGAACGTACTTTCACTAATATGAAAGACGTCGATCTCCGAGGTAATCTTGTTCAGCAGACTGATTGCTCTTCCCACCGGCATTATTAGAGGCAGGTTGGTTCTTGCAGCCGGAAGAAAGAACAATCTATGCTGGCGCTGTCGGAGATATCTGTCGGGAACTAAAAGACCTACACCCTCCAGCACGGCTGAGTTTTCAAAATATCCCCTAAGTAATCTAAATAAATGGGTTATGAGAGACCCGTCTCTTCGAAGCTGCAGAGAATTCTCTTCTCTTCTCTGGTTTCAATCCTGGGATTGGTTTGCAGCAATTTCCTCTATTATTCTCTTCCATTCTTCCCTGTCTTGTGCGGCTCTTTTGAAATCTGCATATGATGAGCAGCGCACGTCCACCAACAGGTCCCCTAGAGTTTGTCCCCTCGATCATACCCTCCATTATGGCATGCAAGAGACCTTCTTGACGTATTACATGGCCGATCCATCTTTGCACGCCTTTCGGACAAGGTCCTGAGGAGGTGCCTTCCTCCTTCGATTCCTTGAAGAACTTCCTCATTCGTGATGTGGTCTCTCCAGGAAATTCCAAAGAGTCTTCTATAATGTAGAGATACCTCAAATTTTTTCTGAACCCTCTCCAGCATAAGGGAATATCTCGCCTCGTGCGGACTCCATATCACAGAACCACTTTAGAGTCTGCTCCGAACCAATGAATTGTATAGTACTATTTATTGTTTCTTAAACAATCATGTAAAATCCATATTAAATAATTAAAACAGATGAAAACGTCGGTCTTCTAGGAGTTTTATTATATTTTATGGGAATGACATGTTTCGCCTTTCTGAGGGATTATCATTTAAAATAAGAAGTGAATGCAGTGTATATGAAAGCGTTAAGAACAAAATGGGGATGGCAGTGTGATTGTCACACTGTATTTGGTCTGGTGTAGAATTCACGTGACAATAAAATGCGCTATAGATTAGCTACCTATCACATGTCATGAGAATCAATATTAAAGCTAAAATAAAATGTATACGGTAATTGGGTTCAATTGACCCATTGTATACAAGAAAAAATTAAAAGAAAAAAATGAAAAGATCATTTTGATGGTTCTGACACGTGGAAAGAATGAAAATAATGTATATATATAAACAATGAAAGTGAAACAAGAATTTCAATTTCAATTTCAATTTATTCAAAAAAATTATAAACATTACAGAATAGCACATCCAAATCGTTTATAATCACAAAAATAAAATTAACAATTTAAAAAAACATATTTACAAATAATATAACAAGAAAACAAATGAGAGTAAGTCAGAAAAAAGAAAAACAGAAGACAATTTAAAAAAAAAATATTCGAGAACAGTTTGGTAAAGATTAACATTTTTGTACAATAAGTAGAGAAGCAAATAGTAATTTAATACATAAGAGATAGATGCTTTCTGAGGGTAGCCTCACTATCGTGAAAAATGTCCACATCCGAAGAGATGCGGTTTAATAGTATTATTGCCCTGCCCACGGGCATTACCTTAGGTAGATTGGTTCTACACAGTGGCAGGTGAAATAATCTATGTTGCCTTTGTCGCAGATAATTGAAGAAATAAAGAAAGACCGAGGAAAATGTGGCATGATCAAATTAATCAAATCGGGTGGTGGTCTAGGGTATAGAACGCTTGGCTTCTGATCAAGGGGACTTGGGCTCGAGCCTGGACACGACCAGATTCCTTCTTCATAATAATTAGCTATTTTCTGCTCACATAATTAAAACGGATGAAGATTGTAAAATAAATTCTAATATATAAATCTTTGGTGTAGGTCTTTTTAAAAAAAAATAAAAAAATATCGGCCATATTAGGAATCGGAGAATGAATGCTGTGAAAGCGATAGAAGTATGTCAGGAAAGAACAGTGTGGCGATCCATTCTGCCTGACTCTTACGGAGAGATTACTTATTATTTTTGTTGAATCGCTCTTTACATCATTAGAGCCAAGCCAAATCCATGTGAAGGGTATAGCCATCCTATTGATTCTCATGACATGTGATAGGTAGCTAATCTATCGCCATTTTATTCTAACGGGAAATCTACACCAGACCAAAAACAGTGTGGCAATCAAACTGATTTGATTTGTGACTCGGCCACAAAGGTAGTTAGAAACATGTCTGCGAATAGTGGAATAAAGTTGTGATAATACTAAACTTTTATATGTTGATTTTCAGATTCACATCGACCGTGCGTCTGCTGGTGGGGGGGAAGCTCAACGTGCATATGACGCCACCGCAGGTGCGTAATCTATTGTTGTCACCATCTCTACTTCAATATCTTACCTAGCTTTCCTTATTTCTCAAACCTTCAGTGTGGCAGTCATAGCTGTTGCTGCTCTGCCACGAAGACCGTCTACATTATAAATCAATACAAAATTTATCTATCTCGGAAGCATGTTTACAAGAGATGGAAAAATGGAGAAAGATATCGAAAGAAGGGTCGGTGCTGGGAACAAAGTTAATGGTGCTCTCAAAGTCATCACTTCAAATAAAAATATTTCATCTAAAGCAAAGAGGCAGTACATAATGGAGTTCTAGTGCCAACCCTTATGTATGGAAGAGAAGGTTGGAGCTGACAAAAAAAGGCTGAAAGTAGGATAAATGCCTTATATGATAGAATACTGAATGACGATGTAAGGAAAGAATGTTAGGCAGATGATTGCATCGTAAGTAAAATTAAAAAAAGATCCCTGAGATGGTTTGGACATATGGAACAAATGGACGAGAGAAGAATGGTTAAAATGTGTACAAGCAGCGTGAGTATAGTCCTATTTACTTAGATGTTTTATTTAGTTCTTCCAACATGATGGATATTTGCTCAGGGTTACTGCTTATCAGCACAATGTTATCCGCAAACCGTAAGTGATTGAGTCTATGAAAATGTTTTATTCAAAATTCAACATCCTGTATTTGGTGTTGACGCATGATTCCGTGACCTCTCTCATTAGAATGGTCTATTGGTCTATTTCAGGTGAAGGTGACCATCATCTCGGAGAGCCAGGCCAATGCGCTGCTGAAGAACGAGAAGGGCGGTGGCGTGGTGGGCAAGAGTCCCGGAGAAGCCAGCGGAGAGATCCTCAACAACACGGGCACCATGGAGTACCAGCAGGCCTCCAGGCAACTCAGCGTCAGCTTCAGGTACAAACCTTGGAAATGTCCAGAATACAAGCTCAGTCGGACGGTCTTTAACCACCCTACATATTTGAACGTACGTAATACGTTCTCTGTGACTGTACCATTCTGCGCTATCCCGTATCACGTACGCGCTTGAGAAAAAGTAATGTACCTAAAATGTACAAACTGTTAGGGATACGCGCGTGTGCCAACAACATTCGAGTACAAGTCTTCATAAATATGATAGTTTTAGAATGGGATCGTCCATGTCAACATGTGCAACATCGAAAAAAACATTATGTGTTATTACATTATGTGCTAAATTAAAAAATGGTGGATTCGTGGAAAAAAATATTAATAGACAATATGTGCACCATCTAAAAAGAACATTTTGTGTTAAATTATTTTTATTTTGTTATATTATTTTATATCATTGTATTTTATATTTTTTGTTTTAGATTTATTTTTTGGGTGTTGCACGATCGAAGTGTGCGCGGGAGACCCTATTGGTGGCGATGAGGTTCGCAACCCATCACACCGCGTCTCCCGCGGAGCGAAAAGAGAAGGATGGAGTGCCGCATCGGTAAAAGTGTGACAGTCCATTCTTTCTGCCTACCCTTTCGGGGAGACGGCGTGATGGTTAGTTAATTAGTTAGTTTACAATGGGCAGGCCAAGTGTGCGGCCGAGTATTTGACGTTTCGTAATTTAAAAAAATAAAATTAATATATAATTAAATTTCATTAATAAAAAACCCTGTTTTTTTTTTGGACGTTTCTCGCAAAATAACCCAAAGGTAGGGCGGTTAAAGCATTGCATGGAATGGCACCAGCTTATGTATGTATGCAACGGAACTCTGCATCACCGGGAACCTGAATGCAAGGCAGTCTACATTACAAAGTCTTCTGCGATCGGTAGAGTGTCTGTGCCAAAACGCTGTCTTCGCCCAAATTTTGACGATAGAGCATTCGCTGTAGCCGGTCCTTCAGCCTGGAACAATCTTCCTGTAGACCTCAGGTGCATTGAGAATTTTCTATTGATTCTATCCGGATGTTAATGTTGATGGACTGCGTCAGGTCCAGCCCTCATACTATATATGGAGCATTTTTTACAGCGCATTTGGGATGATTTATTAGTCAATATGAAGCGGCTGTATATGTGAGTCTTTCACTATCCATTCTGGCTACATGATCCCTCCAGTATCTTCTTCTGGATCTACTACACCGAATGATATCCTCTATTTTGCAAGTTTTTCTTATGTCTGCGTTGCGGACTCGATCTCATAGGGTTTTTCCAGTAATTGATCTTAGGACCTTCATCTCCGATGTTCCTAGTAGTCCCTTGGTTCGCACAGTGTCGGCCCGCGTCTCTACAGCGTATGTCATTTACGTCGCACGCATGTCTTGTAAATTCTGACCATGCTGTCGATACACATTACGATTGTTATTATAACTCATTATTATTAATTTCTTCTATATTCGCCTTCACTTCGTGTTGCGAATTCACATTTGAATTACTTTTTGATAACTTTGTGTTATCACAACATTTTCTTAAATTGTTCACAGACATATTTCAGGACACAGAAGGCCCTTCTTCAGCGTGTAATTTTTTTTTTTTAACAGCTCAATGGGACAAAATCGTTACTTATATACTATTATAAATAAAATTAATATAGCAAAGGAGGGGTGGGGATGATTCCAAGAAGCAGTGTTAATGGGGTTTTTTTGCCAGAACAATGAGCCAGGGGAAATAAATCTAATATCGGACTGGAAGTTAAATTAATTTGATTATTTATAATTTCCTCTTTATTTTTAATCGCCTTTTTTATTTCTAGGATTTCAAGAATATTTAAAGTTACTTTTTAATTACTTACATGCAAAATTAATTCTAATTCTGATTTAAAAAAAAAAAGGTTTCATTCATGTGGTGCTCCTTTAAATTTGGAAATATTTCTTGTATAAGTGAATTGTTTTGGTCAATTTGGTTGTTGCCTCAATTTATGATAGTTATTTGTGACACAAAATACGTTTTCACTCTTCTGATGTTAAAATAATACAAGTTTTTTCGTTTATAAAAATAATTTTGACAGGTGTAAAAATAAATTTTTCATTTGTTCCAATGACAATTTGAATAAATTCTTCAATCAAATTTTCAAGTTTTTGCTGGTGTTGGATTGTTTTAAGTGCCTAATTAAAATGAAAACAGTGGAATAAAAAATTAAATAAACACAAATGTCCGGATCGTCCAGCTGACGACAAGTGCACCATCTAAAAGAACATTATGTGTTAAATTATTTTTATGTGTTATTTTATTTTATATCATTGTATTTTATATAATTTGTTTTAGATTTATTATGTAGACGTTGAATGATCGAAGTGTGCGCGGGAGATGCCTATTGGTGGCGATGAGGTTCGCAACCCATCACACCGCGTCTCTCGCGTTGGCGAAAAGAGAAGAATAGAGTGCAGCATCGATTAAAGTGTTGCAGTCCATTCTTTCTGTCTACCCTTTCGGGGAAACGGCGTGATGGTTAGTTAGTTAGTTAGTTAGTTACATGCAAAACTTCAACGCCGTTATTTTTACCAAACGAGTGATCTTTTTCAATAAGATGATTAGGGAATTCTGAAAAATTATTATTTGAGAGACATCTAATGTGCTCTTTTGATCTTAAATTAATTTTGCGCGTTGTTTTACCTATATAGAAAGATGAGCAATCTTCGCATTTTAGTTTATAAACTCCTTAATTCCTCCTCATTATTATTAAACCTAACCTGACCCGCCTGTCTCCAGGAACATGCAGCTGAAGAAGATAAAGCGCGCGGAGAAGAAGGGGACGGAGAGTGTCATGGATGAGAAGTTCTCTCTCCTCTTCCAGAGCCAATTCAACGTCGGCGGGGGCGAACTTGTCTTTCAGGTAATTATACTCAAACCATAATAGCTACTTTTCAATACTTGATTGATATAGCCTCTATTTTTTAGAAGTTTAATTATGATACATTTTTTATGTATTAAAACACTGTTTTTTCCACTTTTGTTTTTATGCTTCTCGACAAGAACACATCGCAAACAAAAGCCTATCCAAAAAACCTAAGATGGTAATGCATAATGGTGTTCTTGTGCCGACCCTTATGTATGGAAGTGAAGCATGGAACTGGCAAAAGAAGGATGAAAGTAGAATAAATGCAGTAGAAATGAGATCTCTAAGAAGAACGTGTGGTAAATCTGTAGTGTCAAATGCAAGTATAAGAAGCGAACGCGGTGCGAATGAAAGTGTTATGAACAAAATAATGAAAGCGTCTTTAAGATGGTTTTGAGTTAGAAATAGAGGATTGCTGAGGAAAACGTGGCACGATCAAATGAATCAAATATTGAATGTCATGAGAGGAGTCAGAGAAATCGACGTGCGTCCTTGACAAGATGTATGAATGTAGAGGAAGAGAGAGAAGTATGTCAAGACAAAACAGTGTGGCAGTCCATTCTTTCTGCCTTCCCTTCAGCGAGATGGCGTGATGGGTAGCTAGTAAGTTGGTTGGTTGGGAATCCTTTTCCACTTGACTCCATAGCACAGGCAATCATGATTTGTCATTTTTCCAGGTTTGGACCCTCTCTCTCCCAGTCGTTGTGATTGTCCACGGAAACCAGGAGCCCCACGCGTGGGCCACGGTGACATGGGACAACGCATTCGCTGCGCCGGGACGCGTTCCTTTCGCCGTACCCGATAAGGTACGCCACTCCAATCTTCATTTTTATCATTTCAGATTCAAATGTTCAGACACAGTGAAAACCGGATTTAAAGTTTTAGTAGAAATTCCAAAGCTAGACAAAGCTTTTTTTGTTGAGACATTACTTCAGAATGAGTATGTAAAAAGGAAGAAAATTAATAAACTTAAAGAATAAAACAAAACAGAAAACATAAAAACTATATAAACAACGATCGCAAATGTCAAAAGCGTTACAAATTGAGCCAAAAACTGAATGATAATGATAAGACAAAACGGTTATAATTGAAAGATGTCGGCCAATCACCACGTTGGGCGCTGTACGCTGACCAATCGCAACGTTGCTCGCCGACCAATCACGACCGAAATAATGTATCAAGCGCGCGAAACTGACTGAATATTTCCGACGTACATTACGGAAAAAAACGTAAACTTGGGTAATAAATGTGCTAAAATATATCGGGACTGAAATAATTACACGCAAATGGCGGGAAAACGTAAAATCCGGGTTTCACTGTATTAATTATTGTATTTTTTATTTTATTCGTATGAGATGTCTGTCTTAATAGGATTCTTTTAACCATTATGGAAGTATATTTTAAACGCCATTAAAGCCATAAAAATGTCGTTATGTTATTATTACGAACACTTGACATTATAATTATTATTTTGACAGAACGAAAAGATGAACGCAATGTTCCAAGCTGTTGGCAATTGGCGCAAATTTTTTTTTTCAGTGATCGCGTAATACAAATTTTTTTGAGACATCCGTCCCCTTGAATTTCGAATTAACGGACTTTAACTGTATTCCCAATTTAAATTTTCTCTCCATTTACATTTTTTAAGTTCCTTAAACATTAAATAAAGGTTTCACTGTATTTATTCATTTCTTCAAAGTTTTGTCATTTCTTTTTTTATCAAACTTCATATAATTAAAGATATGAATTTATATATAAAAGTGATTATTGCATCGGTGTAATTGTCTACAGGTCCCCTGGACGCTGGTTGCCGAGGCTCTGAACATGAAGTTCAGGTCTGCAACAGGGCGGTCTCTCACGGAAGATAATCTCCGGTTCCTCGGGGAGAAGGCTTTCAGGTCAGTATATGTTCTTATTGTATTTTGGGTAACAGAACCCACATTTACATATATAAATATATATTCAGTTTATTAACTCAACAGACATTACAAACAGCATAAAACATAATATCAGGAATGCATGAGAGATGGTTTTACATTAGGAAATATAAACACAAAGAAGGAATACAGCAACATCAACAAACCGAAAGGGTAGGCAGAGAGAATTGAATGCCACTTTTCGATCCTGACACACTTTTCTAGCTTCCTCTACATTCATACAGTGAGTCTGGAAGTGAGATTATAAAATTGGATTAATCTGGTCATGCCAAGATTTCCTCGGTCTCCCACGACTCCGTACTCCATTCACATCCTTAACGTATACTTAACCATTATTTTTTCATCCATTCATTCCATATGTCCGAACCAACGCAGTAATCCTTTCGTGATTTTGTTTTTAACACTTTCTTCCGTTCTAAAATCCTTCCTTATATCTTCTTCTCCGGCGTTACAACCCTTGGTGGGTCTTAGCCTCCTCCAAGAAACGTATCCATCCTGTCCTGTGTCTGGCCGCCACCTCCCGGTCTTGCTGCTCCAGGATCCGACAGTCTGCCACGGCACCATCCAACCATCAGATTGTCAGACAACACTCTTGGGGAGTTCCAGATCCCCCATGCGGTGCAAGTGCCCTAGCCAGCGTAGTCTGTTAATTTATATAAACTTGACCACGCTGACGTCCTGGTATAGATCGTAGAGCTCTGTGTTGTACCTCCTTCTCCACATCTGACCATCCATAACCACTTCAATACCGTAAGGCCACTGATGGCCGCTACGTAGGCGGACCACCAATACCGTAAGGCCACTTTATATTAAAAATGATTCCAGTAGGAATTTAAAAAAAAAAAAAATGGTGTGACTAGCAACATCTACACACTATCTCTGCAAGAAAAATGAACCTTCTGACGTTGGTCCATCTTATTGAAAAAGGAATTTTTGTAGAAGTGGAGCACTAGGGTTACCACTTATGGTGAGATCGATATAAAGGATCCATTTTTTGTTTCAAATTTATACCTGAATCTCAAGTGTTTTGACCTTTTAACCTTGCCTTTACCATATTTGCCCGTTTTTATAATACAAAATAAAAATATAATAATTTTGTTATAGGCCTGAATTTTTATTTATAATAAAATTGTAAACTCGTTACTAATTATTAAATAAAGTGATAACAGACAAGATTGATACTGATACAACATACTTTGATTTTTTAATGTTTGCCTTCAAAAAAATTTTTTTTTATAAAAATGTAAAAATTATATTTATTTATGCTTCTGACAACCCTGAAAGAAAAATCAAATATACGGAATTTCGATAATTTCGATGCCTATTTTTTAAAAATAATTTTAAACATGCGGTATGTGAGTGCTCCTAAGCTTAAAACATCACGGTACTAATATTCACCAAGGCAAAAGACAGTGTTTATAATTTGTTTGATGTATCATAGGTCCCTGATGCCGGCCAGCGCCGAGATGGGGCAGAACCTTCTGTCCTGGGCGCAGTTCTGCAAGGAGCCCCTCTCTGATAGGAACTTTACCTTCTGGGAGTGGTTCTACGCAGTCATGAAACTCACCAGGGAGCACCTGCGGGGACCCTGGGTTGACGGGTAATTATACATATTTCCTGCATCCTTACTTACTTCCTATGGCCGTACAACTCTTGAAAGGTTTAAGCCTCCTTGATGATTTTTCTCCAAGCTCCTCGATCCTGCGCCTTTTGCTCCCAGCAGGCCGATTCGCCCAACCTAGCCAGGTCAGCCAGAACACTGTCCATTAGGCGCTGTCTAGGCTTTCCTAGAGGTCTTACTCCAGTTGGTCTAGACGCGTACAGGGTCTTGATTGCTCTGGTCTCTTCGGCTCGGCATACATGCCCAATCCATGCTAGGCGACCGGCTCTCACAGTGCTCGTTATATTATCGTTACATTTATTAATGTAATCTACTTCCTTTTCATGATTTAATTGTATCTCAATAGAGACGAAGATGCAAATTGGAAACTGAATATGGTTGATCAAGGTGTTTACAGGACTTATGACCTGTCATTGGTTGGGTTAAGTGCACGCTTTATGTAATTACAACATTCCCCATTCCACCTTTGTTTATGACCATGTCTGACAAATTTTTGGAAGTTGTATATATGTTAAAGTACAATGGCAGAATTCACATGTCAGTTTCAATGCGCCATCTATGAAGATTTTGATTACACATGTTAATCTTTTTTTAAGATTAATCTATATAATCTACATACTAACGCCATCTATGGAGATTTATGTTTATTAAGCATTAAGCATTCCTATTTCCTTCCATTTGTACTTCCTTTTATTGTTTATCGTGTTTAATTTATTATGTTTCATCGTTTTTTACTCTATATTATATGTAATTGTTCCTTCTAATTACTGTTTATTATATTTACCACCTTTAGTATTTTCTCCTATAAATAGTAACTAACCGTTCTTTTAATTAAAATATTTAGGTACCTAACTCAACTCCAGCAAGAACTTCAAAATTATATTATATTATTATTTCGCAGGGCCATCTTGGGCTTCGTGCGCAAGAAGCAGGCGGAGGAGATGCTATCGCAGTGCAGCAACGGCACCTTCCTGCTGCGGTTCTCCGACTCGGAGCTCGGCGGAGTCACCATCGCCTGGGTGGGAGGTGAATATACTCCTTATTCTGATTCTGTTACCTTATTTAACAAATCTATGCAGCAGAATGACTTAAGATAAGCGGCTCAAAGGCAGAAATTATAAGCAGGCCAGAGTACGGTTAAAAATAAATATAAGGATATTTATTGTTTTTGAACAATGATGTATAACTCCATATTAAATAATTAATATGAATGAAAACGTCAGTTTTCTAGAAGTTTTATTATATTTTATGGGAATGACATGTTTCGCCTTTCTAAGGCATTATCAAATGTATTTTTTTTGTTTCATCATTGTCACTATTTTAGTTACCTTTAGTCTGCGTTTCCTGAACCACACATGAGGTCTTCTGCTGTTGCCATGATGTCCTCTGATTTTTTTAAAATTTCAAGGTGGAGTGTAACCCCTTAAACTGTATATGTTTGTCTTTTTAGGGATATAAACTATTTTGAATTTGAGACAGATTGAAATTTGGCAGTCACTCACCGGGCGCTTGGTGTCATTTCAGATTCGACGGAGGTGTTCATGCTGCAGCCGTTCACGTCCAAGGACTTTGCCATCCGCTCGCTGGCGGACCGCGTGTCTGACCTGCCGCACCTGGTCTCCCTCTTCCCGGACATCTCCAAGGATGTTGCCTTCTCAAAGTACTACACGCCTTTCCAGGGTGAGAATTAATTTTTTATTTATTTAAAGTAACAAACATGGAACTGACAAAAGAATAATGAAAGTAGAATAACCCATTTCTTTAGATTAAAACTAACTAACTAACCATCACGCCGTCTCCCCAAAGGGGTAGGCAGAAAGAATGGACTGCCACACTTTTCTTTCCTGATATATTTCTCTCGCTTTCTCGACATTTATACATCGTGTCATGCACGCGCGTCAATTTCTCTGACTCCTCACATGGCCGACATTCAATATTTGATTTATTTGATTGTGTCATGTTTTCCTCGGTCTTCCTCTATTTCTGATTCCATTTACATCGTTAACATAATCTTTTTTTACCATTCTCTCCATGTTTCCAAATCATCTTAATGATCTTTTCATTATTTCGTTCATACCACCATCATTCGTACCGCATTCACTTCTTATATTTTCATTTGACACTTTATCATACAAAGTATCACACATTTGTCTAAGAGATCTCATTTATACTGCATTTATTCTACTTTCATCCTTATTTTGCCAGTTCCATGCTTCGCTTCCATACATAAGGGTCGGTAGAAGAACACCATTGTGCACTGCCATTCTAGCTTTTTTGGATAGGTTTTTGTTTGCGATGACAACTTTAAGTGCACCATTCACTTTGTTGCCTGCCCCAACCCTTCTTTCAATATCCCTCTCCACTGTAAACATACTACCTAAATACACGAACTCATCTACTTGCTCCAAATTTTCACAATTCACGCTAATGTTGCAGACTGTCATGATTTCTACTTTTTCTAAAATCATTACCTTGGACTTATTAACATTCAGACCATTTCGCATGCATACCTCATACATACTATTCACCAGGAGTTTTAGTTCATGCTCGTTGTCTGCAAGTAGGACAGTATCAGTAAAATATCAAAGTATCAATAAACGCACACTGGTGATCTTGATGCACTTGGTTTATTAACCCTTAACGTACCGTGTTCAAAACAAAACGCTTGCTCCCATGTGGTAAGTTCAGTTTACCGCTTACTTTATCTAAATATCAAGCATATGACTAGATGAATCAAAATTTAATTTATGTCATCTTGTAGGGAATTTCATTAGGAATAGATCGATATCTATAACAAACATGGATTATTTGAAAAACATATCATTATTATTTTTTTTCTGGAACCATGCGATTTCTGATATGTAATGCGTCATAGCATACGAGCGACTAAACATCAGGTATAAACTTGTCTGCGCGCCGCGGCCGGCGGGGCGAAGATAAAGGCACCTAGGCAAAATGTATAGTACGTTCAAGACAACGAGTACGTATTAATATTTGTCCCTTTTGGTAAAGTGTTAATATTTTCACAGTTTTGATATTATTAAGTTGCGTGCTGCGTTTCCGTCCACAGTCGGTATTATTACGTACATATTGAAAAGGTCAAAGATATAATTTATAATACGTTCAAAACAGCGAGTAAGTATTTGTCACTTTTGATAAAGTTGTAAATATTAGCAAAACAAATTCTACCTTAACACGAATGAAGGTGAGGGCAGTCTTAGAAAATATTTTTTTTGGGATGAAGGAAGTAATTTTTTGCTTTTTTTTTATTACGAAATATTGAGAACACTTCAATGGAGGATTACAATTTTTTTTATAATATTAGGGTCCATAGGTTTTAAGAAAATCAACTTTAAATTGGCAGTGGAAACTCAATTGACCACATGGCAACGCGACGGTTAATCTGATTGAAGTCAATGGTTAATGTGTGATGAATGTTGTGCAGAGAACCAGCCTACGGTGAGCAACGGCTACGTGAAGCCGCTGCTGGTCACGCACGTGCCGGGCTGGGGCGGGCCCGTGGGCTACGCGGGCACGCCCAGCCACCACGCGGCCTACATGCACTCCCCGGACCCCAATCGGGACACGCCCAACACCGTGCACAGCAGGTAAGCCTATTCACACTCTGTATATACGTATCTAGCTTGTTAACTCACTGTCTGCGGGAAGGGTATTATCCCTTTACTGGACTGCTGTGTTCCTAGGTCTTCCTCTGGATGGTCCACAGACAAAGCTCTCTTCACTGTGTAGTTTTACATGAATATTACGGTGTATGAATGTAGAAGATGTACGAGAGGTTTTTCAGGATAGAATAGTGTGGCGGTCCATCCTCTCTGCCTACCCCTCCAGTAAACGGGGTGATTGTTAGTTAGTTATATTTAACAGATTTAAAAGTAATCTATTTTGGGAATTGATTAAACATTGTGTAGACCACTTTTTTAATAAAAAAATATTAAAATACACGACATGTTTCAGAGGATACCTCCATCTTCAGGTGTAAAAAATATAACAAAAACTAAACAAAGAAAGACTAATAAAAAACACATTTAAAATTCGATACAAAAATTAAGTTGTTAATTTTTTACACCTGAAGATGGAGGTATCCTCTGAAACATGTCGTGTATTTTAATATTTTTTTATTAAAAAAGTGGTCTAAACAGGGCATAGGCCTCCCCCATACTTCTCCACTTATCCCTGTCTTGTGCCTTTTGCATCCAATCGCCAGCAATTCTTCTAATGTCATCGGACCATCGTGTGGGGGGTCTCCCTCTGTTTCGTTTGTCTTCGTGGGGTCTCCACTCCACCATCCTTCTGGTCCATCTATCGTCTACCAATCTGGCAACATGTCCCGCAAATTACCATTTAAGCTTCGTTACCCTTGCGACGACATCTGTTACTCCCGACTTTCTACGTATTTCAGTATTTCTTATTTGGGCTGAGAGTCTTACGCATAGCATGGCTCTGTCATTTCATTTATTTATTTCGAAGTATACTTAAATTATTCGCTATGCTTCGCCCTGTATGGCGCTCCGGTATCATTTCGAGGAAGCTCAAGCTCCAAATATTCAGCAGTAGCGTTAAAAGCGTACTGCTGTACGGATGTGAGACTTGGAAATCTACCGCAGACGTTATTGGTAAACTCCAGGTGTTTATAAATAGGTGCCTTCGCTCAATATTCAAAATCTATTGGCCCCAAACAGTGTCAAATGCCGTTCTCTGGACCATGGCAGGTGAAAAGCCAATTAGAGAACAAGTCGCTAGACGCAAATGGCAGTGGATCGGTCACACTCTGAGACGGAACCCAGCCTGCATCGCTCAGGGTGCACTAGACTGGTCCCGTATGGGGGGAAAGAGAAAGCGAGGCAGACCTAGAGCCACCTGGAGAAGAACCCTGCAGGACGAGGTTAAGGCAGCAGGTCTCATTTGGGATGATTTTAAGCATCAGGCATGCGATAGAGTCGGGTGGAGAAGATTCCTCGAGGCCCTATGCACCACGGAGGTGTGACAGGACAAAAAGAAGAAGAAGAAGATACTTAAATTATACATAAATTTATGTATAATTTAAGTATCTTCTTCTTTAAGTATAAACTTATATAAGAAGGAAGCATGACAGTCTGCAACATTAGTGTAAACGGTGAAAATCTGGAACAAGTGGATGAATTTGTTTATTTAGGAAGTATGTTTACAAAGGATGGGAGGGTGGAGAAGGATATTGAAAGAAGGGTTGGGGCAGGCAACAGAATAAATAGTGCACTTAAAGTTGTCATCGCAAACAAAAGCCTATCCAAAAAAGCTAAGATGGCGGTGCACAATGGTGTTCTTGTGCCGACCCTTATGTATGGAAGTGAAGCATGGAACTGGCAAAAGAAGGATGAAAGTAGAATAAATGCAGTAGAAATGAGATCTCTAAGACGAATGTGTGGCAAATCTGTTTATGATAGAGTGACAAATACAAGTATAAGAAGTGAATGTGGTGCGAATGAAAGTGTTATGAACAAAATAAGGAAAGGGTCATTAAGATGGTTTGGACACATGGAAAGAATGAGTGAAGACAGAATGTTAAAGAAGGTATATGTAAACGGCGTGAACGGAGCTAGAAATAGAGGAAGGCGGAGAAAAACGTGGCACGATCAAATCAATCAAATATTGAATGTCGGTCACGTGAGGAGTCGGAAAAATCGACGTGCGTGCATGACAAGATGTATGAATGTAGAGGAAGCGAGAGACGTATGTCAGGACAGAACAGTGTGGCGTTCCATTCTTTCGGCCTACCCCTCCGGGGAGACGGCGTGATGGTAAGTTAGTTAGTTAGTTATAAATTTATACACAATATTTCTTAAAGTATACATAAAATTAAAGGTTCAAGCTATTCGTGTTTATCTTCCAAATCTTCCCGCAGACAGTGTGATTATTGAAACTATTTAGTTGAAGTTCATTTTACGTAATGACAATAAAAACATGATTATTTTTTAATATGTATATATGATGAACGTGAAAATTATGAATAACGTGTTGTTTCCAGTTTCCAGGGTTCCGTAATGCAATTGTAACTCCGCACACAAGTACTCCAGTATTATTTTACTCTCGATATATGTTTAACGTTAACGTTTGTAATGAATTTACCCCTCAATCCCCTCTCCCAGACTGGCGGAAGATCCGACACCTGTATCTAATGTAATGTAATCTTCGCGTGAAAACTGTGATTGTCCGATTTTCCTTTGTTCATAATTAGATTAATTTTCATTATATAATTCCCACGGCATAATAAATATATTTATTTTATTGATTATTTCCGTCTATATTTTAACGTATAAAAATAATTCCTGTTTGTATCGTGTCGTTTCATGCAAGAGAAATATGTTAAATGGAATCGCAAGCGGATTACAGATTCGTCGTGGAGTATATTCGTTATCTGTCGTATTTTGTCCACATAAATTTTTATTTTATTCCTTACCCTTAAAGGCCGGCGAGAATTTGAAATATTTGAACGCTCTTGTAAACAATTAAATTAATCTTCACACAAAATATATACAAATATCAAATAAATTGCATTTCGTAGTCAAATGTTTTAAATTTTTTATCTTATAAAAATAATCAGACTTTTTTTGTTTCATGTTGAGTTTAAGAAAACAAATAAATAAAATAAAATCTTTGTACAAAAAGGATGAAAGTTTAACTCTAAATCACAGAGAATACATAATAGTATATAATACACATTTAAGAATTAAATATAAGAAGTGAATGCGGTGCGAATGATGGTGTCATGAACAAAATAATGAAAGGATCATTAAGATGGTTTGGACATATGGAAAGAATGAATGAAGAAAGAATGGTAAAAAAAATTATATGTTAATGATGTAACTGGTACCAGAAATAGAGGAAGACCAAGGAAAACGTGGCACGATCAAATAAATCAAATATTGAATGTCGGCCATGTGAGGAGTCAGAGAAATCGACGCGCGTGCATGACACGATGTATGAATGTTGAGGAAGCGAGAGAAATATGTCAGGAAAGAAAGGTGTGGCAGTCCATTCTTTCTGCCTACCCCTTCGGGGAGACGGCGTGATGGTTAGTTAGTTAGTTAGTTACACATTTACACTTTTGATCCGTCGTAGTAAATTTACGGGATATTACACGTTAAACACGGAGAATATATGCGGACTGCTATTGTAGCCTGCCGGACTTTAAGGGTTAAAAAACAACTCCATTCGGTATTTTTCTAGCAACGTTTGAAAATAAAACGTGTTAATTCTATTTACACATATTTTCTTGCATTCTCAACGACAAAATTCCGAACAATATGCATTTAAACAGTGTTTTGTAATATCCTTTATATATAATAATATTTTAGTTGTTTTTAAAAAAATATTGTGATAATTTTCGAGCCTACAAATGTTATGAAGCCGTCGAACAAGTGTGTTAATGTATGTATTCTTTGTTTTTTTTATAAGACGATTTTTATGCACGGCGGCCATTTTGTCTATGTGTGTGAACAAAATGGTCGCCGTATTTTATTTTTATAATCTTGAGTGGATTATGTGCGAATCATTCTCGCCGAAGTTTTCCTTCTTATGGAACGAATGAAGTATTAAACATTTATGTATACGAAAACCGGTGTTTGTTTACAGACTGGGAATATTATCATACGTTAGCGTCTCTGAAGTCTCTGGTCTCTCGTATATTATCCTCGATTTTGGGGATCATCCGGTAGATTTATCTGGACACCGCTTTAAAATGTCTCCAATTTACAGGAACCTGTTTTTTATTTTATTAGATTTTGAGTTTAGTTTCGCATTCAATTTGTAACAGAAGCAAAGATGGCAGTACATAATGGAGTTCTAGTGCCAACCCTCATGTATTGAAGTGAAGCTTGGAGCTGGCAAAAGAAGGATGAAAGCAGGATAAACGCCGTAGAAATGAGATCACTAAGAAGAATGTGCGGGAAAATGTTGTATGATAGAATACCGAACGATGAAATAAGAAAAAAATGTAAGGCAGATGACTGCATCATGAATAAAATTAAAAAAGGATCCCTGAGATGGTTCAGACATATGGAACGAATGGATGAGAGTAGAATGGTTAAAAGTTGTACACAAGCAGCGTGAGTGGAAAAAGAAGCCGAGGACGACCGAGGAAAACATGGCATGACCAAATTAATCAATTACTAAAAGGCGGCCACATTCTAAGTCGGAATAATCGACGTGCGTGCACGGTACGATGTATGAATGTAGAGGAAGCCCGAGAGGTATGCCAGAACAGGCCAGTGTGGCGATCCATCCTCTCTGCCTACCCCTCCGGGGAAATGGCGTGATGGTTAGTTAGTTTCAATTTGTTCATTCCATAATGCCGGCGATACGCCGTCTATATTTTGTCAATCTGGTGACATCTTTGATTTTTTTTCGAAACCTGACGCAAATTTAACAATTTCTTTTACAATTTCAAAGCGATATCTTCTTATTAGGGGTTGAGGTTTTTCATTTTGTAGAACTCCATTATAAATTATAATACCAAACTTTAATTGGTTTTAAAATCACCATCTTTGAAGCGTCTATACCATTCTCTGCATGATTTATCAGATGGGGCATGATCGCCATAAACTTCCGCAAGCATTTTATGCGCCTCGGCTACTGCACTGTTCTTCCAATTAAAACTGAACAGAAGAACTTCCCGCAAATGCCTTTTCTTATCTAACACGAAAGTCTACATTTTAAGGAGCGATAAAACAAATGTTGTTGTGACAAACGTGTGCGGACTGTACTTAATTGACAGATGCTCAGGCTTACTAAAAGAAAAATGGCTACTAAATTTGAAGGCTTGAAGCAGCCATAGCCCTCTGTTGTATAACGGACTGAACTTTGCGAAATACCCAAGATAAGTTACAAATTTGTTTTGCCTTGCGAGGGCATTCTCAAACTCTTGTTTCGTCTTTCATATAACAGATCATTCTTAGGACACTATTCTCAAACCACGTAGATTCTTTGTTGTTCTTTAAGAGTCATCGTTCACGGCTTAGAATCAGTGGCGTGCCTAGGGTCAACCAGTAAGGCAAGCCAAGATATTATAAATAAATATTCTTGAAAAAATCGCAACATTTCTTTTCATAACATTTCTGCACATAACGTAAATGACAGATAACATTCTGACAATAGAAATGAAGTTCGTGACACATCGAATAGTAACATACTTCAGAGTGATAAAGCCCGGCTTCAAATCCATACAAAAAATTGTAGATATCTTCTGGT
The DNA here is from genome assembly GCA_022606425.2 of Lepidostoma basale. Lineage (NCBI taxonomy): Eukaryota > Metazoa > Arthropoda > Insecta > Trichoptera > Lepidostomatidae > Lepidostoma > Lepidostoma basale. Next base: position 1,397,953 of record JAHDVF020000265.1, on the reverse strand, counting down.
ATATATGCACCTAGCTATATGATTACAAGCCTAAAATACATAAGTGCGAAAAAGACCCTTTTACATTTTGCATGTCCAATATGAAGCTCATCGAAAACATGAAACAAAACATGTAGACATAGGCAATTTCGCGGGCGTCCTGCGCATATGAGTGAAACAAAACATACACGTAGGTCATTTTTGCGCATGACGGCAGAGTCATTTCCAACTCAACGAATTAAATCGCTTTAATGCCCTCGCGCGAAATTCAAAATATTATTTTATTCGTAGACGGCTCAAATGCGCAAAAACATAATTTTAATATAGATTTTTTAAGGCAAGCCCGGCTTCTCGGCTTGTATGGACGTACCGCCACTGCTTAGAATCATATGTCACCACGTGCTTTGAATTATACTGTCGTTATACAAATTTATCATCGAATCGAGACTTCAGAGATTCTAATTGATCGTCAAACGATGGAACAACTGTTCGAGCTTCTTAGATAAATTAATAAAATATATTACCTCACATGAAAGAAAAATTATTAACGTGTTGTTGGTGTGTTGTGTGGATTTTATGTATGAACGGATATAATAATATATATTTATATATAATATTCGTAGTTTATAAATCCTCGATCTGATTGTCAATTCCTGTTATCGTAAATCGTTATAATATTTACATACTCTATATATTTTTTAAATCAACCTGTCTAGCAGCCAGTTGTGCGTTGTCTCGTTCCCTTGTACTGGTGTGCGAGCGAGATGAAATCATTTTAATTCAAGCGTTTATGAGTCACGTCTTAGGGCAATGACGATCTTTGTTGGTATTTCTCGATGGTTTTACGAACAACTCAAACGTGGAATATTGCTTTTGGCCTGTTTTTATTATTTTTCTCTTTAGCCATATCTCCACTGCTAGATGTAGGCCTCTTCATTCAAATAGTCTCAATTTTTTTCTATCCAACGTGACTCTTACTTGTCCATCTTCTTCTCTTGACTGGAATTATGCCGTTCCCGTTAGAAGTGGCGAGAGATTACTGTACGTGAACAGTCCATCTCATTCGTCCGACATTGATGGACCATATCACATCTGGTTACAGTTTAGATTATACTATAGATGTCATACGGTTCCCTATTGTAGCGACGGCGGCAACCACTGTTTTCTCTCCCAGGATCATAGTCTGAGAACCCTTCTCTCGAATGCTGCAATAGATTTCGAAAGCGCACGTTCTTCTTTTTGTCCTGTCACACCTCCATGGTGCATAGGGCCTCAAGGAACCTTCTCCACCCGACTCTATCGCATGCCAGATGCCTAACATCATCCCAAGTGAGGCCTGCTGCCTTAACCTCGTCCTGCAGAGCTCTGCTCCAGGTGGCTCTAAGCTGCCTCGCTTTCTCTTTCCCCCCATACGGCACCAGTCTAGTGCGCCCTAAGCGATGCAGGCTGGGTTCCGTCTCAGAGTGTGACCGATCCACTGCCATTTGCGTCTAGCGAGTTGTTCTCTAATTGGCTTTTCGCCTGCCATGGTCCAGAGAACGGCATTTGACACTGTTTGGGGCCAATAGATCTTGAATATTGAGCGAAGGCACCTATTTATAAACACCTGGAGTTTACCAATAACGTCCGCGGTAGATTTTCAAGTCTCACATCCGTACAGCAGTACGCTTTTAACGCTACTGCTGAATATTTGGAGCTTGGGCGAAGGCGCACGTTAGAACTGGCTTTTTTAAAGTTTTATACGTTACAATTTTGATGTTTCTTTTTTAACCGGTTTGGATAACATAACGTGAATACGTTTCACATATCCACGGCATAATATTATCAAATAGCAAATGGGTATTTAACAAATGTATCTATTAATCAATTGATATTTATACAATATAACGAGATTATACAAACAGTTAGGAATTTATACGTCTCTGTATGGGTTGTCATAATATTAGTAAATACAAATTATTTTTCCTTTAAATCCAATCTATCCGATGTATGTTCAATTATAAAATCTAACTTATAAATATAAGATTAAAGATACTTTTAAGTTATTTGATTGGTTTCGTTGTAAGACGGGTCCTCATTGTCATTTGGTTTCGTCATATGACCGGTTTTGTATGTGACTGATGTTGTGCACCGACTTGTCTTGTGCTTTGTGCTTGACCAGAGCTGGCACGATGCTGTTTGGAAGGTATAGTCCAGGGTTTTCCTAACTTATGCTGCAATGGAATTTAGAATTTTGAGAAGAGAGTGTCGTTCCTGCAACGGATCGGAGAGTCTTCATTTCTGTGGTTCTTAGGAGACTTTTTGTTCTGATGGTGTCAGCTCTCGTTTCTATTCCATATGTCATTATAGGATGTACGCATGTCTTGTATTCAGCAGCGAATGTGTTAAATGTATACTTTTCTTCTTTCTCTTCACTTTCGGTAGACTCAGGAGTCTGTTATTTTAGGCGGGTCCTCTTGAGACGCTGAAGTCCCGCTTTCTCTCCACCGTTTCGGGGGTCTTCTTGGTCGGCGTTGTCCGTTTGGCGTTCCATGGAGAGCTATGTATGGTATCCTATTTGAGTTCATTCTTTCTACATGTTGATGCCAGTATCGCCGTCTTTGACGTCCCCATCTGACCACATCTTCGATCTCGCAGATTTCTCGGATTGCTGCATTCCTAACTCGATCACGTAGTGTTTTGCCAGCTATAGCGCGGAGTGTTTTCATCTCGGTTGTCCTGAGCATGCTCTTTGTCTTGACAGTGTCTGCCCTCGATTTAATGCCATATGTGAGGATTGGTCGCACACAGGTCTTATAAATGCGTACCTTGCTGTCAGTCCTCATGTCCTTGTTTCTTCATATGACATCTTTCAGGCAGCCTACAACCGCTGCAGCCTTATCTACCTGTAACCTTACTTCTCTGGGGAGGTCATTAGAGCTGGTTAAATGTATTGCAGTGTATAAATCCTTTTTAAAATTATCGTGGAAAACCTATTTATTACCTAGCAGAATATAGTTTGGAAAACCCCGGTCTAGAGTGACGTGTCTTTGTCGTGAAAGTTTTTAAATTTATATATATATAACCTAACTGTTTGTTATCGCATGGGTGTTTTAAAAAATAAGTAATGATTCGTCTTTGTCAATTTATTTGATACTGAATTGTTCGAATTTATCGTACGCCAGGGTATTTTGAATTTGTTATCATACTGAAATGCTACAATATAAAAAATCTGCACAATTATCTAAAAGACTCGACCTTGTGGTCGCTTGCCTTTTACTTTTCCCGTTATAAGAGCTTAATGTTTTTATTCGAAATTAAATGGCAGAAGTAAATAATGAAAATAAAAAAAATTTAAAATCTTTTTAAAATTAATTTTCTTCTTTCGGTGCCATGTCAGGTCCCGCTAACTTTAGCGATCACTGTAGCAGAGGCATCTCTGTCCTGTGCCACTTGGAACAGGTTCTGAACTCTTGTAATTCCTGTCCATTCTTTTATGTTCCGCAGCCAAGACAACTGCCTTCTACCAACTCCCCGATGTCTCTCCATTTTATCCATTAATATCAGTCGAAGGTGATGGAATTTTTATTTCAAATCAAATCAGTTTATTTACTCAAAAGACATTACAAACAGCATAAATGTTTAAGGCATCTATTGAGTACAGGCAAAATATACACATACAACATAATACCAGGAACGCATTAGTGATGGTTCGACATTAGAAAGACAAGATACTTTCTAAAGTCAAGAGCATTTGTCCCCTGAACGTACTTTCACTAATATGAAAGACGTCGATCTCCGAGGAGACCGCGTTCAGCAGATTAATTGCTCTTCCCACCGGTGTCACCAGGCACATTCCTTAGCACATGACCCAAATATGAGACCTTTCTAACTTTCACACTGGACAACAGCTCTCTATTGGCTCTGGCTCTCTGTAGTACGTCTGCATTACTGACCCTATCGGTCCACGGTATACGGAGCATTCTGAAGTACTCGTATATCCACATCTCAAACGCCTCCAACCGGTTCATTACATTCACTTTTAGAGTCCAGGTTATGTATATATAGTTAAAATCCACTGATATTTGTGTCTTCGACCAGTTTCGGCAGCTTGTTGCCTTCTTCTGGTCTGACCGACCGAAGACACATACCAGTGGACTTTATATACATTTAAAAAGATTTTTTACCTTTTATTTTCATTATTTATTATGAGCCTTTCAAGGTATTCCTGATCTCTCCTTGTCCAATAAAGGATTAATTAATTAATTAATTGTTATTTGAACAATTATGTAAAATTCCATATCAAATAATTAATACGAATGAAAACGTCTGTTTTATACTAGTTTTATTATATTTAATGGGAATGACATGTTAATGTCTCAACTGTCAAAGGCATTATCAAATGTTAAACACTTGATAATGCCTTAGACAGGCGAAACATGTCATTCTCATAAATTATACCGAACGATGAAATAAAAAAGAAATTTAAGGCAGATTGCAAGCTAAATTAAAAAAAGTATCCCGGTGACTAGAATGTATGAGGTATGCATGCGAAATGATCTGATGATGAATGTGAATAAGTCCAAGGTTTTGATAAAGAAGAAATCATGACAGTCTGCAACATTAGCGTGAATGGTGAAAATCTTGATGAGTTTGTGTATTTGGATAGTATGTTTACAAAAGTTGGGCGAGTGGAGTGTGATATTGAAAGAAGGGTTGGGGCGGGCAACAAAGTGATTGGTGCACTTAAAGTTGTCATCACAAAAAAAAACCTATACAAAAAAGCTAAAATGGCAGTGCACGATGACCTTCGTGGCCGAGTGGTAAGTGCATTGACTGTCACCCCGAAGGTTCCGGGTTCAATTCCCGGCGAGGGCAGTGTGATTGTCACACTGTCTTTGGTCTGGTGTAAACTGGTGAAGGTGTCACGTGACAATAAAATGGCGATAGATTAGCTACCTATCACATGTCACGAGAATCACAATGATAGCTATAATACCTTTTACATTGATTTGGCTCATGCTGTCATGATGTAAAGAGCGATTCAACAAAATAATAATGATAATAACAATGATGTTCTTGTGCCGACCCTTATGTATGGAAACGAAGCATGGAACTGGCAAAAGAAGGATGAAAGTAGAATAAATGCAGTAGAAATGAGGACTCTTAGACGAATGTGTGGATACTATGCATATGATAGAGTGTCGCTTAAATGGTTTGATATCAAACAAATGGTCGAGAGAAAAATGGTCTAAATGTTGTTTACAAGCAGTGTGAGTGCAAAGAGAAGCCGTGGAAGACCAAGGAATGCACGGCACAACCAAATTAATCAAATACTAAAAGGCGGCCACATTCGATGTCGGAAAAATCGACGAGCGTGCATATTACGATGTATGAATGTAGAGGATGCTAAAGAGGTATGTCAGGACAGAGCTGTATGGGGGTCCTTTCTATTCCCACCCCTCTGGAGAAATTCTTTAAAAATATTAAATCATTGTGGATTAAAAACAGTGTTATAATTCTATTCTGAATTACAATTGAATACAGTTATAAATGCAGTAGAAATTAGATCTCTTAGACGAATGTGTGGATAAACTGTGTATGATAGAGTGTCGAATGAAAATATAAGAAGTGAATGCGGTGCGAATGAAAGTGTTATGAACAAAATGTTGAAAAGATCATAAAATTTCTAGAAAACAGACGTTTTCATTAGTATTAATTATTGGTTAATAAACTATTAGTTCTGTAAAGCGACAGTTAAATTACGTATGCATATTTAAAATATTGTTAAAATACAGTCGAACTAGGTTATTGCAAGGATTTGTTCGTTATAAGCATTACATCAGAGAATAGGTATTTTTAAATGCTTGCAGAAACATCCATCACACGAAGTAATCAAGTATTATAGGGTTTTTCAATAGAGACGCTTCTTTTTTACTCTATCGCATGCCTGATGCTTAACATCTTCCCAAGTGAGTCCTGCTGCTTTAACCTCGTCCTGCAGGGTTCTGTGGCTCTAGGTCTGCCTCGCTTCCTCTTTTCCATACAGGACCAGTCTAGTGCGCCCTGAGCGATGCAGGCTGAGTTCCGTCTCAAGGTGTGACCGATCCACAGCCATTTGCGTCTAGCGACTTGTTCTCTAATTGGCTTTTCGCCTGCCATGGTCCAGAGAACGGCATTTGACACTGTTTGGGGTCAATAGATCTTGAATATTGAGCGAAGGCACCTATTTATAAACACCTGGAGTTTTCTAATAACGTTCGCCACGAATGAACGAATAAATATTTATAATAATTAGGCTAATTCGTATAGCGCCGTTCCGTGAATAGCTCACCTCAAGGGCGCTTTGACAATTTTTTTTAGTCATGAGAGCTGCATGTGACACCAGCAATCAGATTACCATTGTTTATATTTTATGGCCGTATTGTCGTATTGTCAATGCATCTGAGGCGTCTTCTTCTTCGTCAGCCTTTATCGGTCCACTGCTGGACATAGGCCTCTTCCCTTCCCTTCCACTCGTCTCTATCTCCTGCCAGCCGTAGCCACATATTCAGCGGCAGCAATGTCGTCGGCCCATCTTTTTTGCGGCCTGCCAACGTTTCTCCTATTCTCCCATGGTCTCCACCTTATTATTTTCTGGGTCCATCTATCCTGTCTCGCCACATGACCCGCCCATTGCCACTTCAGTCTTGTTAGTCGTTCCATGATGTCCGTTATTTTTGTTCGGCGTCTAATCTCCTCATTTCTGATTTTATCTCGGAGACTGACGCCAAGCATATGTCTTTCCATGGAACGCTGCGTGACTCTTAATCTTTCTACATTTCTCTTGGTGAGGGTCATAGTTTCCATCCCATACGTCATCACCGGCAGTATGCATGAATCATAAACTGAGGCGTGCAGGGAGCATATTCCAGGCGGACGGACCTGCCACTGCAAAAGCCCGATCCCCGAAATTTGTCCAGGAGGTTGCGCTTTGGCTCGACTAATCTGTCCATTGCCGAGGAGTTTGCTGATCGAAGCGTAAATATCAAAGTTCAGATACTAGGTGCCATTCCGTTTGTTTCCTCGTTACATTCAAGATCTCACTATTTCCGCGATCGTAATAACCTAGTTCGACTGTTTATATAGAAAGATACAGGTATTATAAAAATGATAAATTTAAAAGAAAACAATTGATATCAATAGAAGGGTATTTTGAAATCAAATGGGTAATAGCGTTGAATACATTAAACTATATATATATATTATAGATAAGTATAAAAATGTCGGATCTTGGCAGGGCAAATAGCACTTATTTCGATTGTGCCAAATTTTGATTGCACTCTATTTGTTTTTAGGTAATTCGTGCGAAAATTTTCTGCTCAATTGATAATATTTAATGTATCTATTTTTTAAATGCACCCGTCGCATATATAGTTTTAAGATATGGAAATTCAGTTGTGCAATTTGAAGACTATGTATACATAAAAATATAACAATAAGCTTAATTTTTATGTTTTTTATGTGCTATTCTTAATTGATTTGTAATAAGTTATCCTTCCATACTTTTTGAGTTCTCGTAGAAATCGGCAGTGCATTATATGCGCGGGAAAATGTCTACCAAAATAGCTGAAATTTTTTTTATTTTATGTATTTATTATGACATGAATTTTCTTTTTATGTTATACTTTAAATAACAATTGCACTTCATACTTTTTTTAATATTTTTTTTTATACTTTTTTTTTTCATCCTTTTTTCATACTTTTTTTTTCATACTTTTTTCAATCTATTTTCATTCTTTTTTTTAATACTAATTTTCTTACTGTTTTTTTTATACTTATTTTCATACTTTTTTCTTACTTTTTTTCATACTTTTTTTTCATACTTTTTTTTTCATACTTTTTTTTTTCATACTTTTTCTCATACTTTTTTTCATACTTTTTTTTTTCATACTTTTTTTTTTCATACTTTGTTTTTCATACTTTTTTTTCATACTTTTTTTTTTCATACTTTTTTTTTTCATACTTTTTTTTCTCATACTTTGTTTTTCATACTTTTTTTTCATACTTTTTTTTTTCATACTTTTTTTTTTCATACTTTTTTTTTTCATACTTTTTTTTCATACTTTTTTTTTCATACTTTTTTTCATACTTTTTTTTCATACTTTTTTTCATACTTTTTTTTTCATACTTTTTTTTTCATACTTTTTTTTTTCATACTTTTTTTTTCATAATTTTTTTTCTATTTTATAAATTATTCATATTTTTTTTTGTACTTTTTATTCATAGTTTAAAAAAAAAATCATAATATATTTATACTACACATTTTAAATTTGCATTTTTTGTAATATATTTTACGTCAATATATATATTTTACGTCATTTGCAAAACTGCCGTTTGAGACTCCCATTTTCTGGTTATCAAATTCTAAAGATACCAGTGTTGGAAGATATCGAAGCACTCCGTTTCGTGAAAAGAGACATGCGTATTGTGTGGAAGGATCACTTAGCCTTAAAACTTAATTTGGTTTAGTTTTGAATTGTCACGTTATTATTCAAGCAAAGATTCGTTGTAATGTAATGATTATCTCGTGTTAAGGATGCCTTTGTATGCTTCTCCGTACTTTATTTATTTTCTAAGCGTATGTAAGAGTCTGCCATTTGAGCAACGCATTTGGGACACCATTTTGTTTTGTCACAATTATTTTATTTGTATGTCTAAAGAAACCATTTCTCTAACTAAACATCACTCTGTTTCTATGATGTGGTACACGCAGACGATGGACGATAATATTCCTCTTCCCTAGAATACCTTTTATACCTTTTTATCTATGTGCAATTTGACAAACTTTATCTTCTGATTCCAATAAATTCCTGAATATTTTCTTAAGAACATACGAAGAATGCTCGACGGATTGGTGCAGAACTGCAAACAGATAGAAATTGAAGCAAGTAATCTGGGAAGCATGTTTATAAGAGATGGTAAACTTGAAAAAGACGCAGAAAGAATTACAGGTGCCGAGAACAGATTTTAAAATCATCCGAATATTTGTTAAATTTGTATACTGTACGAGTGTCAAATGCAAATATAAGAAGTGAATGCAGTGCGAATGAAAGTGTTATGAATAAAATAATGAAAGAATGAAAGATGGTTTGGACACATGGAAAGAATGAATTTTTAACGTAACAAGAAATAGATGAAAATCGAGGAAAACGTGATGTGATCCTTCTTCTTCTTCTTCACTTTTGGTAGACTCAGGAGTCTTGTTATTTAAGACGGGTCCTCTTGAGACGTTGAACTCCAGCTTTCTCTACTGTTTCGGGAGTCTTCCTGGTCGGCGTTGTCCGTTTGGCGTTCCATGGAGAGCTATGTATGGTATCCTATTTGAGCTCATTCTTTCTACATGTTGATGCCAGTATCGCGGTCTTTGACGTCCCCATCTGACCACATCTTCGACCTCGCAGATTTCTCGGATTGCTGTATTCCTAACTCGATCGTGTAGGGTTTTTCCAGCTATAGCGCGGAGTGTTTTCATCTCGGTTGTCCTGAGCATGCTCTTTGGCTTGACAGTGTCTGCCCTCGATTCAATGCCATATGTGAGGATTGGTCGCACACAGGTCTTATAAATGCGTACCTTGCTGTCAGTCCTCATGTCCTTGTTTCTCCGTATGACATCTTTCAGGCAGCCTGCAACCGCTGCAGCCTTATCTACCTGTGACCTTACTTCTCTGGGGAGGTCATTACAGCTGGTTACTTCGCTTAACGTAAAAATAATGATGTAATCCAATTAATTTAATATAACATTTCGGCCACGTGAGAATTATGTACTTATGAATGTTGAAGGATTTATGACTTATGGATTGATGGTGCGGTGTATAATGAAACACGATTGCTTTTTTGGTTTTATATTGTTTTTTTTAATATTAATTTCTTTAAATATTTTTATATATAAATAAATCAATGTAAAACTGAAAAAGAAATTGCGCTTTCATTATATCGCACCGTGAGTGTAAAACCGAAACAAGTGCAAATATACAGTTTGGAGATATGGGAGTTTAAAGACTTCATATTGCTTGGAAAAACTGTTTTTTTTTTAATAATCCAATGATTTTCAGTTTAAAGTAATATACCTATAAACCGAATATCATTGGTTTATTAAAAAAAAAACAGTTTTTCCAAGCAATATGAAGTCTTTAAACTCCCATATCTCCAAACTGTATATTTGCACTTGTTTCGGTTTTACACTCACGGTGCGATATATTAATTTTAAACTTTTTAATGGCTTATAAATCTTGAAAGAAGTGAGAGAAGTATGTCAATCAATAATAATGTGACGGTCCATTCTTTCTGCCTACCCTTTCGGGAGACGGCGTGATGGTTAGTTAGTTGGTTTATATTTTAATTTTAAGTGAACACCCTGTGTATCTTAATACTAATGTGTCAACCACAAAATCAAAATAAATAGAACCTGTAATATTGTCTGCGTACCATAAAATGGCTTTCATTTTATGGGAGTTTCAGATGAAACTCAATTAGAAAGCATTATTAAATAATAATACACTTGTATAATTTGTATATAAACCATTTTATTCGTTATTAACACCAACCGGTTTCGCTCCCGCCGCAGATTCGTCAGGGTAACAGAATATACTAAAAATAAAATCAGAGAATAACGTGTGAATAAAGAAATATAAAATGGAGCGGAGAAAGAGGGGTAAGAGAAAGTGTGCACGGGGACAAATGGAATGTTAGAACAGTGAGTCATGATCATTAGGGAATAATTCTTGTTCTTCTTCCTCTTACTTTCGGTCGTATGATCTGTTTGTGACGGTGGGCTGTCCTGGGATGATGATGTCCAGCCATCTCTCCATCTCTTCGGCGGCCTTCCTGGTAATCTCTTGCTGCTTGGGTTTTCATCGTTAACAATTTTTGTAATTCTTGTATTCTCCATGCGGTCCACGTGGTCTCTCCGAAAGCGCCTTCTGCTTTTACTCCATCTCACTATGTCTTTAACACCACAGACAGACCCTTATCGTTTCATTTCTGATCCGGTCTCTGATGGTTTTGCCTGCGATGGAGCGTAGGTTTCGCATTTCGCAGGGAATAATTATAGACAATAATTAATTAGAAATTTTCCATAATTATTCCCTAATGATCACGACTCACCGTTCTATCATCCTTTTTGTCCTCGTGCACACTTTCTCGTACCCCTCTTTCTCAAAAGCTACGGCAGGAACAAAACCAGTTGGTGTTGATAACGAATAAAGTGGTTTATATACAAATTATACAAGTGTATTATTTAATAATGTCACACCACAAATTAAGTGCTTCATACAATAGTTTAGAAAGCATTTTATTTAATTGTAACATAGAAACAAAAAAGAAATTAAATTAGATTAAATATGCCCGGGTCCCTCTTGTTGAAATGTTGCATTTCTCGGTTAACGTAAGTATCGCACGGACGGGGGACGGGCCTAGAAATTCCACGAGCGAAGCTGTGCGACGTAAGGGCACCGCTGCGTCCTATAACAGCAGCGATGGGTAACCGTCTATATTGAGCAACACAGGGTGTATTAGCGATACGATTATTAGTATTCGTACAAGCATTGGTTACAGAGGTACATATATTTTTTCTCGATGATATAATAAAATATATACGCAAAATGCTTTATCTTGAATTCTCCTACATATACATGTAATGAAATTGTGATTTATTTTTATTAAGATTGTATTTTTTTTTTCTTTTTATACATATATATATGATAAATACGTTAGTTTTTATGTAAAATTATCGCAAAGAAATTATTATGTGCCGATTTTTTATTTCGTTACACCGTCAGGTGTGAAAAATTGTAATCTATCGAAGAAAACATGTCGCGAAAAAGTAATTGCATTTCCCTCTACGGATATAAATTACTCCTCTACTGCATAACGAGACAATTTGGATTCATTTTAGATATAACTTGACTGCTTTCACATCCAAAACTGTTGATTTAAATGTTTACACTGTGGAAATTTCGTAATTATGAAATTTTATAGATTAAAACACTGTTTTTTTATTATTTTAAATTTGAGTTTAATTTTTTTTAACATGTTTCGAAGGTTGTACTAACTTCGTCATCAGTTGAAAGTTATTTCACGGTTTATACCGTTCTCCAGTGAAGGTTTGCTTAATACATTTGAAACACGTTGACGAAAATATGTTTTGCATCTAAAAATAAACACTGTTTTAATTCATAATTATGGAATTTCCACAGTGTTAACGCCTTAAGTTTATTAAAAATAGATGTTTAATTTTTCTAGATATTCATGAAATGTGTTTAATTATCGATGAAATGAATTGGATGCAAAATTGTTTGATTAGTTTATGTTAAGCAACCTTGTATGTACGTATCTTTAAGTTTACAATAAATATTTTCAGTATTACGTACTTAAAAGTAAATGTTTTTTTTATTATTGAGAATACACGCACGGTTACGCGTATGAAAATGTGTTTATTTTGCGATAGAAACTATGTATTATAAGAAATATAATTACACTTGGTACTCTCTCTCTCTGGTTTCAATCCTGGGATTGGTTTGCAGCAATTTACTGTATTCTTCTCTTCCATTCTTCCCTGTCTTGTGCGGCTCTTTTGAAATCTGCATATGATGAGCAGCGCACGTCCACCAACAGGTCCTCCAGGTACTCTCGGCGTGGGCGTCCCCTAGAGTTTGTCCCCTCGGTCATACCCTCCATTATGGCATGCAAGAGACCTTCTTGTCGTATTACATGGCCGATCCATCTTGCACGCCTTTCGGACAAGGTTCTGAGCAGGTGCCTTCCTCCTTCGATTCTTTGTAGAACCTCCTCATTTGTGATGCGGTCTCTCCAGGAAATTCCTGATAGTTTTCTATAGGACCACATCTCAAAAGCCTTTAGTCTCCGTTTATCTCTTTCGGATAGGCACCATGTCTCACAGCCGTACAACAAGATACTCCATACATAGGTCATGATGAGGAATATTCTCAGTTTTAGGTCTATATTATTTGATTATATTATTTTCGACCTTTTATTAAATGCAAACCTAGTATTGGTATTACAGAGATGTATGTCCCCTCTACTCAATCTTATTATACCCCCTCCACCTTTATACATAACTCCACCCCCTTTTAATATATAAGTGACCACTCTCTGTGTCACTAAGTGTCCGCTCATCACCCGTGATCACTATATAATGAAAGATTACACTTGTAGGATTGAACCCCCATTCACTAAACACATTTTCATGCCAGGCCGTGCAAATATTCTTGTGAATTTTTTCCATACCTTCTCCCTCTCTCGTCCTTATGGAAAATGCATAAGAAGGAAAGAGAGAGAGAATAAAAGTGCAGCACAGACAGATATACATTTCGACTATTTATCGTTTTTATTGCCGTTTTTAATTTATTTTTATTCTTTTTAATAATTTAAATTTATCAGGATTGCAACACCGATTATGTCACAAATACTGTTCTTATTAAATCGTTTAAAACAATAATTAAACATTATAAAAATAATAATTTTTATACTTAAATCTAACTAAATAGTCAACGGTTGTTAGTCTGTGTTGCATTTTAAATTTGGAACATACACCATTTCAAAAAGTGTCTGAAATTCATTTGTTTTATTATATTTTTTAAAATTGATCGTAATCTTTAAGAATCCAACGTCGAACAACTGTCTAATGTGCTGCATTTTTTTTCTCTTTTTGTTTCCGGTTTCTCCAATGATGGCATCTTCGAAAAACGCGACATTCTAAATATTTAATATAAATAATGAAATTTAAATAAATCATAAACTAATTTGCAAACATCTCTCTCCATTTCTAAATCTTTGAATAATTAAAAATCTACAATTTCTCAAATTTAAAAAAAAAATCAATTCACATTTTTTTTAAACAATAATTAATAAACAATACATTCAAACGTTACAAAAATCAATTATTATTATTTTTTATCTGTAAATCATTATTAATAATTAAATTAACAAAATTTGTTGTCATTTAATAATAAAAATTGTTTATACTAACGTTTACCATAATTTATAAAACTAAAAAAAAACAAATTAAAAATCATTTTATAATTATTATTTTAAATTCTAAACATTTATTTAATAATCTGTAAAAAATTTTGTTTATCCAAAAAATTAATTCACCATTTTAAAAACATAAATAATAAACTTGTATTTCTAAAATTTAAAATTAATTATTCACTATTTCTAAAATTAAAATAAAAATCGTTTAACGATGAATTATTGATGAATCAACCGTCCACCAAATGCCACACCAACAGTTACCAGGAAGTAGGCACTCCGCTCTCACGCTGCGACACTTCAGTCTCGGCCTACCCTGTCGGCATGGACTACTCCGACATCGGTGGACAGCTGGAGGGCTTCGATGACTGCATCGATCTGCAGGGCTTCGGCTGCTTCTCGGAGCTGCCCAACAACTAGGTAACCTTCTCTCTACTAACTCTCGTGCTCCTAGTATAATGTGTTATTAATCTATATCATGTCTAATACGTTTTCACTCTTCTGATGTTAAAATAACACTAGTTTTTTCCTTTATAAAAATAATGTTGACAGGTGTAAAAATACATTTTTCATTTGTTTCAATGACAATTTGAATAAATTCTTCAATCAAATTTTCAAGTTTTTTGCTGGTGTTGGATTGTTTTAAGTGCCTAATTAAAATGAAAACAGTGGAATAAAAAATTAAATAAACCCAAATGTCCGGATCGTCCAGCTGACGACAAGTGCACCATCTAAAAGATTGTGCACTTATATAATATGTGTTGAATAATTTTTATGTGTTATTTTATTTTATATCATTGTATTTTGTATGATTTGTTTTAGATTTATTATGTAGACGTTGAATGATCGAAGTGTGCGCGGGAGAAGCCTATTGGTGGCGATGAGGTTTGCAACCCATCACACCGCGTCTCTCGCGTTGGCGAAAAGAGAAGGATGGAGCGCAGCATCGATTAAAGTGTTGCAGTCCATTCTTTCTGTCTACCCTTTCGGGGAAACGGCGTGATGGTTAGTTAGTTAGTTAGTTAGTTATGTCTAATGCCATTCAACGCACTGCATTCTCGGAGATGAACATTTCATTTAATTTATTTGAATAAAAATCACAAACATTACAGACATATTCCAGATTGCTTGTAATTACATTATTAGAATTTATAAGAGAAGCATACAAAAAAAAAACAAACATGATTAAGGAAGTGGAAAGAATCATAACATTGATATTGCATCCCTGAGGCAACTCACCTCTGAGGCGACCCAATTAAGCAATAAGATTGCCCTACCCACAGGCATAACCATTGCCAGGTTGGTTCTGCAGCGCGGCAAATAAAACAATATGTGCTGTCTTTGACGAAGGTACAGGGACAAATAGATTTACATCACTCAGGACATCCTGGTTCTGTATACGGCCGCCAATCAGCTGAAAGAAGTGAACTCCCAAGTGGATATCCCTCCTTCTCTCCGATGATTGGTAGCTTAGCATACCTAGCAAGAATACAATCAGAAAGAGCCACGGGTAATAACGCTCCCTGAGGTAATGAAAGCTCGCTCCACCATCAGAGAATATCGGATCCCAGACGGTGACCAAATAATGGAACTATATTCCAGCCGACTTCGTATCAGGGAATTATACAATACCCGAATACAATTCGAAAATATCTTGGCATTCCTAAAAACCCAAGCATTTTAATGGAACTATTACATAGTAGAACAACTATGTGAAGATTGAACAATAATTGAGCATCGAACAGAACACCGAGATCTCTGGATGTAGAAGTTCTTTTAAGCTGATCCCCATCCATAAGATAGCGAAAGTATAATGTTTTCGATGCTCATGTGTATGACATAACAAAGCACTTGGAGACGCTGAAGAATAATTTGTTACATTTACTCCAACATCTTGATTAAAGCAATAACCATGCTATTGTGCTCTACAGAATAATTTGTTATCTATCTATGATGTCAAGTGGAACCATCTCTCATGCGTTCCTGGTATTATACAGGGTGGCACGTGCAGATGCATGGATTTGAAGTCAGCATTGCTCCTTTCCAAACGGTCGTAGAAGCAAATGAAGAAAATGGGAAGTTTATATTCCACGGGGTGTCAGTCGTCATCGTAATCACCTCAAGGGCGCATTAAGAATATATAGAACAAAATATGCAAGTTTTAAATTGGGTATGAAATATGAAAAAGATGGGTTTTCAGCTTAGATCTGAAGGCTGTCGGATCATTTATGCATCTGAGGTGTTAATTAAGATTGTTCCAAGCTGATGGACCGGCTACCGCAAACGCTCGATCCCCGAAATTTGTACTGGGGCAACGCTTTGGCTCAACTAATCTTCCTATTGCCGAGGACTTTGCCGAGCGAAGTGTGGATTCCCTTGTATTGAGGCTGTCCGTTATACAGAAAAAACTAACTAACTAACTAACCATCACGCCGTCTCTCCGAAGGGGTAGGCAGAAAGAATGGACTGCCACAATTTTCTTTCCTGACATATTTCTTTCGCTTCCTCAACATTCATACATCGTGTCATGCACGCGCGTCGATTTCTCTGACTCCTCACATGGCCAACATTCAATATTTTATTTATTTGATCGTGCCACGTTTTCCTCGGTCTTCCTCTATTTCTGGTTCCATTTACATCATTAACATATATTTTTTTACCATTCTTTCTTCATTTATTCTTTCAATATGTCCAAACCATCTTAATGATCCTTTCATTATTTTGTTCATGACACCATCATTCGCACCGCATTCACTTATTATATTTTCATTCGGCATCATACACAGAGTATCTACACATTCTTCTAAGAGATCTCATTTCAACTGCATTTATTCTACTTTCATCCTTCTTTTGCCAGTTCCATGCTTCGCTTCCATACATAAGGGTCGGTAGAAGAACACCATTATGCACTGCCATTCTAGCTTATACAGAGTTTGGATATATAATTTGGAGCCATTCCATGTAGCACTTTGAAGACTGTCTAACAGATTTTATACTGGATTTTTTTAGGACTCTTAAGCCAGTGAAGTCCTTTGAGATGTTGTGTTATATGGGTCTTTTTTGGAATGCCTTTAATGAGTCTTGCTGCTGCATTGAACGCAGATTAAAGTTTGTTTAATTGTTGTTTTGGAATGTGTAATATGTATGTATTAATATATTTGATTTTTTTCTGTTTTCAGATGACTTCGTTGTGATCTTCGATGTGAGCAGTCACTCACTCCCGGCAGTGACTCAAGATAACCTCGTTATTTCCAACCGCGGCATTGAATCACGGAAACTGTTCCAACATTGTCACAACCAAAGAGATTTTTTCAAATACACAAACGGGATTAGTTTTACACTTAACCAAAATGGCTGCTATACACTCTCAAAGTTCAAGCGTCTCTATTGAAAAAACTCATTGCCGCTCCCATGCATCTATGTCCATGAATCCTCTTCAGATTGTCGGTCCAGCGGGCAAGGGGACGTCCAACTCTGCGGAATCCTGTACGCGGTCTCCACTCCAGAACCCGTCTCCCCCATCGGCCGTCGGTTCTCCGACAGTTATGTCCAGCCCATCGCCACTTCAACCCGCCCATCCTCAGAGCCACCTCAGTCACCTTAGTTTGTTGTCGAATAAATTCGTTTCTAAATCTGTCCCTCAAGGTTATTCCAAGCATGGCTCTTTCCATGGCGCGTTGGGCGACCTTGAATCTGTAGACTAGACCTTATGTCAGTGTCCACGTCTCGGCTCCGTACGTCATGATGGTTGTTTTATATCATTTCAAAGTTCGATCTTAATGAAAAACCCCAAATACGAATTTTTTATAAATTAAAACACTGTTTTTTCCAATTTTGAGTTTATTTTTCTCGATATGTTTCGAAGGCTTACACCTTCATAATCGGGAGAATGATATAACGAGTTTATATCGTTCTCCCGATGATGAAGATGTAAGCCTTCGAAACATGTCGAGAAAAATAAACTCAAAAGTGGAAAAAACGGTGTTTTAATTTATAAAAAAATTGTCATTACGGAATTCCGCAGTGTCTTAAGTTTAATGCCTTAAGTTCCATGGAGTTCTATGGAATTCCACAGTGTCTTAAGTTTAACGCCTTAAGTTACACAACGCCTTAAGTTTATGGAAAAAAAAAACAATATTTGAAAATCTCTTTGGTTTCGAATCGTCCCGTTGCCACGGCAACTGGAGACAGCTGTATGTATGTATGTGTATGTTATATACAATCATTAGAGTTCTCAAACCCGTGTATAGGATCTACCGTATAATTCGGAGAACCGTGCCATCGACGAGACTGTAGAAATCATCGTCAATTTTTGCAAACGCAATCGTTAGCCTTTCATAGTGCTTTTAGCTTAGCGGTCGGCCCGTGTGCCTTTTATTCCTGAAGGTATGTGACTCCAACCTAATCCGGGATGGAAAGGCGGAACAGGACAGTCGCGGAAATCAAATAAAATGACAAATTTTTATGCCAATATAAAAATCTGTATTTCACGTAAACACTGTTTTTTTCCAAATGTTTTTAAAAATTTTATGGTTGGTACCAGTGTGTTATTTGGGATCCTGAGTATATCAATTTAACATAAAACAACTACCGAATCACATTCCAGCAATGTTTGCTACAGGCCTAAGAGGAATAGCCATTAGAGCTGAACCTCTGTAAGCCAGAAGATTGTCTTTTTGTCTTTTTCGACTGATGTTTCAAAGATCTTTGCATCTCCATCTTCAGTTCTTATTTCATTAATATTATTATTATTATTTTGTCATTAATATTATTATTATAACACCATCATTCACACCGCATTCACTTCTTGTATTTTCATTCGACACTATCATACACAGAGTATCACACATTCGTCTAAGAGATCTCATTTCTACTGCATTTATTCTACTTTCATCCTTCTTTTGCCGCTTCCATACATGTGTATGTATGTAAAGAGCGATTATTATTATTATTATTATTTTGTGGCGATGAGGTTCGCAACCCATCACACCGCGTCTCCCGCGGGGCGAAAAGAGAAGGATGGAGTATCGCATCGGTTAAAGTGTGACAGTCCATCCTTTCTGCCTACCCTTTCGGGGAGATGGCGTGATGGTTAGTTCGTTAGTTAGTTTTTATTATTTTGTTGAATCGCTCTTTACATACATACATATGTATGGA
Organism: Lepidostoma basale; assembly: GCA_022606425.2. Classification (NCBI taxonomy): domain Eukaryota; kingdom Metazoa; phylum Arthropoda; class Insecta; order Trichoptera; family Lepidostomatidae; genus Lepidostoma; species Lepidostoma basale. The sequence continues at coordinate 1,378,807 of JAHDVF020000265.1, read as the reverse complement.
AGCGGCAAAAGAAGGATAAAAATAGAATAAATGCAGTAGAAATGAGATCTCTTAGACGAATGTGTGGATACTCCGATATGAAAATATAAGAAGTGAATGCGGTGTGAATGATGGTGTTATGAACAAAATAATGAAAGGATCATTAAGATGTTTTTGACATTATGGAAAGAATGAATGAAGAAAGAATAGTAAAATAAGGAAGACCGAGGAAAACGTGGCCAGATCAAATAAATCAAATATTGAATGTCGGCCATGTGAGGAGTCAGAGAAATCGACGCGCGTGCATGACACGATGTGTGAATGTTGAGGAAGCGAGAGAAATATGTCAGGAATGAAAAGTGTGGCAGTCCATCCCGGAGTTGTAGGCAGAGAGGATGGATCGCTATACTGCTCCGTCCTGACATGGCTATCGAGCTTCCTCTACATTCAAACGTCATAATATACACGCTCTTCGATTTTTCAGACTTTGTGATTAATTTGGTCATGCCGTGCAATTCCTTGGTCTTCCACGGCTGCTTTTTCCACTCGCACTGTCTTGTATACAACATTTTAACCATTCTCTCGTCCATTGGTGTCGAAACCAAATTATGTAGTTAACTAAACTAACTAACTAACCATCACGCCGTCTCCCCGAAGGGGTAGGCAGAAAGAATGGACTGCCACACTTTTCTTGCCTGACATATTTCTCTCGCTTCCTCAACATTCATACATCGTGTCATGCATGCGCGTCGATTTCTCTGACTCCTCACATGGCCGACATTCAATATTTAATTTATTTGATCGTGACACGTTTTCCTCGGTCTTCCTCTATTTCTGGTTCCATTTACATCATTAACATATAATTTTTTTACCATTCTTTCTTCATTCATTCTTTCCATATGTCCAAACCATCTATGTAGTTATATTTGCAAATATCAAAAAGATAGCAATAAATGGAAAAAACAGTGTTTTGATCACATAAAAAAAATTAAAATCACCTGCTTAAATAATTATATTAATAGATTTAATAAATTCTTATTTCGCTTTTGTATATTTTCAATTTAAACTAACTAACTAACCACCATTTAGAAAGAATGGAGTGTCACACTTTAACCGCCCTACCTTTGAGTTATTTTCCGAGAAACTTAAAAAAAAGCAGGTTTTTTATTAACCTTTCCCTTACGGTGCTAAAATAAAAACTTGCGTTCCGGTGTAGGGTAGTCAGTAAGCGTTAAAAAATTAGCGATTTTAAATCGGAAAAATAGGAACATTCATAGCTAATCCCCTTATATAATTATAATTGAAGTCAAAAATTATAATAATTGATTGCTAAAAACATTAAAAAAACATCTGGCAACGCTCACGGAACGGGCATAGCCCATTGGGCATTGCTGGTTGCAAGCCTGAAAGCGACTGCCGCCGGCGAAGAGTGAGAACATTGAGCTAGAACATATGCAAGAGTGAGATGCGAATATAGTGTCGCATACTCAGCGCTACGAATTTTGTTCACAAAATACCTCCGATGTACCCGATGAATTCTGATTATTATTAATATTATTTTTTTAATCAATGCGTAAATATATTATGGAGGAATACCTAAAATCTTAACCTCGTATTTATTAAATGTATAGAGATATTGATGGTTATTAGAAGCAACGTGTAGAAGATACCCATCACAGGGAAGGGAGGGTTAATTAAATTTAATTATATTTTTTAAAATTACGAATCGTCGAATACTCGGCCGCACACTTTGCCTGCCCCTTGTAAAAGTATCATATTTATGAAGACTTGTACTCGAGTGTTGTTGGCACACGCGCGTATCCCTAACTGCGCGTGATAGCGCAGAATGGTACAGTCAAAGTGAACGTATCACGTACGTTCAAATACGTAAGGTGGTTAAACGATGTAATATTTTTAATATAACTTGTAATTAAACGGTTGTTTTGCGTTGATGCGTTTTTGGGTTTGTCCCCCTCCGCCATTCCGTCTCGGTGTAGTCTACGACTTTAAAATGTAGCTTTATGAATATACTTTTAACCATTTGCGGGAGACATTCATGAATGAAATACGAAGTCTTCTTAAAATATATTGTGAAATTTTTCGTAGTTTTCCTAGGCTAACCCTAGAGATTGTAGATTGCTCCTATCGGATGCTATCATCATATAAGTCACCTGTTTTAATCTTTGTGCCTCAGAAATATTTACAAATATAACAGTCGAAGTGATGAAATCAAATTTCAATTGTTTTTATCGAATTCTATGTATTTTTATCCAAGTGGCACTTTTAACAAATTTTAAGCATTTTTATCCAAGTGACACTTTTGACAAGTTTGAAGCATTTTTATCCAAGTGACACTTTTAACAAATTTGAAGCATTTTAACCAAGTGACACTTTTTACTAATTTGAAGCATTGACACATTTATCAAATCTGAATTATTTTACGTTGATTGAAGTAATAGATTAAATTGAAAGTGTATTTATTTTAAACAACATTTTGAATGTAGACAAATACTGGATTTTATCCATTGCGGATAATTTTTTTTTATAAGGATTAATTGTATCTCAATAGAGACGAAGATGTAAATTGTTTTTTTGGAAACAGAATATGGTAGTCGATGTGTTTACATGACTTATGACCTGTCATTGGTTGGGTTAAGCGATCGCTTTATGTTAACAACATTCCCTATTCCGCCCTTCTTACGACCACCACGTCTGACAAATTTTTAGAACTTGTATATATGCTACTATTTCAACTTTAATGTCTTGTTGCTAAGATTTTTAAGTAAACTACTTTAAATGCCCTTAGCCAGCACCTTTGACCGTTCGGCCTATACAAATAATATACAAGCAATTATTTGTTATTTTATTTGCCCCGAAAATACGGCGATAACATTCAAATATCTTTACAATTCGGCAAACAAAGGTAAAAATTAAATCTACATAAAGAACATCTGCAATTATTTAAATTCTAAATGTCTCGTTGATCAAGATCTTGGTTTCATTACCAAATAGCGCGAACAGCTACTATGTTAAATAACTTCACATTTTTTGGGTCAATCTACACTAGCGCCATCTATTAAGATTATTTGTAAGCATTAAGCAGAAAGCTTTATTAATGCAATGTGAAAGGCTTACGCAATTATCACACTGCTAGACAACGCCTGGAGTGAAACTCCAATTTTTATGCTTTTAACTTGTACCAATTTTTTTATACAATTTGTTAACATAAAGCGATCGCTTAACCCAACCAATGACAGGTCATAAGTTCTGTAAACGCCTCGACTACCATATTCTGTTCCCAGAAAACAATTTGCATCTTCGTCTCTATTGAGATACAATTAATCCTTAAAAAATGATTAATCCGCAATGGGTAAAATCCAGTATTTGTCTACAAGTATTTGTATACATTCAAAATAACAAATTTCTTTTGTTAATTTTGAAGCATTTGTATCCAAGTGACACTTTTTACTAAATTGAGTCATTTTTTTCAATTGACACATTTATCTAAGTATTTTTCGTTGACAAATCAAATTTGAAATGTTTTTATTCTATCAAATTTGAAGCATTTGTTCACAGTTTTCATTCAATTGACACATTTATCAAATCTGAAGTGTTTTTAATAAAATATATAATTAAGGTGCATTTTTAAACATTTGACACGTTTGAATTGTTAAAAAATAGATATATTTGGAGCTTTATAAGTGACATAGTGATTTTTAAAATTCATATATGAAGCATTATTGTACAATTGACACTTTTACCAAATTTGAAGAGTTTTTATTTTATCAAATTAGAAGTAATTTGATTGAATTTACACATTTTTCATGTTTGAAGTGTTTATTATAAGTTATCTAATTTGAAGCTTATTAGTTTAATTGTAGTTTTTGTATAAAATATCTGTTTTTTTTTTGTTAGCTTTTAAAATCAAAATATGTATTAACTTTTAAGCATTTTTATCCAATTTGAAGTGACAATTTTTTATCATATTTGAAGCTTTATTATTCAATTTGTTATGTGTAAAAATCATGCCTTTTTTGCATTTGAAATATTATTATAAATGAAATATATATTGTTTTTAATTAAATCAAATATAAAAATGTATTGTTGTTCTTTCTAGTTTCAATCCATGGGATTGGTTTTCGGGATGCCAATTGGGCCTTTTTAATGTGGTAGTTTCCCGTTGCTTTCCACATTTGGATGCAGCAGGTTATTTGAACCCAATAACTGTATACTAGTATTGTTCTTATAAAGCAGGGGTCTCCAAACTTTGCAGCCTTAAGGCCATACGGATTACTCCGGTAAAAACCGTTTGTGTTTATATGTTTTAATGTTTATATATGTTTATAATGTTTATTGGATGCGTAAGTGAAATTTTCTGTGTATTATACTTGTCATTAAGCTTTACCTAGAAAGTAAATAAAGGCGAGTTACTGTCGTTCTGTGTTTTTTATCGAACTTATCGCAACAACAATAAGCCGGTCGTCGGCCGGATTGATGACACTGGCGGACCGGATTGATGACACTGGCGGGTCAGATTGATGACACTGGCGGGTCAGATTGATGACACTGGCCTGTCAGATTGATGACACTGGGGGGTCAGATAGATGACACTGGCGGGTCCGATTGATGATACTGGCGTGTCAGATTGATGACACTGGCGTGTCACAACGATGACACTCCCGTGTCACATTGATGACACTGGCGTGTCATTTTGATGACACTGGCGTGTCATTTTGATGACACTGACGGGTCGGATTGATGACACTGCCGGGTCCGCTTGATGACACTGGCGGGTCGGATTGATGACACTGGCCTTACAGATTGATGACACCGGCCGATCAGATTGATGACACTGGCGGGTCGGATTGATGACACTAGCGGGTTGGATTGATGACACTGGCCTGTCGGATTGATGACACTGGTGAGTCAGATTGATGACACTGGCCTGTCGGATTGATGGCACTGGCGGGTCAGATTGATGACATTGGGTCGGATTGATGGCACTGGCGGGCCGTAGTTTGGAGACTCCTGTTATAAACCATTATATTATATAAAAATATATATAATCTTAAATGTGTTTATTTAATTGAAATATTTAGAATATGTTTTGAAATATTTGTATTAGATGTACATATTATTAATGAAAATATGTTTGTTGCCTTTTCCTTGAATTGTATACGAAGAGGTGACTGTGAGATTTGACGAAATCTGCTGGCGACGATTTCGCTCGTCTGCCGTGTCGTTTGTGCCTCGGATTCCGCAAAACCTTGTATTAGACGTGCCTCCGTATTTTTAAACACCGCTTTAAAATTGTTACGCGCTCCCTTCTACCGGGCGCGCACAGCTTTAAAACATACACTAATGTAATAAGTAAATCGGACAGAAGTGCTTTAATCGTACGAAATACAAAGTTCAATTGAAATTACAACGTCTCGGTTAATAACCCCAACAGTGCCGCTGTCTACATTTGCAGTCCGAAAAAATTGGCTTTGAAGTGGTACAGACTACATTTGCAGCTCATATTTGAATGTATCTTATAAATCTTTTTATTTAAGTTCTTCATTATCTCATTTGATAGATATCTCTGACAGCGACAGCATAGATTGTCTTACCTACCAGCCGCCAGAACCAAACTGCCTCTGGTGACACTGGTGGAAAGAGCAATTAATCTGCTGAACGCAGTCTCCTCGGAGATCGACGTCTTTCATATTAGTGAAAGTACGTTCCTGAGACAAATATTCTTGACTTTAGAAAGTATCTTGTCTTCCTAATGTCAAACCATCTCTAATGCATTCCTGGTACTATGTTGTATTTTTATAATATTTTACCTGTACTCAATAGATGCCTTAAATTTTTTCCTGTTTTTTAATGTCTTTTGAGTTAATAAACTGATTTGATTTGATATCAGGTCTCCCCTACGTTGGCTATCACTTCTGTAAAGGCTTATTTGTCTTGCGCTGCCCGGAACAACTCCTCCACACTCCCTATTCCAATCCAATCTTTGATATTGCGCAGCCAAATCATTTGCCTTCGGCTGGGACCACGTCTTCCCTCAATTTTGCCCACTAACATATGTTGGAGGATCTTGTATTTGTCTCCACGCAAGATGTGACCAAGATAGGAAATATTAAAACATTTAAATAATTCTCTGTTGCAATGAGTTCTCCTCAGGACTTGTGAATTACTGTCTTTTCGAGATTCTTTGGAATTCTTTGAGAATTCCATCATCTTGGAGGCTATCCATCTTTATGTTCCGAATGGTTATCTTCGGCAGCGTCAGCACAGGCTGATTTATCTCCCAGCATGCAGAACCAACCTGCCTCTGGTGATGCCGGTGGGGAAACCAATCATACTACTGAACACGATCGCTTCGGAGATCGAGGTCTTTCATATTCGTGAAAGTACGTTCAGGAGACAAATACTCTTGACTTTGGAGAGTATCTTGTATTCCTAATGTCGAACCATCTCTCATGCGTTCCTAGTATTATATATTTATTATATTTTACCTGTTCTCAATAGATGCCTTAAACCATAATTATTGTTTGAAAAAATAAACTGATTTGATTTGAAATCTGTCCACGGTATACGAAGCATTCTTCTTCTATCATTTGCTACTTAATTGTACTAAATATTATGAACTGGGATCTGTCCCAGCTGCAAATGTAGTCGGCTATAGTTTGATCATTTTTTCTTGTACTGCAAATGAAGCCAGTCGCAGATTGAAGGTTAGATATGCATCGAAGATAATTTAACCTATTTATAGTTGCTAGAACGATGTAGAATTCCATATTAAATGTTAAATATTTAGAAAACCATTTCTTTTATTATACTATAAAGAAGTGAAAAGGCAAACATGTCTACCTTATAAAATAAGGAGGTGATTTTTGTTCTCTTCAACAATAGCCTCTTGCCATATGGCAACTCTGTAGTTGCCACACACTTAAGGTAATATTGCACTTAAAATAGTTTTAATTTTGATTATTTTAATACATATATATGTTACAAAGTGTAAATTTGGATAATGCATATGTTAACTACCCAATGTATGCTCTAACATTGAATTTTAGTTACTTGCAAGGGGTCTACGACAATTGGAGTAAAAATTGGGGAGCCCTTTCAATATCCTTCTCCACTCTCCCTGTAAACATGCTTCCTAAATAAACAAATTCATCCACTTGTTCCAGATTTTCACCGTTTACACTAATGTTGCAGACTGTCGTGTTTGCTTCTTTTTCGAAAATTACCTTGGACTTTTTCACATTCACCATTAAATCTTGCATTCCTCATACATACTAGACACTAGGGCTAGTAGTTAGTAGTTCATGTTCATTGTCTGCAAGTAGCACAGCGTCGTCCGCATACAACAAACACCTTACTGACACACCGTTCATTTTTGCACCTGCATCCAACCCAAACAGCTATGAGGACATTAAACACTATAATATCATATTTAGTGCATACATTGGCCAGATTATTATCTTCTTCTCCGGCGCTACAACCCTTGGTGGGTCTTGGCCTCCTCCAAGAAACGTCTCCATCCCGTCTTACTGCTCCAGGACCCGACCATCTGCCACGGTACCATCCAGCCATCGCAGTCTCGGCCTACCGATGCTTCTTCGCCCTCCTGGATTGTCATACAACACTCTTTTGGGGGGCTCCAGATGTCCCATGCGGTGCAAGTGCCCTAGCCAGCGCAGTCTGTTAATCTTTATACACTAGACCACGCTGACGTCCTGGTATAAATCGTAGAGCTCTGTGTTGTACCTCCTTCTCCACGTCTGACCATCCTTAATGGGTCCGAAGATCTTCCTTTCGAAGCGGTTTATTTTGTTTTCATCCCGCTTAGTGAGCGTCCAAGTCTCCGAGGCATATGTTAGGACTGGTCTTATCAGCGTTTTATATATTGTTGTCTTTGTCTTTCTAGAGAGGAGACGCGACTTTAGGTGCTTATTGAGGCCAAAGTAGCATCTGTTTGCTGCGAATATCCTTTTTCCAATCTCTTCTTCTCCTCTATTTGCTTCCATGTCATTCTGTCCTGTGCAGACTGCATCCAGGTTATTCCGACGTGTCTGTTTAGATCATCCTTCCACCGTAGTTGCGGTCGCCCTGCACTTCTCTTTGCCGTCCACGGTCTCCAAGTCAGCAGTCTTCTTGTCCATTTTTCATCTGAGCTTCTGGCTACGTGACCTGCCCATTGCCATTTTAGAGTCGCCACCCGGTAGATGATGTCAGTGACCTTTGTTTTTTCTCTCACCGTATCGTTTCTGACTCTGTCTCTTAGGCTTATTCCTAACATGGCACTTTCCATGGCTCTTTGGGTCACTCTTCACTGACATAATTTATTTAACTAAGGGGCCTAGGTACTTAAACTGTTCCACTGTCTCAAATTTGAAGTTATTTATGTTGATGTCAGTGGATTGACTGCCAGATTATTATACATTATTCAAATTTATCTCTCTGTCATATATATGTGATGTGAAGATATATCTGAAAGCAGTTGATAGAAAGATATCTATTTCATTCGCCATTTTGTTATGTGTTTTGCGTGAAGGCACTAATTCATATATGTGTAAGAAAATTAAAAATTTTAGTTATAAAAGGTGCTATATAATTTTTTTATTTCGCAATTATCTTGTAGGATTTTAAAATTTGTCTTATTTTTAATATTTTATAAGTTTTATTATTAAAAAATGTTTTTTTTTTTAATTAATATTAAGAATATTGAATTTATTATGAATTGAATTTTTATTTCACTATTTTCCGAGCAATATATTAAATAAGATATTTTGAAATTTGGATTTTTGAGTTTTATTTTAAATTTTTTTTTTGTTGTATTTAAAATTTTATTCCAGCTAGCTAGATATCCTAGTGTTTAAGATATCCTAGTGTTTAAGAAGTCAAATTAGTGGAATAAACAAAAAAAAATTAACTAACTAACCATCACGCCGTCTCGCCGAAGGAGGAAGCAGAAATAATGGACTGCTACACTTTTTTTTCTCGTCATACTTTTCTTCTTCTTCTTCTCCTTATTGACCTTTGTTCTGTTCTTGAAATCAGGCTGGCCTCTCTTGGGAGGTTGACTCCCAGCTATCTCTCCATCTCTTCGGCGGTCTTCCGGGGGGACGGCAGCCGGCAGGAATCTGATGTGCCACAGCGTGTGGGATTCTGGTGGGATCCATCCTCTGCACGTGCGCATTTCAGTATCTTCTGCGTTGTCTGCCCCATCTCACGACATCTTCCACCTTGCAGATCTCGCGGATAGCCGTGTTCCTCACCCTATCTCGAAAAATCATTCCTGCTATCATCCTCGGCGTCCTCATCTCTGCCACCCGTACTCTAGCCTTCGTTCTTGTGGTATCTCGCTTCCTCAACATTCATAAATCGTGAATTTCAAAACTTTGAAAACATCGCCGGCATTCAATATTTGATTTATTTGATCCTGTCACGTTTTTCTCGGTCTTCCTCTACTTCTAGTTTCATTTATAATACATCAATTAACATATACCCTTATGTATGGAAGCGAAGCATGGAACTGGCAAAAGAAGGATGAAAGTAGAATAAATGCAGTAGAAATGAGATCTCTTAGACGAATGTGTGGATACTCTGTGTATGATAGAGTGTCGAATGAAAATATAAGAAGAGAATGCGGTGCGAATGAGGGTGTTATGAACAAAATAATGAAAGGATCATTAAGATGGTTTGGACATATGGAAAGAATGAATGAAGGAAGAATGCTAAAAAAATTATACGTTAATGATGTAAATGGAACCAGAAATAGAGGAAGACCGAGGAAAACTTGGCACGATAAAATAAATCAAATATTGAATGTCGGCTATGTGAGGAGTCAGAGAAATCGACGCGCGTGCATGACAGGAATGTCAAATCTGCATGTCAAATATGTCAGGAAAGAAAAGTGTGACAGTCCATTCTTTCTGCCTACCCCTTCGGGGAGACGGCGTGATGGTACATACTTTATTTTAGTTTTCTTTATTCATTCATTCTTTCCATGTGTCCAAACCATCTTTGTGATCCTTTCATTATTTTGTTCATAACACTTTCGTTCACATTGCATTAACTTCTTACATTTTCATTCGACACTCCATCATACACAGATTTTCCACTTTAATGGAACTCTCGGCTTACTGATTTAAGGTAACGAAATTGTTTTGTTCAATGATATAAAATAGATGATTTCGTGCGTGTTGGCGCGGACTTCTTAACTTCTGGGCTTCTAACAGAAGGTGATATTGTGGAAGCTGTCCCCAACAAAGTGATAATGATGATGTGGCCGGTGAATGTCAAAATAAGAAATCCAAACCAGTAACGACGATCTCCAGAGCTCACGTTATGTGACCGCTCCATATACTTCATGTCTTCATGTGACAGGTATGTTTGTAAGACATAATGAGTAATGCTTATAACAAACTAATTGATCAAGTGGATTGATGCATTTGCCGAGGCCGACACTTAGCTGGCCTCCACATATATAAGGATGCTGGGGCTGCTGCTCCTCGCTAGAGGGGTTTCTACGGTTGTCTATACCACCGGAATTCACCGTAATTTCTGCTCTTTCTTGCCCTCTGAGGGTGCGCTGTTTTCCAGCTGGGAGGAGGGGGTTGCTCCTCTGTGAAGGGCCTCGTTCCTCTCCCTCTCGGCCATTATAATAATTTGTGCAGTGATTTTTATTTAACCACTTCAAAACCGCGAGGCCACTGGTGGCCGCTACGTAGGCGCACCACCAATACCGTAAGGCCACTTTGCATTAAAAAATGATTCCAGTAGGAATTTAAACATTTTTTTGAGTGGCTAGCGACATCTATACACTATCTCTGCAAGAAAAATGAACCTTCTGACGTTGCTCGATCTTATTGAAAAAAGGATTTTTATAGAAGTCGAGCACTAGGGTTACCACTTATGGTGAGATTGATATAAAGGATCAAAAGACAATGTAAAATCTAAGTCTGAGAAACTGACGTGCGTGCATGTATTTATTCATAAACATCCAATAGTTACATTGTATTCCCATGAGTAGAAAACTCATTAGGGGACAAAAGGGATAATTATAGGACATTCAGAAAATAGAAAAAAGAAAATAGACTTAAAACTAACAATTTACAATATGTACATTTTGTGATTTTATAAAATTATCTTACATTATAATATTTGATCACTTTAATACATCATAAATTGCACTAGTTAAAGAAAATATAAAACATATTTAAATAGTGAATTAACTTAATAGTATTCACCATATAAAAATAAAAAACAAAACGATATAAAAATAATAATTTTATGCATTGACACAATGTCCATTATTTCTGCCAATCTCTTCGTTAAAGCATGATGGTTAGTTATTTAAGTTATCTAAATAAAAACAATTCAGATATTATAATCATTTTAATTTCAGCATTGTGATTGTAAATGGATACAAAATTATTTTATTTAATGCGTATTTGGTGTGACTATTATGGGAGAGGGGACATTAGAAAATGTTTTCCTTGTTAAGGGGCTGGTAGTCCAGAAAAGGTTGGGATCCTATGATGTGGAGGAAGATTGAGAGGTATGTCAGGATAGTGCAGTGTAGCTGTCCATCCACTCTGCTTACCCCTTCGGAGAAACAGCGTGATGGTTAATAATAAGTTAGAACACTGACATTTTCAAAAATTAAAAAAAAAATTAATGTGCCACATTTTCCTCGATCTTCCGCTGATTTTAGTTCCATTTACATCATTAAGATACACAATTTTTAACATTATTTTTTCATTCATTCTTTCCATATGTCCAAACCAACTTAATATTCCTTTCATTATTTATTTCTATCAAATAAATCAAATATTGAATGTCGGCCACTTAAGGAGTCGGTGAAATCGACGTGCGTGCATGACACGGTCTATGAATATCGAGAAAGCAAGAGAAGTATGTTAGAAAAGAACAGTGAGACGCTCCATTCTTTCTGCCTATCCCTTCGGAGAGATGGCGTGATGTTTAGTTAGTGATTTATTGTTTCTTGACCAATGATGTATAACTCCATATTAAATAATTAATACTAATGAAAACGTCAGTTTTCCAGAAGTTTTATTATATGTTATGGTAATGATATGTTTTTCCCTTCCAAGGCATTATCAAATGTGTAGAAATTTCAACTCGTTGCAGTTTATATACACTAGTAAATGGAGCAGAATATGGTAATTAACGAAAATTGATGTGATTTTATACATATTACCATATTCTGCTCCATTTACAAGTGCATATAAACAGCAATGAGCTGAAATTTTGTCACATTTGATAATAACTTAGAAGGGCGAAACATGGCATTCCAGTAAAATATAATCACACATCTATTTTCTAGACGAAGTTTTATTATATTTTAGGATAATGACATGCTTTGCGTTGCTGAATTATTACCAAATGGACATTTGATAATGCTTTATCAATGTGAAACATGTCATTCTCATGAAATATAATAAAACTAGTATAAAACAGACTTTTTCATTCGTATTAAATATTTAATATGGATTGGATCACGAGATATATAATTAATTTTATAAATATTTTGGAATATTTATTAATATTTTTAATATCATTGTAAAAGTCGCACTGTAGCTAATTTTAAATATATTTTTAAGTTTTCTTTCTTTGTGAAATGTGCCATTAACATTTTTTTGTATTAAGTTTTTTTTTGGATTCGGTTTTAATTTTTATTTATGATAAAATTATTTTACGCAATCATTTGTGTTTTATTTTATATTACTTTGACCTTGCCACCTTGCCACATGGAATTGTACAGAACGGAGGAGATTCAGGGATCTGCAATGAGTTAGGTAAGAATTATTCTGCAAATCAGAGCAGAATGACATGACACGATGTATGAATGTTGAGGAAGCGAGAGAAGTATGCCAGAAGAGAACAGTTTGGCGGTCCATTATTTCTGCCTACCCCTTCGGAGAGACGGCGTGATGGTTAGTTAGTTAGATAGGCATTTAATAAAATAAAAAAGCCCATAAAAATAAAACAGATATTAAAAACAAGCATAGACGAAACAGCTGTCGCGAAAAATGATAATAAAATGTGATACCATAAACAGCCTTTTATATTTTAACAGTTAGTAATGTAATGGCTGATACAATGGACTATTTAATTAAAAAACAACACTAAACTAAGATGGTTTGGACATATGGAACAGATGGATGAGGGAAGAATGGTTAAAACGATATTTATATGCTTGGAAGTTAGGAAAAGATAGACGAAAGTAGGATAAATGACATAGAAATGATATCTCTGAGAAGAATGTGCGTGAAAACGATGTATGATAGAATATCTCACGATGAAAAAAGAAAGAAATGTAAGGCAGATGATTGCATCATACTTTAAATTAAAAAAGGATCACATAGATCCCAAAGTGGGCCCCCTGGCCCCCCCAGGGGGCCCTGGAGGGAGCTGAGGGGGTGATTCTGGCCTTGGGGAGTAGCGGAGCCCTGGGAAGCAAAAAAAGCGCCACAAGGGGCTTAAATGTATAACCTTATAGTTCATTCACAAATTGAAGATCTCGTATCGATGTATGGGTGCGGTGATAGTTTCTGTAATTTGATTGGTTGCCGAGTCAAATGAGCCGCGCGGCGTCAGTACGTTCCGAGACATGGAGGGAGCCGCACGTATTTGGCATTCTTTGGCATCTCGTATACTCGGTGATTCGAAAAATACTCGTTTTGCAGCAGTATTTTTGAAATACTACTTTTATTTTTGATTAATCCCATATTGACTGCGTCAGCTCTGTACAGTTTAAATACATAATCCAGAAAGACATTTTATAATATACTAGAGATAAACACCTGCAAGGATCAAATATTGTCATAATAAAAACCAATAAAGGAAAAAAATTATTAGTCTCACCCTTAGTCGCTTTTCCAAGAAAAAATAAAAAAGCAAATTATAATTTTAATGAACTTAATTTTGATAATTATTACAATTAAGCCGATAGCATTTTTGTTTATAAAAAAAAAAGTTTATTTATTTCAATGTTTGAATATACAATTGATAATGTTTTTTGGTTTTCCAATCATAAAAAAAAAAAATACCGTCTAGATATTTTGTAAACGCACTGTCATTCATAAACGATCTCCCTGTCGTGAACGGACTCTACACGATGTACACACGTATATAATTTGTTACATTCTAAAAGTTTGTTAAAAATAAATATAATCTATGATTTTGTGATGTTTAAAAAATTGAACTCCCCTGTCCGCCACTAAAATCTGAATTAGAAAATCTCTACAATTTTTCCATAATGAGCATGACTCACCGCTTTACCAGTCTATTCGTCCTCGCGCCCACTTTCTCCTACCCCCACTCCTTCTCCCCTCCACTTTATATTTCTTTCTTTAATAATAAACATGATTGTTTAGTGTTTTTACTTGGATTTAATTGATATCTTCTTTCTGTGTCCTGTCAGGTCTCCCTAACGTTGACTATCACCCTTGGTGATGACCTAGGGAAAATATTCAGAGTGGTATCTGGTAGAGTGGATTTTCTGTCGGGGTTACCTTCCCTTAGATGGGTGTATCCAGTTTTATGGCGCTGGAAGCTCGCCATTCGTCCTCTCTATATCTGCTATGGCACTAAGTAATATGTGCCACATTGCCCGGGGTTCGCGGGGTCTTTAAAAAGACCTCTCGAGGACGCTAGAGAGTTAGAATTGGAAGTAGTGTTGCTGTTGTAAATGCAACATGGCGCCTTACGACATTTTGTAGAGGCATACTTTCCAGCAAAACATATCCCATCGTAGCCCTGCTGTTGTAAATGCAACATGGCGCCTTACGACATTTTGTAGAGGCATACTTTCCAGCAAAACATATCCCATCGTAGCCCTACTATCCTTTTGAACCCCTTAATTTATATAAATTGTGACAAATTTGTTTCGCCTTGCGAGGGCATTCTCAAACTCGAGAAAGCCAATATCATAGACATAAACATATATAGATGAATGAAAATACTGTTTTTTTCCGCATTTGAGTTTTTTTCTCGACATGTTTCGAAAGCTTACTCCTTCATCATCGAGAGAACGTTATAAAGAACAGTTAGCTGGCGAGATGGCGGTCTCTAAGTGGACGTAATCGTCCTGGCAGGCAATTGAGGCGATCGGCTATAAGAGAGTATTGTGTAAAAAGGCGGGCAGCGTGGTACCCGCAGGTCGGTCATTACGGACTTCTCGGGCCGCCTCACGCGATGTCCGAAGGCTGCCGCTCAAGTAAAATCAATATCCACAAACAAAGAAACCAAACTGCTCGAGTCAACGGACCCTGTTCTAGTACAGGCACAGCCCTTCTGTGACGCGGAGAGCGAGCAAATGACGCGTTCTGTGGACGCTGAAGCGGCCCTTATGAAATTCACAATAAACAATACATCTAGACGATGGTTTGGACATATGGAACGAATGGATGAAAGTAGAATGGTTAAAAAGTTGTACACAAGCAGCGTGAGTGGAAAAAAGAAGCCGAGGACGACCGAAGAAAATGTAGCATGACCAAATTAATCAATTACTAAAAGGCGGCCACATTCGAAGTCGGAATAATCGACGTGCGTGCATGGTACGATGTATGAATGTAGAGGAAGCCCGAGAAATATGCCAGGACAGAGCATTGTGGCGATCCATCTTCTCTGCCTACCCCTACAGAGAAATGGCGTGATGGTTAGTTAGTTAGTTATCTAGACGATTCATATAAATGAAAACGTCTGTCTTCTATATTTGATAATGCCTTAGAAAGGCATGAAATGTCAATCCATATAAAATTTAATATAACTCCTATACCATAAGGCAGACATTTTCATTTATATTAATTATTTAATATAGAGTTTAACATCATTATTCAAGAAACAATAAATAATAGGTACATCTAGGTTTATTGTTTCTTGAAAAATGATGTAAAACTCCTTTCAGAGGAACACTCCGGGCCACACAAATCATGACCCCGGATAAACCAACAACCCACCAAATCACCTTCCAACAATGTTCCCATCAGACGTAAGAGGAATAGCCACATGAGCTGAACCTCTGTAAGCCAGAAGATCCAAGTCCATATTAAATAATTAATGAGAATGAAAATATCTGTTTTATACTAGTTTTATTATATTTTATGGGAAAGAAATACACGTTGTAGATATTTGATAATGCCTAAAAAGGGGGAAACATGTCATTCCCATAAAATATAATAAAACTTCTAGAAAACTGACATTGTAATTCGTATTAATTATTTAATACATCTAGAATTTATTCACTTCAGTAAGAATATTGGGGTTCAAAAAGGTAGTAGGGCTACGATGGGGTATGTTTTGCTGGAAAATAAGCCTCTACAAAATGTCGTAAGGCGCCATGTTGCATTTACAACAGCAACACTACTATCAAGTCCAATTCTCTAGCGTCCACGAGAGGTCTTTTAAAGACCCCGCGAACCCCGGGCAATGTGGCACATATTACTTAGTGCCATAGCAGATGGAGAGAGGACGAATGGCGAGCTTCCAGCGCCATGAAACTGGATACACCCATCTAAGGGAAGGTAACCCCGACAGAAAATCTTCCAGAGAAGGCAAGGGGATACCACTCTGGATATTTTTCCCCAGGTCATCACCATGAGGCCTACTCAAGGGTGATAGTCAACGTTAGGGTGACCTGACAAGATTGGAAAGCGAAGCTTGGAGCTCGCAAAAGAAGGATGAAAGTAAATAGGATAAATGCCTTAGAAATGAAATCACTCTGAAGAATATGCAGAAAAACGATATATGATAGAATACTTAACGACGAAATAAATAAAGAAATGTAAGGCAGATGGTTGTACAGGGTGTTTTTTTTAGAGGTTTGGTTTTTAAACGGGCAACATTGTTTTTACAGACTCTCAATTTGACAGTTGACAGTTGATTTGTTGTCAGTACATTATGCCATTTTACCATGAATAGTGACGCCTGTCTAAGGCATTTATTTATTATTTATTTACTTGAAATATTACACATGTACACAACACATTTTCTAATAAAAACAATTAAACATTCAATTATAATAATAAGGTTACATTTTGTTTATACACTTATTTAATTCTATTCCAAAAAATTTTATGTTTTGCCCACTTCTGACATCCTCCGGTATATCTTCATAAATTTTACATGCTTTATACGTAAGAGAATTCTGAAATTTGTTTTTTTTTACTTAATGGTTTTTAGAACTTGTGGATCTGTTTTTATGGCGTCGAGGTCTCCTGGGACACAGAACTCCAACTGTCTCGCCTTCTCTTCGCAGGTCTTTCGGGTTGGCGAGGTCCCATTGGCACGTTGTTTGCGTCTGCTTGGGGGAGTCTACGTGGTCACGGCAGAAGCGTCTTCTTTTCCTGCCCCATCTGACAATATCTTTGTTATCCCAGGTCTCACGTATTACTGTGTTTGTTTATCGCAGGTCTCATGTATTATTTCATTATGTGTTATTTACTATTGTATCTCACACTTTTTGTTAATGATATTATGTATCATTGGTGTATTGGAATGTTGTTCCGTGATGTTTTTGATATGTTTAAATAAATAAATGAAAATAAATTAAATATATCTACATTTGCATTACTGACCTAATCGGTTCATTTGGGTGTTAACACACTCAAATGACTATACGTTGTTGTTAGTTTTTTTCCGCACGCATAAATAAAGCTTACAACACAATATTCTCATTTTGTGTGGTAAATTTATATGGGAACCTTCTTTCTTGGTTCATATTGATGTTCATGTTGGTTACTTTTATCATTATTAAAGTCAAGACCTAAGACAAGCTAAACATGTCATTTCCATACAATATAATAAAAATAGTACCTATAATAAATCAGACGCTTTCATTCGTATTAATATGGAATTAAACATCATTGTTCAAGAAAGAAATACGATAAATCTTCTCGAAAACAGAAGTTTTCATTAGTATTAATAAGTAGGGTCGTTCATAAATAATTTACTGTGCTATAATGCGGGGAAAATAGCGTTAGTCTATCAGTAATGTAATGTTTTGTAAACAATTTAATAAATTAACTATGAACTGACCTTCGGCCGTCTTCGCTTGTATTCGTGTAAGGTCGTGTGATAGGGCATAGGCCACTTTAACCCTCCAACGACCGTCGCTCTTTTTCATATGAACGAAATATTTATAAGGATTAATTGTATCTCAATAGAGACGAAGATGTAAATTGTTTTTTGGAAACAGAATATGGTGGTCGAGGCGTTTATAGGACTTATGACCTGTCATTGGTTGGGTTAAGCGATCGCATTATGTTAACAACATTTCCCATTCCGCCCTTCTTATGACCACCACGTCTGACAAATTTTTGAAAGATGGTATATATGCTACTATGTTGAGACACACTTCACATTTTTAGGTCAATCTACACTAGCGCCACCTATTAAGAATATATGCAAGCATTAAGCAGAAATTCTTTATTAATGCAATGTGAAAGGCTTCGCAACTATCATACATTGCTAGACAACGCCTGGAGATCCAATCTCCAATTTTTATGCTTTTACATATATTCGTTGAGATTTTACAGAATATGGTGGTCGAGGCGTTTACATGACTTATGACCTGTCATTGGTTGGGTTAAGCGATCGCTTTATGTTAACAACATTCCCCATTCCGCCCTTCTTACGAACACACCACGTCTGACTTTTTTTGGAAGTTGTATATATGCTAGGAACGCAGCAATCCGAGGAATGGACGGCGATACTGGCATCAACACGTAGAAAGGATGAGCTCAAATAGGATACCACACATAGCTCTCCATGGAACGCCAAACGGACAACGCCGACCAGGAAGACCCCCGAAACGGTGGAGAGAAAGCTGGAATTCAGCGTCTCAAGATGACCCACCTGAGATAACAGACTTCCGAGTCTACCAAAAGTGAAGAAGAAGAAGAAGAAGTATATATGCTACTATGTTGCACCACACTTCACATGTTACTAGTTCAATCTACACTAGCGCCATCTATTAAGAATAGGCGTAAAGATGATTAACCCGCAATGGGTAAAATCCAGTATTTGTCTACAAATATTGGTAACATTCATGAAATATTTATAATATATTAATTTATTTTCCAACGTCATTTTTCTTCTTGTTGTTCCTCTCCTAAGGTTGGACAGCTCCATGGCTTTTTCTACCCTTGATGCAGCAGCTCTAAACAGGGAAGTTGTGTTGCAACTGAACCATTCTCCAAGGTAAGACGCAATAATCTGCCTCTCCCAACACTTCACTTTCCTTCAATTTTACATTGGACAATCAGTTGCAGCACTTTGTACTTATCTTCTCCTTCTTCTAATAGATCTGACGATCTGTGACACAGAAATCATATCTCGTCGGATGATGAGATCCAGCTGTCCCTCCATCTCTTAGGCGGTCTTCCAGGTGGGCGGTGTCCGGAGGGGATTTCATAAGCGGCTGTATATGCAAGTCTATCACCATCCATTCGGGCTACATGGTCCCTCCAGTATCTTCTTTTGGATCTACTCCACTGAACGGTATCCTCTATTTCGCAAGTTTTTCTTATGTCTACGTTGCGGACACGATCTCGGAGAGTTTTTCCAGTAATTGATCTTAGGACCTTCATCTCCGATGTTTTTAGTAGTCCCTTGGTTCGCACAGTGTCAGCCCGCGTCTCTACAGCTTAAGGCATGATAGGTCGCTCGCATGTTTTATAAATTCTGATCTTGCTATCGATACGCATGTGCTTGTTCTTCCAGACCAGATTCTTCAGGCATCCTGACACGGCAGAGGCTTTACTGACTTGTTCTCGTACTTCGGTATAAAGGTCATTATGGCTGCAGATCTCTACTCCCAAATATCTGAAACTCATTACTTGCTCCACAGGTATATCATCAACAGTCAGCTTACATCTTGTAGGTTGCCTAGATATAGCGAGACTTTTTGCCCGGAGTATTCCAATTTTCTGCGCTTAAGGTGATGATAATCGGTATTTCGTTTATTCTGCTTCTATGGTTATTGTTAATATCAAGAATTTATGAATTAATTCATTGACTAACCATCATACCGTTTCTGGAGGGGTAGGCAGATATGATGGACCACCACACAGTTCTATCCTGGCATAACTCACGCTCTTCCTCTACATTTACACACAGTGACTCGTCGATTTTTCTGAATTAGAATAGGGTCGCTCTGTATTAATTAATTCATTTGGTCATGCCACGTTTTCTTAATTTTTCTTGAATTTCCATGCCTTCCCTAGTCTTTCCTTGTCTTTCCTTGATCTTCCTTGACATTTCTTGTCTTTCTCTGACATTATTTAAATTTCCTTAATTTTCCTTGTCTTTTCTTGAATTTCCTTGACTTTCCTTGACTCTCCTTGACTTTCTTTGACATTTCTTGACTTTCCTTGTCTTTCCTTAGTTTCCTTAGCTTAATACTCCTCAAAGCAGTTCGCTTTGAAACTTATATATTTATATAGTACACGTTCATATATTCCACATTCTTAATTTCAAATTTAAAAACAGTTTTCTATGGATATTCATTTTACCTTAAAAATAATGAAAGCGGCAATGAGAGGCTTAAGGCAATACTTCTCAAACTTTGTATTTTTATGTCATTAGACTAAGAACAAAAGGAAGTAAAGATAAATGGGATTTACATGAACAACCCCAGACCAAATTAACCACATTTTAACGGTTGGCCATTTTAGAAGTCGGAATAATCGACGTGCGTGTATGACTCGCATAAACGTGGAGGATTCTAGAGAGGCGTGCCAGGATAGAGTAGTGTGGTGGTCCATTCTCTCTGCCTACTCCTTCAGGGAAACGGCGTGCTTGTTTGTTGTTGTTATACCTACGTAACCATTGAATTAACGACCTTCGTGGGAGTGGTATGAGCTCTGACTGCCATGCCGAAGGTCCCGGGTTCAATTACCGGCGATGGCAGTGTGATTGTCACACTGTCTTTGGTCTGGTGTAGAATTAACGAGACAAAAAATGGCGATAGATTAGCTATCACATATCACGAGAATCAATATAATAGCTAAAAAATATATACAGTAATAGGGTTCAAACGACCTGTATATAAAATAATAATAATATATTGTAAGTTGCCGACATCGTGGATCGTACTTCTTCCTCAGCCTATTCCCGTCCACTCCTGGACAAAGGCCTCCTCCATTCGCTTCCATGTCACTCTGTCTTGTGCAGACTGCATCCAGGTTATTCCGACGTGTCTGTTAAGATCATCCATCCACCGTAGTTGCGGTCGCCCTGCACTTCTCTTTGCCGTCCACGGTCTCCAAGTCAGCAGTCTTCTTGTCCATTTTTCATCTGAGATTCTGGCTACGTGACCCGCCCATTGCCATTTTATAGTCGCCACCCGGTGGATGATGTCAGTGACCTTTGTTTATTCTCTCACCGTATCGTTTCTGACTGCCTTTTAGGCTTATTCCTAACATGGCTCTTTGGGTCACTCGTAGTTTCTCGGCACTTTGTTTGGACAATGTAACAGTTTCAAGACCATAAGTACCAACTGGCAGAACGCAGGCTTCATAGGCTTTTCGTTTCAGTTTGATCGATATTTTACGGTTTTTAAGGATAGGATATTTTTTTTAGAATATACAATATATTATTTTACCTGTTCTCAATAGATACCTTAAACCCTTATTTTGTAATGTCTATTGATGAAATAAACTGATTTGATTTGATGTAGCCAGAAATGACAGTAAGATGGAAGCCCAGAATACTTCAATTGAGGCCTTGGACAAAGATAATGAGTGTCCGGAGACCACCTAAAAGATGGACTGTCGACAACGACCTGGATGCGGAAGAGACAAAAGACAGGGACGAGTGTTGAAAAATGGACGAGGCAGTGTAATCCAGCAGTGGAAGGATTCTTGGCAACGAAAAGGCTCGAGAGGCAACGCTCAAGAAGGTCATTATGGCTGTAGATCTCTACTCCCAACGATCTGAAGCTCATTACTTGCCCCGCAGGTACCATATCATCAACAGTTAGTTTACACTTCGTAGGTTGTCTGAATATTGAACATCTTTTTGTTTTGGTGACTGATATAGCCATATTTAGCATTTTTGATGCTTACAACATTCTTTGCAAGTCATCTTCAGATTCAGCTATTATTGCGCCATCGTCTGCATAACAAACTTTATAACTCAGTCCCAAGCTAGCCACCTCTGCTGTGATTTCGTCCATTATTCTATAAGATTGTATAAAAAGGGGCTCAAATTATCTCCCTGTCTTATACTATTGCTTTCTGAAATTTCCCTGAACAATTCATCGTCAATCTTAATTTTCGTTTTGCAATTAGCAAATAGATATTGGACAGTATTTACCAATGTGTTAAAAAATTCTCCTTTCCTATAATTTTTCTACAATACGTCACCTGAGAGTAAGAGGGTTCCAACTAACAAAATTTCACATTTAGCTTTTTTTCGTGAAAAGGGTTCTTACTAACCTTATCTATACGTACAATTAAAAAAAACATGTAATAGTATCGTCATTTTTATGTTACGAAAATAATCAAGTTCCATCTGATCATTTAAAACACACTATTCACTAAATAAGGATTCATTTAAACTTAGAACTGTATTATTCCAACTGTTGCCAGACAAAATTTACACGTTTCTCGGTAAAAGAATATCTGGAAATTGGAATAAAACCCTTTTATTCCAAGATACACACCCGAAACCAACAAAACTTTGACTTCATTTTTCTCAGCTTTTTACTTTTGTCAGTTGGAACCTTCTTACTCTCAGGTGACGAATATTCTTTAACAGTACTATTTAAAACATAATATAGTCTAATGGAAATAATGTGTTGACAGCTCTATGTTTCTGAGGTGACTAATTTCCCATAAAAATAATTAGTGCTTACCAATTTGTCTGTTCCTGTCCCTATAACACAAAATTGGGAGCTTATCTACAAAAACCGATTACGCAACCGGTCAGGACATGTATTTGGCATGATAATACAATCGTTTATTTTTAATTACGAATATTGAAAATTTATACCTATTGATAAACCAGATAGCCGTGCGTCGGGGGGACCTGACAGGGCATTTTAAGAAGAAGTATATCATAAGCAAGGTAAATAATAATGCAACTCCCATATAAAAAAAAGCAGTGGAAGGAAGAAGGCTGGACAAGAAGAAGTAATTAAAAATCCTGAAGACTGTCTTCGCCTCCAGTCGGACATCAATAATATTGTCAACTGGAGTCACAGTAATCAAATGCAATTCAATGTCTCTAAATGCGTTATGCTATCTTTTACTAGAGCATTGAGAACTGTGTATTATAGATACACAATGAACAACCAGCAACTAGCACATATATCTACGATTAGAGATCTCGGGATCATCTATGAGAGTAGGCTGACTTTTCATGCACATGTTGAGAGGATTTGTGACATTGCACTGAAGATGTTGGGCTTCATCGTCCGGACCGGCAGAGTTTTCAGGGATCCCAATGTGCTCAGAGTCCTATACAACGCATTGGTCCGGAGCAGACTCGAAAGTGGTTCTGTGATATGGAGTCCTCACGAGGCGAGATATTCCATTATGCTGGAGAGGGTTCAGAAAAAATTTCTGAGGTATCTCTACATGAGGGAGTATGGTAGCTATCCTTGGCTCTATCCCACGGCATTTCTTTTGGGAATGCTCGGAACCAATTCTCTACAGCTTCGAAGAGATGGACATCTAATTACCCATTTCTTTAGATTAATTAGGGGATACTTCGAGAACTCGGCCGTACTGGAGGGTGTTCGGCTTTTTGTCCCCGATAGATATCTCCGACAGCGACAGCACAGATTGTTTTACCTACCGGCCGCCAGAACCAATCTGCCTCTGGTGACACCGGTGGGAAGAGCAATTAGTCTGCTGAACGCGGTCTCCTCGGAGATCGACGTCTTTCATGTTAGTGAAAGTACGTTCAGAAGGCAAATACTCTTAATTCTGGAGAGTATCCTGTCTTCCTAATGTTGAACCATCTCTTATGCGTTTCTGGTAGTATACTATATATAATATATTATTTTACCTGTTCTCAATAGATGCCTTAAAAATAAATTTTGTAATGTCTGTTGATGAAATAAACTGATTTGATTTGATTTGATTTGATTTGAAAAGTATTATTGAGAATCTATGGTTTGAGATGTAGAGCATTATAGACCAGAGATAAAGGCGGCCACATTTGTCAAGCACTTTTGTTTTTGTTTGGTCCCGCCCGAGAGGTGGATATCGTTCATAATAATCTGGTATGCGTGAGCGGTTGCCAGGACATTGAAAACAGTTCGTTTGATTAAATTCTGTGACCTAGGCATGAAGGCAACAACTGCCACCAGTCCGGCACGCACCCGCAGTATTATAGAGTTGAGCATTATAATCGTATATTCCTATTACACCCCCATACACCGTCATGCCCTAACCCACGAACTTAATCCAATTCTAAGCGTTTGCTTATTGAAGCAATTTATTATATTTAAATGAATGGAATTATACATTTTTTATAATAACTTCTACAACTCCAGAAAAAAAGCTATTTTTAACAATTATTTTATTATTTATTATTGAGGGTAACAAACAGCAATTACAGTATATGAATATAAACACACAGAGACAACAAAACAAGGCCAATTACATGCTACCACAAATATTATATAACAACTGACAAGGTTAAATATATAAGAAGAATAAAGTAACACTTTGATAAGTTAAAGTTCGCCCCGAAGGGTTGCTCCAACCCTTTTGTTAATAGTTATCAATTGTTGTTAATTGTTGTCAACCAACAAATTAATTGTACTAAACGACCTATTGGGGTTCAAAAGGGTAGTAGGGCTACGATGGGGTATGTGTTTTGGTGGAAAATATGCCTCTACAAAATGTCGTAAAGCGCCATGTTGAATTTACAACAGCATATATGATTCCCTTCTGGGGGACAGGAAACCAAAAGGACATCTCCAGACTCCAAAGCCAACAAAATAAAATAATAAAATTAGCATCTAACATTAACTACCTTACCCCAACGGACATATCAGACCTGACCAAATATGAGACCTTAAAAATAGTACACAGAGTGACCATGGAGAAGACAACAGATAGCAGCTACAAACCAACTTAAAATTCAGACATACACAGACACTGGACCAGGAACTGTGACAGATACCACTTACCGAATGCACGAACTAAGACAGGACAATCAAGGATATTGAACAATGGACTGAAACTTTACAATGAACTACCAAAAGACACAAGGAGTCTCACTACAACTCAATATAAAATATATCTGAAAAAATACATAATTAATACTAAGATCTAAAAATGTATCCATATAACCCAATTGGGTTTAAAAAATAAAAATAAAAATAATATCAAGTCCAACTCTCTAGCGTCCACGAGAGGTATTTTGAAAGACCCCGCGAATCCCGGGCAATGTGGCACATATTACTTAGTGCCATAGCAGATAGAGAGAGGACGAATGGCGAGCTTCCAGCGCCATAAAACTGGATACAGCCAGCTAAGGGTAATAACCCCGACAGAAAATCCTCCAGAGAAGGCAAGGGGATACCACTCCGGATATTTTCCCCCAGGTCATCACTATATAATAATTATAATAATTAGGCTAATTTGTATAGCGCCGTTTTCGTGAATAGCTCACCTCAAGGGCGCTATGGTGATAGTTAACGATTGGGAGACCTGACAAAACACAGAAAGAAGAAACGACCTATCATGACGTACGCTGTAGAGACGCGAGCCGACACCGTGCGAACCAAGGGACTACTAAGAACATCGGAGATGAAGGTCCCAAGATCAATTACGGGAAAAACTCTCCGAGATCGTGTCCGCAACGTAGACATAAGAAAAACTTGCGAAATAGAGGATATCGTCCAGTGGAGTAGATCCAGAAGAAGTACTGGAGGGACCATGTAGCCAGAATGGATAGTGATAGACTTGCATATACAGCCGCTTATGAAGTCCCCTCCGGACACCGCCCACCTGGAAGACCGCCTAAGAGATGGAGGGACAGCTGGACCTCATCATCCGACGAGACATGATTTCTGTGTCACAGATCGTCAGATCTATTAAAAGAAGAAGAAGAAGAATTGGACTAAAAGAAAATACTTTCCAAGCCATCTCCCTTCTTTTTCTCCCTCTCAGTTTAGGTCCTGTGACCTGTTTGTGACGGTGAGTTGCCCTGGGATGATGATGTCCAGCCATCATTCCATCTATTTTGCGATCTTCCTGGTAGTCCTCTTGCAGCTTGGGTTTTCGTCTTTAATAATTTTTGTAATTCTTGTATTCTACATGCGGCCCACGTGGTCTCTCCAAAAGCGCCTTCTGCTTCTATCCCATCTCACTATGTCCTCAACACCACAGACAGACCTTATCGTTTCATTTCTGATCCGATCTCTGAGGGTTTTGCCTGCGATGGAGCGTAGGGTTCGCATTTCTGCTACTCTAAGAAGGTTCTTAGTCCTATTGGTATCGGCTCTGACCTCTATTCCATACGTCATGATGGGGCGGACGCATATAGAAGAACAGACCATATATAACATTTTACCATTCTTTGTCGGAGTTTCAAGTTAAGACTATCGTTGCAAAAGAAAGTTCTCATTTTATTGAATGCAGCTCGTGCAACTTCAATTCTGCATTTTATTTTACGTTTTTATTCGTATTAACTTGCCAAATCTTTATTTTAAAAAGCGATTTTCTCGTCTTCAGTAAAACCCGCATTCTTGGTGCAGCCAGGAATATTATAAAGACATGTAACATGCTTCCATCGCGCCCTGCAAGACAGAGGGCCGCACGTCATTGTTCTGACAGGCTTTTTTCTGGTATTAGTGTAGTTATTCGCATTAACTATGCGCAGGTTCCAACACGATTTTTCAAATCCCCACACGTAAGAAAGCTATTTACTCCCTCCATTTACGCGACAGACGCGTCCGGCTAAAACACCGCGAATGATGGAGACATAATGGAGTTCTAATGCCCACCCTTTTGCATGGAAGTGAAGCTAGGAGCTGGAAAAATAGGATGAAGTAATTAATACGAATGAAAACATCAGTTTTCTAGAAGTTTAATTATATTTTATGGGAATGACATGTTTCGCTCTTCTAAGGCTTTATGAAATAAGTTTGATAATGCCTTAGAAGGGCGAAACATGTCATTCTCTTAAAATATAATAAAACTTCTAGATAACTGACGTTTTCATTCGTTTTAATGATTTGATATGGAGTTTTACATCATCGTTCAAGAAACAATTAACGAGTTTTACATTTTTAATAGTAAACACGATTGCAGTTAGAGAATGCCCTCGCAAAACGAAACAAATTTGTCACTTTTAATATAATAAATTTATAAAAAATAAAATTCAAGTAAAACCACTAAACAATCGTGTTTACTATTATAAATTAATATTGGAGTTTTACAAATCACGTACCTCAACCATCAATGAGTTTTACATCATCGTTCAAGAAATCATTAACGAGTTTTACATCATCGTTCAAGAAACAAAACATTGCAGAGAATGCCCTCGCAAGGCGAAACAAATGTATCACTATTCATATAATTTATATAAATTAAATCCAAATAAAATCACTCAACAAACGTATTTATTGTTTCTTGAACAATGATGTAAATCTCCATATTAAATAACTAATACGAATGAAAATATCAGTTTTCTAGACGTTTTATTATATTTTATGGGAATCACATGTTTCGCCCTTCTAAGGCATTATCAAATGTTTGATAATGCATTAGAAGGGCGAAACATGTCATTCTCATAAAACATGTCATTCACATAAAATAAAACAAACACTTGATAATTGCCTTAGAAGGGCGAAACATGTCATTCCCATAACATATAATAAAACTTCTAGTAAACTGACGTTTTCATTCGTATTAACTAAAGAAACGTGTTTACTATTATAAATTAATAATGGAGTTTTAAAAAACTAATACCTCAACCAACAATGAGTTTTACATCATCGTTCAAGAAACAATTAAAGAGTTTTACATAATCTTTCAAGAATAAATAATTAAATAAATTGCGCTGCAGAAAGAGCGTGTAGAACCGTGTTAGAACGTAGAACAGCAAGTGTTAATGTAATCCTCAATCGATTAGTAGTTGACATCTGACCTTTGCAGGTATTAGCATACCCCGAGGAAGTCTGACCGGAGAGTTATGGCCCGCACGGGGGTTCTTAACGCGCAACCCAACCCAACGTAACCCGACATAACCTAACAGTACGCCAGCCTTGTCCCTTCGTTATAAACAGATCGATGTTACATTTGATATAAACACGGTATTATAAAACTCTATAAAACATTGATTTGTAGCATTTACTGTATAAATTAAAAAGTTTCAATCCTGGGATTGGTTTGCAGCAATTTCCTCTATTCTTCTCTTCCATTCTTCCCTGTCTTGTGCGGCTCTTTTGAAATGTGCATATGATGAGCAGCGCACGTCCACCAACAGGTCCTCCAGGTACTCTCGGCGTGGGCGTCCCCTAGAGTTTGTCCCCTCGGTCATACCCTCCATTATGGCATGTAAAAGACCTTCTTGACGTATTACGTGGCCGATCCATCTGGGCAGGTGTCTTCCTCCTTCAATTCCTTGAAGAACTTCCTCATTCGTGATGTGGTCTCTCCAGGAAATTCCTAATAGTCTTCTATAGGACCACATCTCAAAAGCCTCTAGTCTCCGCTTATCTCTTTCGGATAGGCACCATGTCTCGCAGCCGTACATCAAGATACTCCATACATAGTTCTTGATGAGGAGTATTCTCAGTTTTAGGTCTATATTATTTGATTATATTATTTTCGACCTTTTATTAAATGCAAACCTAGCCTGATGTATACGGCTGTCGACCTCGCTCTTAGACCGACCGTCCCATGTTATTTTAGACAAACTCCTTGGTGTTCTTTAGTGGAACTCATGACATCACTACTCTCATCTGATGTTGCGTTCTGCCTACAGTCAGCAGCTTTGTTTTGTCTTTATTTATCTTCATGTTGTAGCTATCTTGAAGAATGCCTTGCAAAGTTGCTAAGGCCTCCTGCAGTTCCTCCTCACTTTCAGCAACCATAGCAATATCGTCAGCAAACCTTATCATGTCTATCTTTTGCCCGTGTATCCTTACACCTTCTCTGTGACTCATTTTCTCTCTCAAGTCGTCAATCGCATTTTGTATGTTAACGTTAAAAAGAGCAGGTGACAGAGAAAATCCCTGTCTTACCCCTTGTCTTATACTGGCTTCATTTGTACCCTCGTCACATCTGATTATGGCGACCTCATTCTTGTATAGCGCCTGGACTATTTGTCTATATTTGATATCAGTTAATTTACTGTATACATATGATGGAATACCGGTCTGTCTCAAAAGAAAGGTCTACGACATGTGTATACTGCACGTGATGACATACGGATTAGAGACGACAACTCTTACAGCAAAAAGTGTCCACAGGCTCAAGTGTACACAGAGGTCCATGGAAAGACAGATACTTGGTGTGAGCTTGCGTGACCGCATAAGGAATGAAAAAATCAGACGCCGCACCAGGGTTGTTGACGTCATGGACCGAGTGGCAAAATTGAAATGGCAATGGGCTGGACACTTGGCTAGACAGGGTGGCAACAGATGGGCACCCAGGATACTCAGTTGGAGACCATGGGCAAATAGGCAAAGTGTTGGAAAGCCACCGATGAGATGGACCGATGATATTGTCAAAAGGGTTGGAAAATCTTGGATGCAAAGGGGGCAGGATAGAGACGAGTGGAGGAAATTGGAAGAGGACTATATCCAGCAGTGGGGGGAAGAAGGCTAGCAAAAAAAGAAAGAAGACCTCTTCTTCTACAATAGCGAGAAGCATCGAATCCGACGGATCGAACCCATGATTTAACAACAACAACAAACCATCACGCCGTTTCCCCGCAGGGGTAGGCAGAGAGAATGGACCGCCACACTAATGTATCCTGGCACACCTCTCTAGATTCCTCCACATTCATACAGAGAGTCAGACACGCGCATCGATTCTTCCGACTTCTAACATGACCAACCTTTAAAATTTGATTAATTTGGTCATGCCATGTTTTCCTCGGTTTGCCTCGACTCTGTACTCCATTTACACCATTTACGTATACTTTCTTAACCATTCTTTCTCCATCCATGCGCTCCATATGTCCAAACCAACGCAGCGATCCTTTCATAATTTTGTTCATAATACCTTCTTCCGCTCGACATTCCTTTCTTATCAGCATTTGAGATTCTGTCGTATATCGTTCCACACATACGTCTTAGGGACCTCATCTCTAGCGCATTTATTCTGCTTTAAAAGTTTTAAAATGAAATCTTGGTATCAGGATAGCAGAATGCCCAAGGAGATATGTGGGTAGTTTGAAGCTCCAAATTCCAAATGCTATTCATCTTGCTCACTCTCATACGCAAGAAAGAAATTAAAAGCATCTTCGGTATTTTGATGTAATTACTAGTATATTTTAACGCCCGATACCTCCTAGCACGTCATGATCTCCTGGTGCTTAATATTTTCAAAACATAATTTTGTATGGAGAATTTGGGATTTCTGCTTAAAAAAAAAACAATTTCGACCGCAAACATCGAATTCCGAAATTATGTTTTCACGATTTTATATATTTTAATTTTTAAAATGAAATCTTGTTATCAGGATAGCAGAATGTCCAAAGAGATATGTGGGTAGTTTGAAGCTTGAAATCACAAATGCTACTTATCTTGCTCACTCTCATACGCATGAAAGAAATGAAAAGCATCTTCGGTATTTTTGATGTAATTACTATATGTTTTAACGTTCGATACCTCCTAGCACGTCATTAACTCCTGGTGCTTAATATTTTTAAATCACGATTTTGTAAGGAGAATTTGGGATTTCTGCTTAAAAAAAAAACAATTTCAACTGCAAACATCATTCCAAAATTTTGTTTTCACGATTTTATAAATTTGAATTTAAAAAAACGAACAATTTCTTCATACAAAAAGTTTCAAAATGAAATCTTGGTATCAGGATAGCAGAATGGCTAAGAAGATAGTGGGTAGTTTGAAGCGTGAAATCGGTTTCGGTTCTTAAAACCTTCTTTACCGTATTGTGCATTGCACAGCCCCTTAAATTGTTACACAAACAACATTATTGGCAATATGTTCTCCTGGTATTCGTAATTTTAATGCTATGAGTAGTGTGTGAATGAAAAGGTGAATGGAATATTTGCAAGGTAATTGAATATTTTGATGATTTATGTATAGAGCCACAAATGTAAGCTGGCAGCGCGCGGTGGTGGAAATGTGAACTAAACGCCAAATGTCAATATGACAGATTTGAGTTTTTGTTTGCATCGTCGCGTCGCCGTGATTTTTAGTTTTCTTTGTTAATTAATAATAGACCAACAATGCCGAAAAAATCAGTATAAGAAAGACTATTCTAAAAGTCGACTTGAACGAATTATCAGTGCGGCAAATATAATTAAGACTATTTTGAGAAGTTAAATGGTAAAAAGCGAATTATGAAAAATGATGCGCCTTTATGTTTACTGACATTTTTATTGATAGTTTTAGAAACATTTCAATGTTTTGATGATTTACGTAATTAGACAAATTTCTACTTACTTCTAGTGTAATGTTGGTTTATTTGTAATCATATAACCGATGTTTAGTTTAAATATCACGGAAAAATTACAAGTGATTTGTTTTGTAAATCACCACTTTTTTTGGAAATTGTCATTTAAAATGTATGATGTTTCCGTCTGGTATTTCCTAATGTGGATAGACAGTTCTAGTTTTAGTATTGATAATGAATGTCTATTTACACTTACTAATTAAGAAAAATAAAAGTTTTGATTTTAAAGATTTTTTATTTATTAATTTAAAACACTCGATCTCAAAATATGTAAGGATCGCTGCGTTGGTTCGGACATACGCAGCGCATTCATGCTCACTTTAAGAAAGTTTACGTTAACGATGTAAATGAGTACGGAGTCGAGGTAGACCGAGGAAAACTTGGCATGACCAAATTAATCAAATTTTAAAGGTTGGTCATGTTAGAAGTCGGAAGAATCGACGTGCGTGTATGACTCGTTGTATGAATTATGAGGAAACTAGAGAGGTGTGTATGGATAGAGTAGTGTGGCGGTTCATTCTCTCTGTGTACCCCTGCGGAAGTTCGTTTGCGAGAAAGCTTTCGCCACGGTCAACGTCTACGTTGGGGGGACCCGACACGGCACTATCAGAAGAAGAAGAATTTGTCTTTAGTAAAATTATATTTAAATAAACATTAAATTATCTATTTACAAATATATTATATAAATTATTTAAATAATAACAGAGTCAACAGAAGAGATAGTATAGGCAGGAATGTAAGTATCCTCGAAGTTTCACCGGCACCTGAAAATACAAATGACGCCGTTTTACATAATATTACTTTAAATTTTAATAATGAAAACGTACGTTTTCTAACAGTTTTATTATGTTCTAAAGGAGTGACGAGTTTCGTCTTACTTGGCTGTTATAAAATAAAATACGTGAAACATATTACTCCATTACCAGTTTACTAACGGAAAACGTACGTTTTCTAGAAGTTTTATGATATTTCTTGAAGTTTTACGTCACTCATTTGGAGTGACAAGTTTCGCCTTATCAAGGTGTTATTAAATATCATAGTAATGCGAAACGCATCACTCTTTTGTGGGTAATACCATTACACTTCTAAAAAAGGTATGTTTCTGAAAGTTTTATGATATAATTTTGAAGTTAAACGTCACTCACTTGGAGTGATGTGTTTCGATTTATTTAGATGTTATATCACAGCAATGCAAAACACGTCACTCCTTTGTAATACCATTACACTTCTAGAAAACATACGTTTCTAAAAGTTTTATGATATTTCTTGAAGTTTCACGTCACTCACTTGGGGTGACAAGTTTCGCCTTATCAAGATGTTATTAAATATCATAGTAATTCGAAACGCGTCACTCCTTTGTAATACACCATTACACTTCTAAAAAAGATATGTTCCTAAAAGTTTCATGATATTTCTTGAAGTTAAACGTCACTCACTTGGAGTGATGTGTTTTGCCTTATTGAGATGTTATTAAATATAGCAGCAATGCGAAACGCGTCACTCCTTTGTAATACCATTTCACTTCTAGGAAACGTACGTTTTCTTGAAGTTTCACGTCACTCACTTGGAGTGATGTATTTCGACTTATTTAGATGTGATTAAATATTACAGCAATGCAAAACGCGTCACTCCTTTGTAATACCCATTGCTCTTCTAGAAAACGTAAAAAACGAAACACGTTACTCATTTGGAGTGACGTGTTTCGCCTTATTAAGATGTTATTAAATATCACAGCAATGCGAAAAGCGTCACTCCTTTGTAATACCATTACAGTTCTAGGAAACGTACGTTTTCTAAAAGTTTAATGATATTTCTTGAAGTTTCACGTAGTGAAACTTCTGGAGTGTTTCGCCTTATTAAGATGTCATTAAATATTACAGCAATGCGAAACGCGTCACTTTGTAATATTATTAAACTTCTAGAAAACGTACTTTTTAAAAAGTTTTATGACGCAACAAGGGATTGATATGTTTCACCTTACTAGGGAATCTATTAACTAACTAACTAACTAACCATCACGCCGTCTCCCCGAAAGGGTAGGCAGAAAGAATGGACTGTCACACTTTTACTGATGCGGCACTCCATCCTTCTCTTTTCGCCCCGCGGGAGACGCGGTGTGATGGGTTGCGAACCTCATCGCCACCAATAGGCATCTCCCGCGCACACTTCGATCGTCCAACACCCACAAAATAAATCTAAAACAAATAATATAAAATACAATGATATAAAATAAAATAACAAAATAAAAATAATTTAATACAAAATGTTATTTTAAGATGGTGCACATTTGTCTATTTAATTTATGTTCCACGAATCCACCGTTTTTTAAATTATTATTAGGAATCTATTATCATTTGCTAATGTTCTAACATTTTGAAGGACTCGTTTCCTTTATAATGCAATTACACTTCTAGAAAAAGTACGTTTTCAATGCAACTAGGCATTTAAATGTTACGTTAATCCTACGCGAATGACACTTTTTCTGTTCTGTGACAAGGGTGGATACTTACTGCAGATATCAGGGTTGTACAGTTCCGTGAAGCCGATTTGGCACTGGCAGAGAGAGTTGCGGCATTCCGTTCTGCTGATGTCCTCATTCAGGTAACACTCAGAGGATCGAGCGCACACGCCGCGTAATTCTGCAAACATAAAAATATGATGTTAATAATGTGAATTTTGAAAAAGAAGAAATCACGACAGTCTGCAACATTAGCGTAAATGGTGAAAATTTGGAGCAAGTAGACGAGTTTGTGTATTTAGGTAGTGTGTTTACAGTGGAGAGATATATTGAAAGAAGGGTTGGGGCAGGCAACAAAGTGAATGGTGCACTTAAAGTTGTCATCGCAAACAAAAATATATCCAAAAAAGCTAAAATGGCAGTGCAAAATGGTGTTCTTCTACCGACCCTTATGTATAATATAAAAACGAAGCATGGAATTGGCAAAAGAGAAAAAGGCAATGCTTCCAGTCTGTTCATTGAGTTGACTTTTAAGATCTATGTTTCACATCCACACAATAAAACAGTCCATAAATAACATTTGACCATTCTCTGGGGGAGTTTCAAATTTATGTTATCATTGCAGAAGAGTGATTTAATTAATTAATCTACCAAGCTTCCATTCCCAAGTAAATGCAAATTAATCATTTATTAATTTCTACTAACAACCGCCATTTTACTAACAAACCGCCATTTTACTAACAATGCTACTAACATCATATTTGATGTAGTGGTCACGATACAGGCCATGCCTAGTGTGACAACTACAGTCCATAATATTTTTTTGGCAAATTATTGTTATAACTTGTAAAATAAATAAATAAATAAATAAAATATGTATAAATTATGTCTTTTCAAATGTATGTTTTTCCAAATTACAATTTTTTTAAAAATATTTTGTGAATGTATACTTATACTTGTATACGAAATCCTGGATTTTCACCAAAGGGTGGTTAATTCAAATTTAATTGTATCTCAATAGAGACGAAGATGCAAACTGGAAACTGAATATGGATGTATAGCATCCATATTCAGTTTCCAGTTTGCGTCTTCGTCTCTATTGAGATACAATTAAATTTGAATTAACCACCCTTTGGTGAAAATCCAGGATTTCGTATACAAGTATAAGTATACATTCACAAAATATTTGTAATTATTCTGGTCAAGTCTTTGGCATATAGAATGGAATAATACTCCTGGCGGCTTCTAACAATACGTTTACTCGTATAGGCTACAGCCTTCGCATTGTGTTAATAAGGCAGTTTGCTAAATGCTGAAAATCATTCTCCATAGATGGCGTTAGTGGGTCGGTTGTATAAGTTAATCTTGAAAAGATTCACAAGTGCAACCAAATCTACATAGATGGACAATTAAAACTGACACGTGAAGATAGATATGGATTTGAAGTATATATACATCTTCCAAAAATTTGTCATGCATAATAATAACAAAGGTGGAATGGGGAATGTTGTAATTACATAAAGCGTGCGCTTAACCCAACCAATGACAGGTCATAAGTCCTGTAAACACCTTGATCATCCATATTCAGTTTCCAGTTTGTCTTCGTCTCTATTGAGATACAATTAAATTACAATTTTTTATATATATATTTTTAATATTTTTTTAAATATTATATTATCATCATGTATTATTATTATTTAATATTATTTATTGAAGGTGTGTGTAATGTCTCCATGGTTATTTAATCTATATATGGACAAGTGTATGAAAGAGCTGAAAGGGTTGGAAGCAGGTGCAAAAATGAACGGTG
Organism: Lepidostoma basale; assembly: GCA_022606425.2. Lineage (NCBI taxonomy): Eukaryota > Metazoa > Arthropoda > Insecta > Trichoptera > Lepidostomatidae > Lepidostoma > Lepidostoma basale. The sequence goes on along the minus strand of JAHDVF020000265.1, from coordinate 1,342,917 downwards.
TGTGAGTAAGCTGTTTGTTGTATGCGGACGACGCTGTGCTACTTGCAGACAACGAGCACGAACTGCAAGCCCTGGTGTCTAGTATGTATGAGGTATGCAAGCGATACGATTTGATGATGAATGTGAATAAGTCCAAGGTAATGATTTTCGAAAAAGAAGGAAGCATGACAGTCTCCAACATTAAGTGTAAACGGTGAAAATCTGGAACAAGTGGATGAATTTGTTTATTTAGGATGTATGTTTACAAATGATGAGAGGGTGGAGAAGGATATTGAAAGAAGGGTTGGGGCAGGCAACAGAATAAATGGTGCACTTAAAGTTGTCATCGCAAACAAAAGCCTATCCAAAAAAGCTAAGATGGCAGTGCACAATGGTGTTCTTGTGCCGACCCTTATGTATGAAAGTGAAGCATGGAACTGGCAAAAGAAGGATGAAAGTAGAATAAATGCAGTAGAAATGAGATCTCTAAGACGAATGTGGCAAATCTGTTTATGATAGAGTGACAAATGCAAGTATAAGAAGTGAATGTGGTGCGAATGAAAGTGTTATGAACAAAATAAGGAAAGAGTCATTAAGATGGTTTGGACACATAGAAAGAATGAGTGAAGACAGAATGGTAAAGAAGGTATATGTAAACGGCGTGAACGGAGCTAGAAATAGAGGAAGGCCGAGGAAAACGTGGCACGATCAAATCAATTAAATATTGAATGTCGGTCACGTGAGGAGTCGGAAAAATCGACGTGCGTGCATGACAAGATGTATGAATGTAGAGGAACCGAGAGACGTATGTCAGGACCGAACAGTGTGGCGTTCCATTCTTTCTGCCTACCCCTCCGGGGAGACGGCGTGATGGTAAGTTAGTTAGTTAGTTATTAGTTTTTCATTGTTTAGTTTTTATTATATGTTTATATGGGTTTGTACATATGGAACGAATGGATGAGAGTAGAATGGTTAAAAAGTTGTACAAAAGCAGCGTGAGTGGGAAAAGAAGCCAAGGACAACCGATGAAAACATGGCATGACCAAATTAATCAATTACTAAAAGGCGGCCACATTCGAAGTCGGAATAATCGACGTGCGTACATGGTACGATGTATGAATGTAGATGAAGCCCGAGAGGTATGCCAGGACAGGCCATTGTGGCGATCCGTCCTCTCTGCCTACCCCTCCGGGGAAATGGCGTGATGGTTAGTTAGTTAGTTAGTTAGTTTTTATATGTTTACACCTGAAGATGGAGGTATCCTCCGAAACATGTCGTGTGGATTAAACAAAGTTTTTCCATTTCCTAAGTATGATTTCATTTTATTAAATATTTAAAAAATAGATCGATTTGAAACACACAATTTAACTTCATACTCAGGTTCCAGCACCTCGGGAAAAGCTAGTGAATTATCACTAGCTTTTCCCGAGGAAAACATGGCATGACTTACATTAGTAAGTCATGCCATGTTTTCCTCGGTCTATGACCGAGCTATGATGAGTCAGGCAGATGGAAGATTGGCCTCAATTAGCGCTACTGATGAAGCAAAGATAAAGACCCTATTCTACATACCTATCTTGGGCCAACACTTGTGGTCTCGGAGGTGGCTGTCCGCCGTGCATTTGCAAGTCCCTTCCCAACAGTATACGGTGCTGTTGTCCCCAAGAGCTGGTCGGCACTGATCGTCCAATTGGCAGGAGTCGGTCCAAGAAGTAGCCACTTGAAATCAATACTCATAATTTATACAAACATATATCACTGATCCATGTTGGGTATCTCGCTAAGACACCATATACCCAACGTGGAAATTAGAAGACGCACCAGGGTCACCGATGTAGGGATACGCATTGCGAGGATGAAGTGGCAGTGGGATGGTCATGTGTGTCGACGGGATGATGGAAGATGGAGCCAGAGGATTACTGAATGGAGGCCAAGGTTGGGCCGGAGAAGTGTCGGGAGACAGCCCACCAGGTGGAGCGATGATATAGTGCAGACGGCGGGAAGGGCCTGGAGAACACTGGGGAGAGACCGAGAGAGATGCCGTGGGAGTGTAGAGACTTACTTCCAGCAGTGAACAGAGTAAAGCTGACGAAGATATCACTATCACGCAGCAAGGGACGGTGTACCTCAAGAATGAACTACAAAAAGAGTGAAGGACAACTGGTTGTCAACTTCTCAAAAGAGAACTTGACAGAGAAAATTACAGGTCAAAAAGTCATAACCAATAAGAATAACTATTCTTGTGGTCTGTTCTCCAGAGTGTTGCTCCTCCTGTGAGGTAGACTCTCAGCTGTCCTTCCATCTTTTAGGAAGTCTTCAATGAGGACAAATCCCATGAGGCTGATTATGTAGTGCAATATATGGGAGTCTGGTGGTGTCCATTCTTTGGACATGACAGTCCCTCCTTTGCTGTCTACTCCATCTTAAAATATCCTCAGCCTCACATATCTCTCTTATTCTGGGTTTCCTCACGCGATATTTAAGTGTCTTGTCTGGTTTCATCCTAAGTGTCTTCATCTCGGAAGTCCTCAGAACCTGTTAGGTCCTGACTGTGACTGCTACATGTTATAATTGGTCTTATATCACTCTTAATGTCTATGTCTTTGTTTTTCCATATTGTGGATTTTAGAGCACCAGAGATCGCAGCTGCACTGTTGACTTAACACAGATTGATTTTTTTAACACAGACAAGAACCTTCCACTTCTCTACAGTCAGGTTACATGTTTTTTGGTATATATTTACATAAAACAATATATAAATAAATGTTACCAATATTTGTAGATAAATAGTGGATTTTACCCATTGCGGGTTAAACCGCAATGGTTAAAATCCAGTATTTGTCTACAAATATTGGTAACATTCATGAAAAAACCAAAAACTGGTCCAAGTTTAAAAAGCATAAAAATTGGAGAAATATTCTCCTGGCGTTGTCAAGCAAATGTAGCCTTTCACATTGCAGTAATAAAAGATTTTCTGCTTAATGCTTACACCTATTCTTAATAGATGGCGCTAGTGTAGATTGAACTAGCAACATGTGAAGTGTGGTGCAACATAGCAGCATACGAGTATATACAACTTCCAAAATTTTGGCAGACGTGGCGTGTTCGTAAGAAGGGCGGAATGGGGAATGTTGTTAACATAAAGCGATCGCTTAACCCAACCAATGACAGGTCATAAGTCCTGTAAGCGACCACCATATTCTGTTTCCAAAAAACAATTTACATCTTCGTCTCTGTTGAGATTAGAATTAATCCTTAATATATATAAATACTTACACTTGAAGCATTGACCATTATCTTCGGACACGTAGCCATCTCCGCAGGAACACTTCTTAGAATCTTCGTCGCAGACGCTGTTGGCGACTGTACACTCCTCTCCACTAGTACAGGAGCCACCAAGACCTGTAAAACAAATAGCCATAATGACCTTTATACCGAAGTACGAGAACAAGTCAATAAAGCCTCTGACGTGTCAGTGTGTCTGAAAAATCTGGTCTGGAAGAACAGGCACATGCGTATCGACAGCAAGATCAGGATATATAAAACATGCGTGCGACCTATCATCAAATCAAATCAGTTTATTTTCTCAAAAGACATCATGACGTAGTAGAGACGCGGGCCGACACTGTACGAACCAAGTGGATGGAAATAATGCCTAAGAAAGTCGAAGTCATTTGATAATGCCTAAAAAAGCCAAATGTCATTTGATAATGTCTAAGAAAGTCAAATATCATTTAAGCATACCTAAAAAGTCAAATGTCATGTGATAATGCCTAAGAAAGTCAACTGTCATTTGATAATGCCTAAGAAAGTCAAATGTCATTTGATAATGCCTAAGAAAGACAAATATCATTTGATAATGCCTAAGAAAGTCAAAAGTCATTTGATAATGCCTAAGAAAGTCAAATGTCATTTATAATGCCTAAGAAAGTCAAATATCATTTAATCATGCCTAAGATAGTCAAAAGTCATTTGATAATGCCAAAAAAATAAATATGTAATTTGATAATGCCTAATAAAGTCAAATGTCATTTGATAATGCCTAAGAAAGTCAAATGTTGTTTGATAATGCCTAAGAAAGTCAAATATCATTTAATCTTGCCGAAGAAAGTCAAATGTCATTTCATAATGCTTAAGAAAGTCAAATGTCATTTCATAATGCTTAAGAAAGTCAAATGTCATTTGATAATGCCTAAGAAAGTCAAATATCATTTGATAATGCCGTAGAAAGACGAAACATTCCATTACCATAAATTATAATAAAATTTCTAGAAAATAGACGTTTTCATGCGTATCAATTATGTCGTAAATAACTCAGTTGTTTGTAACACCTGATGCTGACAAGATAGATCGGCGAAACAGCTGTCGCAACAATCTCATAAAATAAATTGTGATACGTATAATAGCAGGGTTTCAAAATGAAAACAGTTAATAGTGTTGAAATACCAAAACAATGGAGTATTATTTCCTTACCTACTTCGCATATCCCTTCATTGACGTAATAATCGTCATTGCAGGTGCACAAACCATTCTTACACTTGCTGTTCTTGTCCTTGCACTGCGTGTCCAGGGTGCACTGGTCTCCGATCTCTGAAACAATCGAATACTTTATACATTAAAATGGGTACACCAGATCAGGCGAAATAACAGAATACAGAGATGGAATACAAATTAATCAAGGCCAAATACGAATCTGATCTGACAGCAGTGGCGGTACTTCCATACAAGCCGAAAAGCCGGGCTTGCCTTAAAGAATCTATTATAAAACGATGTTTTTTGCGCGTTTGAGCCGTCTACGAATAAAACAATATTTTGAATTTTCGCGCGAGTTAAATCGATTTAATTCGTTGCGTTGCAAATGACTCAGCTGACATGCGCAGAAATGACCTACGTGTATGTTTTATTTCACTCATACGTACCGTAGTTGCGATACCCGCGAAATCGCCCATGTCCAAATGTTTTGTTTCATGTTTTCGATGGGTTTCATATCGGGCTTGCAAAATGTAAAAGGGTCTTTGTCGCACTTATGTATTCTTGGCTTGTTATCATATAGCTAGGTGCATATATACCAGAAGATTTTGCAAAGACAGAAGAGACACCAGGTGCATATTTTGTATGGATTTGAAGCCGGGCTTTATCACTCTGAAGTATGTTACTATTCGATGTGTCACGAACTTCATTTCTATTGTAAGAATGTTATCTGTAATTTACGTTATGTGCAGAAATGTTATGAAAAGAAAGATTATGTAATTTCTTTACGAACAATTTTTTTATTATTGTTTATTTACAGCTTATTTCTTATTAACCCTTAACGTACCGTGTTCAAAACAAAACGCTCGCTCCCATGTGGTCAATTCAGTTTACCGCTAACTTTATCCAAATATCAAGCATATGACTCGATGAATCAAAATTTAATTTATGTCATCTTGTAGGGAATTTCATTAGGAATAGATCGATATCTATAACATACTCGTACATGGATTATTTGAAAAACATATCATTATTAATTTTTTTCTGGAACCATGCGATTTCTGATATAGAATGCGACACAGCATATGAGCAACTGACACCAAGTGTGAACTTGTCTCGCCCCGCCGCGCGCGCCGCGCGCCGTGGCGCTATAATTTTACGTATGATAAAGGCACCTAGGCAAAATGTATAGTACGTTCAAGACAACGAGTACGTATTAATATTTGTCCCTTTTGGTAAAGTGTTTATATTTTCACAGTTCTGATATTATTAAGTTGCGTGCTGCGTTTCCGTCCACAGTCGGTATTATTACGTACCTATTGAAAAGGCCAAACATATAATTTATAATACGTTCAAAACAGCGAGTAAGTATTTGTCACTTTTGATAAAGTTGTAAATATTAGCAAAACAAATTCTACCTTAACACGAATGAAGGTGAGGGCAGTCTTAAAAATATTTTTTTTTGGGATGAAGGAAGTAATTTTTTGCTTTTTTTTTTATTACGAAATATTGAGAACACTTCAATGGAGGATTACAATTTTTTTTATAATATTAGGGTCCATAGGTTTTAAGAAAATCAACTTTAAATTGGCAGTGGAAACTCAATTGACCACATGGCAACGCGACGGTTAATTATATTTCTTCTTGTATTTGTAAATACATACAAGTATTTTTGTATAGATTTAAAATGCACCTAAAATGGGATTTAAAATAAATTAATTCACGAAATTTATTTAGAAAGGTAACTCTTTTCGGTAAAAGTCGAAAGGGCTTGCCACTGTCTGACAGCTATATATGATAAGGTTCCCACCACCACCCCAGACTGTTATAGGAAGCAGCGACGCCCTTTCGTCAGTCTCGCTGCACCATCTAGGCCTGTTCCTTGTCCATCCGGGACTTACGTTCATTTAATTTAGCCTTTTCTTGTCATCAATCAAAAGGGTGACAGACCACATTTAATCTATTCTTTCAACCTTATATATCTCCCGCGCGGCCTCACATCTCTTTATTATTAAATAAAATCAGAAGTAAATATTATATAAAGCACACCTTAAATTAGTAAAAACACATTAACATTATATAAAACACACATTAATACACAATAGGACAAATATATAACAAACTAAATTTTAAAACAGGAAGAAGATGGTGTATGAGGGAGGCGGGAAGATGTTAAGTAAGAATGAATAAATTGGGATGGGATGGATGGAGGACAGATTTTAAAAAGAGCAGAAATGACAGCTGTCAAATGTGATTTTTTTTTAAACATTCGACTTTAAAGAAACGATTAATTAACGTTTTTAACATTATTCTTCTTCTTCCTCAGCCATCTCTCCGCTGCTGAATATAGGCCTCCTCCATTTTTTATTATTTGTTTTTTTAATTAATTTTTTTTTTAAAACCCAATGTGGTTGCCCAGCGCCCTTGAGATGAGTAATTCATAAAAATGGCGCTCTATAAATTATCCTACTTATTATTATTATTATTATGGATACATTTTTAGATCTTACTATTAATTATGTAATGTTTCAGATATATTTTATATTGAGTTGTAGTGAGACTCCTTGTGTCTTTTGGTAGTTCATTGCAAAGTTTCAGTCCATTGTTCAATATCCTTGATTGTCCTGTCTTAGTTCGTGCATTCGGTAAGTGATATCTGTCACAGTTCCTGGTCCAGCGTCTGTGTACGTCTGAATTTTTAGTTAATTTGTAGCTGCTGTCTGTTGTCTCTTCCATGGTCACTCTGTGTACAATTTTCAAGGTCTAATATTTGGTCAGGTCTGATATGTCCATTTGTTTTGTTTGTCTGTAAACTTGTATGGTTGGGGTAAGGTAGTCAATGTTATATGCTAATTTTATTTTGTTGTCTTTGGAGTCTGGAGATGTCCTTTTGGTTTCCTGTCCCCCAGAAGGGAATCATATATGTCAGTCGGCTTTTAACATACGCTTCGTCTCTTCTTCTTCTTTTTGTCCTGTCACACCTCCGTGATGCATAAGGCCTCAAGGAATCTTCTCCACCCGACTCTATCGCATGCCTGATGTCTAACATCATCCCAAGTGAGGCCTGCTGCCTTAACCTCGTCCTGCAGGGTTCTTCTTCAGGTGGCTCTAGGTCTGCCTCGCTTTCTCTTTACCCCCATAGGGGACCAGTCTAGTGCACCCTGAGCGATGCATACGCTTCGTACATCATAACTTTTCCCCTTCTTGGTATGTAATTCTGTATTTTGTAGAAGAGGGAGTTTCTTCCACTCCGCTCTATCTGGGGCTTTTTTTTGTCACATTCTACCCGCGACAGGGATAATGTCGTCGGCCCATCTTTTTTGGGGTCGGCCCACTCCTCTTCTTCTATCCCATGCTCTCCATTGGAGGACTCTGGGTGCCAATCGCTTCGTTCCCTGTCTGGCGACATGACCTGCCCACTGCCATTTCTGCTTAGCGACAAGGTCCATTAAGTCTATGACTTTTGTTCGGCGTCTTATTTCTTCATTTCTTATTTTGTCTTTTAGACATACGCCTAACATTTGTCTTTCCATGGACCTTTGCGCACATTTTAGTTTATGTACCGTATTGGCAGTTAGCGTAATGGTTTCCAGGCCATAGGTGATCACGGGGAGGATACATGTTTCATATACTTTTCTTTTCAGATTTATGGGTATGTCCTTATTCTTTAGTATGTGTTTCATCTTTCCAAAGGCTGCCCATCCTAATCCTATTCTCCTGGGGATCTCTGCTATCTGATTTTCCTTCCCTAGTTTGATCTAATGTCCGAGATATATGTGTTTCTCAACAGCTTCTATTGTTTTATTTTTCATGGTGATGTTGCTGTTGGATGGGCTCATAATTTTGGTCTTATTAATGTTCATCACTAGGCCGATCTTTAGGGAAGCGTCATGGGGTTTCTTTTATCATAGAGAGTTTTAACATTATTATTAGATTAATATTGTTGGTACTTTACGAATGGTTAAGATTCTACATCACATTATTTTAAAATGTTTAAGGCAGCCTAATAGATATACCAGCACTGCGGAAACACTAATGTATTATATTAAAATGTTTGTAACTAACTAACTAACTAACCATCAGGCCGTTTCAGAAGGCAGAGAGGATAGCCACACTGTTCTATCCTGACATTATTCTCGCGTCTCCTCTACATTCACACACGTGACATGCACGCTGAGCATGCACAGTGACCCATTCTTAATTTTATTTATCACGCATTTATCCGACTTGGATTCCTTTTTTACTTCATCATTAGATATTCTATCATACAATGTTTTCCGTACATTCTTCTAAGTGATCTCATTTCTATGACATTTATCCTACTTGCATCATTCTTCTGCCAACTACAAGCTTCACTTCTATACATATGGGTCGGCACTAGAAATCAATTGTGCACTGCCATCTTTGCTTCAGTCGATATATTTCTATTTGCGGTAATGACTTTGAGTGCACCATTTATTTTGTTTCCAGCTCCAACCCTTCTTTCGATATTTTTATTCATTTTTTCATCCCTTGTTAACATGCTTCCCAGATAAATAAATTCAGTAACTTGCTCTAATTTCTCAGCGTTCTCACTTATGTCACAATCATTCTTCCTTTTCAAATATTATAACTTTAGACTGTTTAAATGTTTGTAATACGTAGAAAAGGAGTAATAATACGAGAGTGGTCGTATTTTACATTCATTTCACATTTATAATCGAAATAAAATAAAAGATCACGACACGAGACAATTTAGTAACCTCACAGATTTCAATACTAATATGGTGGTATTACGGCCCCATAAATCTCCATGTTGCAAATATTGTTTATGGTGCTTACGGCCTCGTAAATATTTTCAAGGCGGCATTGGTACGTATACCAGAAGTATTTATCTATGATATTGTGAGATGTTGACATGATTCAAGTGCTTACCCAATCCACCAAGAAGGCACGCAGTCCCGGCAGTATTCGGAGTCATCTCTCCAATGCAATTGCACACTTTGTCTATGCATTGCACGTTGGTCGGGCACTCTTCTGTGTTCTCGCAGCCATCACCAATAGCTGAATAAAAAATTCCAAATAATTATGACTTATCAAATTAATTTCAACTAAAAGGCAATGAAGGCGGTATAAAATGGAGTTCTAGTACGTATGGAAGTAAGGCTTGGAGCTGGAAATAATGATGAAAGTAGAATAAATGACGTAGAAATGAGATCACTCAGAAGATTGTGCCAGAAAACGATATATGATAGAATACCAAAAGACGAAATAAGGAAGAAATGTATGGCAGATATCATCATAAGTAAAATTGAAAAAGGATTCCTGAGATGGTTCGGACATGTGGAATGAATGGACGAGAGAAGAATGGTTAAAATGTTGTATACAAGCAGTGTGAGAAATCGACGCGCGTGCATGACACGATGTAAGAATGTTGAGGAATCGAATTGAGAAATATGTCAGGAAAGAAAAGTGTGTCAGTCCAACCCCTTCTGTAAGACGGCGTGATGGTTAGTTAGTTAGTTAGTTATATATTATTTACATTTGTCGAAGAGTTCGCAGATCTGCTTGTCTTCATTCATGAGGGACAGGGTGGTGTCACATCCGCAACTCCTGAGACTGGTATCTTCCGACTCCGAGCACTTGCCAGCCCTTCCGAATGTGAAGCAGGAGCGGTCGTCCACGCAAGAATCTCCCAGTCTTCTGGATGCTGTAACATAAAAAACATTCTCATCTTAATGCAACCCTTTCACATATATTTTCTTTGAAATACACAACTGCATTATGTTTTGTATCTTCTTCTCCAGTCTCAATCTATAGATTGGTCTGCAGCAAGGCGACGCATCTCCTCTTCCACTCCGCTCGGTCCTCGGCAACTCTCTTCAACTCCGCATAAGAGGTGCAGCCCATATCTCGGCAAATCTGGTCTAGGTACTCCTGGCGACGTCCTCTGCCAATCGATCCCTCGAGCATTCCCTCCAACACATCATGCAGGAAACATTCGTGTCGCAACACATGACCAATCCATCTTGCGCGCCTCTCCGCTATGGTGTTCAACATGTGCTTCTCTCTTCAACTCTGCTAAGAACGTCCTCATTTGTAACGTGGTCCCTCCATGAAACATGGGCAATTCGTCGGCAGGTCCACATCTCAAATGCTTTCAGCCTTTTGCGCTCTCTTTTGCCCAGGCACCAAGTCTCGCAGCCGTACAGTAAAGCACTCCACACCAATGTTTTTATTAATTATTTTGGAGGTTTAGGTCTATGTTATTGGACTCGAATATTTTAGCTTTCTTGTTGAAGGCAAGTTTAGCCTGGTGGATACGACTATCCACGTCTTTCTTTGGTCGACCATCCCATGTAATTTTGCTCATCGGATAAACAAAAGTCTTTCAAAAGTTTTGTTTAGAGCAGCTAATTGTGCCTGATGGTTAACTTGGTCCGGGATAAATTTGGTCTGGATAAGAACACTTGAGATATCTTTTTGGGATAGATAAGTATTGTTGAGACAACTTTTGGGATAGATTAATAAAAACACGAGATTTAATTTTTGCAGAGATAAGTACACTAGAGACATCACTTTAGGATTTTGGGTCGATAATTAATTTTAAGACATCATTTTAGGATAGATAAATAAACTTGATACAGCATTTTGGGATAGAAAGTTTTCTTCAGACATTATTTTGTGATAGGTAAGTTAACTTCAGACATCATTTTATGATAGATCACACTTGAGATATCGCATTTGGATAGATGAGCACACTAAAGACAGCATTTAGGAACAGATCAGTAAACTGTAATCAGTAAACATCGTATTGGGATATATTATGATATACACTTGAGGGATACTAGGAAGACTTGTAAGAATATAAACATCTAACTTTTAGCACACCGTCTCGGGATTGTGGTGTAATGATACTTAGTGTCTTCTTCTTCTCCTTCTTCTCCTTATAGACCTTTGGTCTGTTCCTGAAATCAGGCTGGCCTCTCTTGGGAGGTTGACTCCTAACTATCTCTTCATCTCTTCGGCGGTCTTCCGGAAGGACGGCAGCCGGCAGGAATCTGATGCGCCACAGCGTGTGGGATTCTGGTGGGATCCATCCTCTGCACTTGCGCATTCCAGTAACTTCTGCGTTGTCTGCCCCATCTCACGACACCCTCCACCTTGCAGATCTCGCGGATGGCCGTGTTCCTCACCCTATCTCGAACAGTCCTTCCTGCTATCATCCTCAGCGTCCTCATCTCTGCCAACCGTACTTTAGCCTTCGTTCTTGTGGTATCCGCTCTGGTCTCAATGCTATATGTCAGTATAGGCCTTACGCAGGTTTTATATATTCTGACCTTACTGTCAGTTCTCATATACTTGTGTTTCCATATTATATCCTTGAGACAACCTGATACCGCCGAAGCCTTGTTCACTTGTCCTATTGTTTCACTGACAAGATCATTTTGACTGAGCAGATCCACTCCCAGATATCTAAACTTTGTAACCTGTTCCAGCATTCTGTAATTTAAGGATAACCTGCATCCTAAGGGTTATTTTGAGAATGTCATGTTTTTTTTTATACTTTACTTAGTGGAGTTCTTGAAAGTCTTTAGTGGAGTATTTAAACACTTAATTGTCGAATTTTTTAATCTATTATAAATATGCATACTACCATAAACGATTTGATCAATGCTAATTTTAAAACTGTGATACACCCTCACTTACGTTTCTTGCAGTCTCTGACGTTCTCTTGGTAGAAGTACCCAGCCGGACAATCGCAAATTCCGTTTAATAATTTAGCACCAAACCCTGCGCAGTACTTCTCTTCCGTCACTTGAATCCCCAACTCTGGAATACAACATCAATTTAAGAAATTTAAAAACCTTAAGACATCACTTCGGGATAGATAAATACACTTGAAATATCACAATGGGATAGTACCTACACCACACTTAGATATAAACGTATAAAGAGATATCACTTTGAGATAGATAAAAAACATTAGACATCACTTCGGGATAGATAAGTATTTCAAGACATCACATTAGGATAGTACACCACACTTGAGGCATCACCTATATGAGATGGATAAATAATATTAGACATCTTTCGGGATAGATCATTGTGACATCACAATGGGATAGTACCTACATCACAATTAAGGCATTACCTTGATATCGGTAGGTATTAATGAGATTTCACTTTGAGATAGATATATTACTATAGGCATCATTCAGGATAGATCATTGTGACATCACAATGGGAAAGTACACCACACTTAAGGCATCACCTTGAGATATATAGGTACAAAGAGATACCACTTTGAGATGGATAAAAAAACTTTAGACATCATTTCGGGATAGAAAGTATATTTGAGACATCATATTGGGATAGTACACTACACTTAAGGAATTACATTGAGATAGATTAGGTACTAATGAGATATCACTTTTGAGATAGAAAAATAATTTTAGACATCATACAGGTAAGATCATTGTGACATCACAATGGGATAGTGCACCACACTTAAGGCATCATCTTGAGATAGATAGGTACAAATATATATATCACTTTGAGATGGATAATTTAGACATCATTTCGGGATAGATAAGTATATTTGAGACATCACATTGGGATAGTACAACACACTTAAGGCATTACATTGAGATAGATAGGTACTAATGATATATCACTTTGAGATAGATAAATAATATAAGACATCATTCGGGATAGATCATTGTGACATCACAATCGGATAGTACATCACACTTAAAGCATCACCTTGGGATAGATAGGTACAAAAAGATATCACTTTAAGATGGATAAATAACTTGACCCATCATTTAGGATAGATAAGTACACTTGAGACATCATAATGGGATAGTATGTACAACACACTTAAGGCCTTACTTTGAGATAGATAGGGAATAATGAGATATCACTCTGAGATGGATAAATAATATAAGACATCATTCGGTATAGATCATTCTGACATCACAATGGGATAGAACATCACAATTAAGGCATTACGTTGAGATTGTTAGGTACTAATGAGATTTCACTTTGAGATAATAATAATAATAATTAGGCTAATTTGTATAGCGCCGTTTTCGTGATTAGCTCACCTCAAGGGCGCTTTAAATAGATAAATAAGTTTCGATATAATTTGGGATAGATAAGTACACTTGAGACATCACTAATGAAATAAATGAAAAAATCACATTGGGATAGTACATCATAATTAAAGCATCACCTTGAGATAGATAGGTACAAATGAGATATCACTTTAAGAAAGATAAATTATTTTATTATAGATATCGCTTCGGGATAGAATAGTACATTTCTGTTTCTGATTTTATTACTTACCAGCTCCGCATATTGTCTGGTTTCCATTGGGAAAGAAACCCTGGCGACAGATACACTGCCTGTATAGACAAGAGGCCTCCCCAAGGCCTGCGCACTCTTCGTCTGTCAAACAAGTGTCTCCTTCCTTCACGCCCGCTTTTGGCGCCGCCATTTTGTTATCAGCCACCGCCATTTTGTCTTCAACTCCCGCCATTTTGGATGGTCGCAAACTGGCCAATTTCGTGTCGAAAAACGATTGGATTTTATCAATTTTAGTATCGAAAATAACACCATCTGTAAATATATTATCATTTTATATTATCAGTACGTAAAAAACTCAGGGTTGAGCTGGGCAGCTTTCGGCAAACTAAAACACGTCTTTGAAAACAAAGAAACCCTAGTATGTCTAAAGAGAAAAGTCTATGATTCATGCATACCACCGGTGATGACTTATGGACTATGACCCTCACCAAGGGAAAAGTAGAGAGATTAAGAGTCACGCAGCGTTCCACGGAAAGACATATGTTCGGCGTCAGTCTCCGAGATAAAATCAGAAATGAGGAGATTAGACGCCGAACAAAAATAACGGACATCATGGAACGACTAGCGAGACTGAAGTGGCAATGGGCGGGTCATGTGGCGAGACAGAGTGAGGATAGATGGACCCAGAAAATAATAAGGTGGAGACCATGGGAAAATAGGAGAAGCGTCGGCAGGCCAGAAAAAAGGTAGGCCGACGACATTGCTGCCGTGGGGGGAAAAATGTGGCTGCGGCTGGCAGAAAATAGAGACGAAAGGAAGGGAAGAGGCCTATGTCCAGCAGTCGACCGGTGAAGGCTGACGAATAAGAAGAAGAGAAAAAACTTAAATATTTTAATGGAGTCGAATAAGGATGGAAAAAAATATGGCATCGCCAAAAACTAACTAACTAACCATCACGCCTTCTTCACGAAGGGGTAGGTAGAAAAAATGGACTGCCACACTTTTCTTTCCTGACATACTTCTCTAGCTTCCTCAATAATATAGGAGCGACTGCAGAAAAAATTCTGCGCTTTCTTTACCTCAGGGAGCGCGGTTATTACTAACCAACAATCACAACTTTAAGCTGATTTAAAAAGATCGCCGATCTTGCGTGGATAGCCGTAAGCGTGAATGCAGGGCGGTAAGATTTAAAAAAGCATCGTGTGATTTTTGCTACATTTGCCACGCCATTTCAAAATCTCATTTCTAAAATCTGTCCCGACTGCTGAAAAGGTGCCTTTAACATTTATGCTGTTTGTAATGTCTTTTGACTAAATAAACTAATTTGATTTGATAAAGTGGTGTGATGGTCTATTCTCTCTGGCTGCTCTACCGGTAAAACCGCGTCATGGTTTGTAATCGAATATATGAAATTTTGTACATTACCATTATCTCCTTCGCTCTCCACACAAGTGAGTGTCTTTAAACTGCAAACAGCATCCGGCGCAGAGGAGATCTGACAATCTTGATCTAAGATGCACGCGCCATTTAGTTCTGTAATAACATTTGAAGAAGATAGATTTCAAAAAAAAGAAATATTAAATAGTGTCAGAGTAAATGGAGATCTTACAGCCTGGTTTGATATCAATAAAGGTGTCAAACAGGGTTGCGTAATGTCCCCGTGGTTATTTAATCTATATATGGACAAGTGTATGAAAGAGCTGAAAGGGTTGGATGTAGTGCCAAAATGAGCGGAGTGTCAGTAAGCTGTCTCTTGTATGCGGATGACGCTGTCCTACTTGGAGACAACGAGCATGAACTACAAGTCCTGGTGAATTGTATGCATGAGATATGCATGCGAAATGATCTGATGATGAATGTTAATAAGTCCAAGGTAATGATTTTTGAAAAAGAAGAAATCATGAAAGTCTGTAACATTAGAGTGAATGGCGAAAATTCGGAGCAAGTAGATGAGTTCGTGTATTTGGGTAGTATGTTTACAAAATAATAGAAGGGTTGGGGCAGGCAACAGAGTGAATGGTGCACTTGAAGTTGTCATCGCAAACAAAAACCTATCCAAAAAAGCTAGAATTGCAGTGCACAATGGTGTTCTTCTACCGATCCTTACCCGGATTTGTCCTTATCCGGACTACCTTCATCCCCAATTAGTCCGGGTAATCGAGGTTCTACTGTACGTGTATGACTCGTTGTATGAATGTAAAGGATTCTAGAGAGGTGTGTCAGGATAGAATAGAGTGGCGTTTCATTATCTCTGCCAACCCCTGTAGGAAAACGGCGTGATGGTTTGTTTGTTTGTAGTAACTATAAAATGACATACCGCTGACTATTTTCCTGCACAGTCCTCGCTCTCTGGAGTAGTATCCGTCCGCGCACGCGCAGGTGTTGCTCTTGCATTGCAGGGATAGCGGCATCAGACTATCATGGCACTGCCTGCTGGAGACGCAGGGCTCCCCGAAGCCAACAGTCTCCCAGCAGCGTCCGTGCATGTACACGTGGCCGCTCAGACAGCTGCAGACACCTGGAAGTCAATAGGCCATTAAGGGGGGATTTCGGCAAGGAAGGGATTCTTATAATTTATTGAAACTTTGGCTACATGTTATACACATATTTATTATGTTTAATATTTAGCATCAAGCAATTACCAAGCACAAACTTTGACGACCTATCTTAAGGAGCTCCACTGGCTGAAATGTCCAGAAAGGATACAATACAAGCTCTGCTGGACAGTCTATAAGGCGTTGCATGGAATGGCACCAGCTTATATATCCGAACACTGCATCAACGAGAACCTGAATGCCAGACAGTCTACATTGCGATCAGCTAAGTCTTCTGCGATCGGTAGATTGACTGTGCCGAAACGCTGTCCAAGCACAAACTTTGGCGACCGAGCCTTCGCGGTAGCCGGTCCTTCAGCCTGGAACAGTCTTCCAGCAGACCTTAAGTGCATTGAGAATTAGTCAGAGTTTAGATCGAGACTCAAAACGCACCTTTTCAAATAAAATTATCATTTCCTGACAAGAAGGACTGATCGACTACGTCAGGTGCAGCCCTCATACTAAATATGTTTATTATTATTTTTATCATTATTATTATTTGTATTATTTTTATCTGGTTGATAAAACGGAGCATCTTCTACAGCGCCCTTGAGAGGAGTAATTCATAAAAATGGCGCTCTATAAATTATCCAATTAATTATTATTATTATATTATTAAGTACAGAGTGGAACACATTGGGAAAACAACGCGTAATATTTACAAAATAATGAATTATTAGATGCTTTTCTAATAATATTTGTCAGTGTTCCGATAACCATTGAAATGAAAATAATCATACATTTGATAAAGGGAACAATATTTAAAAAAATAGAAATTAAAAATGTAATAAACAACGGGTTAAATTTAAATTCAATTCCCATGTTTGAAATGTTCCCGTTACATCCCCTCTCTCCTCAATCCTTATGATACCCCATCCACCTTTATACATAACTCCAGCCAAAGTTAGTATATAATCGACCACTCTGTTTTATAACTAACTAACTAATTAACTAACCATCACGCCGTCTCCCCGAAGGTGTAGGCAGAAAGAATGGACTGCCACACTTTTCTTTCCTGACATATTTCTCTTGCCTCCTCAACATTCATACATCGTGTCATGCACGCGCGACGATTTCTCTGACTCCGCACATGGCCGACATTCAATATTTGATTTATTTGATCGTGCCATGTTTTCCTCGGTCTTCCTCTATTGCTGGTTCCAATCACATCATTAACATAATTTTTTTACCATTCTTTCTTCATTTGGTTTTTCCATATGTCCAAACCATCTTAAAGATCCTTTCATTATTTTGTTCATAACACCATCATTCGCACCGCATTCACTTCTTATATTTTCATTCGACACTCTATCATACACAGAGTATCCACACATTCGTCTAAGAGATCTCATTTCTACTGCATTTATTCTACTTTCATCCTTCTTTTGCCAGTTCCATGCTTCGCTTCCATACATAAGGGTCGGTAGAAGAACACCATTGTGCAGTGCCATTCTAGCTTTTTTGGATAGGTTTTTGTTTGCGATGACAACTTTAAGTGCACCATTCACTTTGTTGCCTGCCCCAACCCTTCTTTCAATATCCCTCTCCACTGTAAACATACTACCTAAATACACGAACTCAACTGCTTGCTCCAATTTTTCACCATTTAAACGCTCACACCTCTGTTTTATTTTATTGTTAGAATTGTGTACATTGATAAAGGTTATGTTATAACCGAAACATGTATGTTAAGTTAAACTAAGTGTAGCTATATTTATTCAAAGAGTCATGAATAGCTACCATACTCTCTCGTGTAGAGATTATAGTATATCAGGACAGAGCAGTATGGCGGTCCATCCTCTCTCCCTACCTCTCCGGTGAAACGGCGTGATGGTTAGTTAGTCAGATAGCTTAAATTTGACACTCACCATTATAACAAGAGTAGCCCGTCATCAGATGCCTGCATTGGTAATCCACGGTGCACTCGGAATTCACGTATGGAGCAGCTGAAACCATATCAAAACAGTAAGATACAATATTGAAAAAATATTTATAGATTCATCTATCACACCCTACATTCAGATCATAACCCAACGGAGTCTTCTTCTACTTCTTCTTATCCTGTCACACCTCCGTGGCGCATAGGGCCTCAAGAAACCTTTTCCACCCGACTCTATCGCACGCCTGATGCCTAATATCATAACAAGTGAGGCCTGCTGCTTTAACCTCGTCCTGCAGGGCTCTTCTCCAGGTGGCTCTAGGCCTGCCTCGCTTCCTCTTTCCCACATTGGGGACCAGACTAGTGCGCCCTGAGCGATGCAGGCTGGGTTCCGTCTCAGAGTGTGACCGATGCACAGTCATTTGCGTCTAGCGACTTGTTCTCTGATTGGCTTTTCGCCTGCCATGGTCCAGAGAACGGCATTTGACACTGTTTGGGGCCAATAGATCTTGAATATTGAGCGAAGGCACCTATTTATAATCACTTGGATCTTAACGCCTTAGACAGGCAAAATATGCCATTCAGATAAAATATAATAAAACAGACGATTTCATTCACGATTTCATAGTTTATTTTTATGCACTCAAAAGATATTACAAACATAATTACAGTTTAAGGCATCTATTTGAGAAAGGGTAAAGAATCAGGAACGCATGAGAGATGGTTCAACTTTAGAAAGACAGGATACTCTCCAGAATTAAGAGTATTTGCCTTCTGAACGTACTTTCACTAATATTAAAGACGTCGATCTCCGAGGTAATCTTATTCAGCAAACTGATTTCTCTTCCCACCGGCATTATTAGAGACAGGTTGGTTCTTGCGGCCCGAAAGAAAGAACAATCTATGCTGGCGCTGTCGGAGATATCTGTCGGGAACAAAAAGACCTACACCCTCCAGCACGGCTGAGTTTTCAAAATATTCCCTAATTAATCTAAATAAATAGGTTATGAGAAAACCGTCTCTTCGAAGCTGCAGAGAATTAGACCCTAACATTCCCAAAAGAAACGCTGTGGGATAGAGCCATGGATAGCTACCATACTCCTTCATGTAGAGATACCTCAGAATTTTTTTCTGAATCCTCTCCAGCATAAGGGAATATCTCGCTTCGTGCGGACTCCAGAGGGCACCACTACACAATGAATTGTATAGTACTCTGAGCACATTGGGATCTCTGAAAACCCTTCCGGTCCGAATGATGAAGCCCAACATCTTCAGCGCAAGGCCACAAATTCTCCCAACATGAGCGTGAAAAGTTAATCTACTCTCATAGATGACCCCGAGATCTCTCAAAGTGGATACATGTGCCAATTAGTAATTGGTTCTCCAGTATATTACTTGAAGGGGGTGTCCAGCACCTACCTGCAATGCAGCCTGTGCCCGCTGCGTCAATCTGGAAGCCCACCGGACACCTGCATTCCCCGGAGACGCACTCCACTTCAGACAGACCGCCGCAGTCCACCGTCTCCTCGCATGGCCATTGCCATTGTCCTGAAACATACTCCTGGTAAGCATTGCACCTAAAACTTGTCTTTGATTCTCATTTCAAAAGTGATTCTAAGCGCGATTTTATAGGGTGTTCTTTAAGAGCTTGAGAACTTTAAATAATAATACAAGACAGAAATATCGTTGGAATGAATTTTTTATTATTATAATCTGGTAGATAATTTCATGGCATTTATTTTTTAAATATGATTTCCGGCATATGTCCGCCGCGGCTACGAGTTACATAGACCATTCGATCAGTCCAATATTTCAGTACTTTTTCCAATAAATCTGGCCGTATGGCGTTAATGGTGGCTTGAATATTGCCTTCCAATGCTTCAAGAGTTGCTGGTGTGTCGGCATAAACCAATGACTTAACATAGCCCCATAAAAATCAGAAAGGCATGCCTTACATGTAAGGCGGATGCTCCATGAAGTCAGAAAGGAATGTAAGGCGGATGAATGCGTCCAAAATAAAATGATGAAAGGGTCACTTAGGTGGTTTGGACACATGGAACGAATGGATGAGGGAAGAATGGTCAAAATGATATATACAAGTAGTGTGAATGGATAAAAGGTTTAGGAAGGCCAAGGAAGACGTGGCATGACCAAATTAATCAATTACTGAAACGCGGCCATGTTCGAAGTAGGAACAATCGAGGATCGTGCATGTCACGATGTGTGGATGTAGAGGAGACAAGAGAGATTATCTGGTGATATTGACAAATATCGGATACAATGGGATACAATTGTATCCGATTAGATAAATAAAATCAGACGGCAAAACTAAAACGAAGAATCGTACTAAGTTGGGCTGTCTTTGGGAAACTGGGATACATATTTAAAAAATAGAAAAAACCCCATCAACTTGAAGAGGAAAGTATATGAAGCTTGTGTTCTGCCAGTAAGTACATATGGTCTTGAAACTGCCACTCTGACAAAGCACAGTGCAGAGAGACTAAGAGTCATGCAGCGAGCGATGGAGAGAGCCATGCTAGGCCTGTCCTTTGGAGATAGAGTCAGGAACGAAACGGTGAGGGATAAAACAAGAGTCACAGACGTGATCCACCGGGTGACGACTTTAAAATGGAAATGGACCAAAATACTGCTGAATTGGAGACCGAGAGACACGAAAAGTAGACCACAAATGAGGTGGAGGGATGACCTGGAACGATACGCTGGGGTGCCATGGATGCAGACTGCGCAGGAGAGATCGACTTGGAGGGACATGGAGGAGGCTTTCGTCCAAGAGTGGACGGCGATAAGCTGAAGAAGATTGACATACCTATATATAAAATATTTTATATAGGTCAGAGATGGTAGTGAGTTGCCGAAACCGATCGAAGTCATAAACCTCATAAGAATTTAACTAAATACTCGTAGGGATATGTTTTTAAAAGAATTTTAATAATTTTCATTTATATTCATTGTTTACAATGAACTTCTACAATGCAATCTTGAATAGCAACATGAAGAAACTGCTTCTGCTAAAATTTACTTTATACATCTGTTTCCGTTTCTGCTTCCGCCATGACACTTCCGTTGCATCACTAATAAATACAGAGAAAACTTAAGAGGTATGTATATATTTATTAAGGGTAACATACAGCTATATCAATGACATATATTAGAATTAAAAAAACACTTAGAAAAAATAAAGTTAGGCCAATTACATGCTACCCCGAATATAAAATGATATTTAACACATAACAGACGACAGTGTGAAACGAGATTGAAGTTACTATTATGTATATTGAAACCATATAATGTCAGAATAAATCCAGTAGAAATGAGATCTCTTAGACGAATGTGTAAATATTCTGTGTATGAATGAATGTCGAATGAAAATATAAGAAGTGAATGCGGTGAGAATGATGGTGTTATGAACAAAATAATGAAAGGATCATTAAGATAGTTTGGACACATGGAAAGAATGAATGAATGGTAAAAAAAGTATATGTTTATGATGTAAATGGCACCAGAAATAGAGGAAGACCGAGGAAAACGTGCCACGCTCAAATTAATCAAATATTGAATGTCGGCCACGTGAGGAGTCAGAGAAATCGACGCGCGTGTAAAACACGTTGAGGAAGCGAGAGAAATATGTCAGGAAAGAAATGTGTGGCAGTCCTTTCTTTCTGCCTACCCCTTCGGAGAGACGGCGTGATGGTTAGTTAGTTAGTTTTTATATATTAAAGCCTCACCTTTTGTGGCATATAAAGATGACAAAGTTACCATTAAAAATAAAATAAACTTGGCGGTTTCCATTGTAAACTTAATAAAATGTATAATATCACAGATTCTCAAATACAAAATACTCGTAATAGCGTCACGCTAACAATACATCACCTACAAATGATATATACCTAGAATGAAACTAACTTTAATTAGGCAAAATGCAGGTGTCTGGTGTCAGGAGATTAAAAATGTAACACTTTTCGGACGTGATAATCAAAGGAAATCTATATATATAAAACAAAGTCGTGTTTGTTACACATTTATAACTCAAGAACGGCTGGACCGATTTTAATGATCTTTGATTTGTTGCATTTATCTCCGTCCTGAATAGCAGAATAGCTATTAAAACATCGAAAAAAAATCGTCATCATCATCAGCCGTCTGTCATCCACTGACGAACGTAGGCCTCTCCCAAAGCATGCATCCATGTCCAGCAATCCTCTTCAGATAGTCGGTTGCAGGGGGACGTCCAACTCTGCGGAATCCTGTACGCTTTCCACAATTTTTTGGAACTTGTATATATGCTACTATTTTTAATAACTTCACATTGTTGTACACTAGCGCCATCTATTAAGATAATTTGTCAAAAAATTGTCAAATGTGGTGTCGTAAGAAGGGGGAATGGGGAATGTTGTTAACATAAAGTGATCGCTTAATCCAACCAATGACAGGTCATAAGTCCTGTAAACGCCTCGACCACCATATTCTGTTTCCAAAAAATTTACATCTTCATCTCTATTAAGATACAATTAATCCTTAAAAAATTATTAACCCGCAATGGGTAAAAATCCAGTATTTGTCTACAAATATTGGTAACATTCAAGAAAAAATCATACCACGTGTCATGCACGCGCGTCGGTTTCTCCGACTCCTGACGTGGCGAACATTTAATATTTGTTTGATCGTGACATTTACATTGTTAAAATCTTCTTTGTTTATCATTTTTTTCTTTATTTATTCCAACCATCTAAATGACCCTTTCATTATTTTGTTAATAAAACATTCATTCGAACTGCATACACTTCTCATATTTGCATTTTATTTTTTCATATACATATTTACTACACATTCATCTAAGAGATCTCAGTTCTACTGCTTTTCTTTAAATTTTTATTATAGTTCTTATTTTTTATTTCTTCTTCTTCTTCTTCTTTTAATAGATCTGACGAACTGTGACACAGAAATCATGTCTCGTCGGATGATGAGATCCAGTTGTCCCTCCATCTCTTAGGCGGTCTTCCAGGTGGGCGGTGTCCGGAGGGGATTTCATTAGCGGCTGTATATGCGAGTCTGTCACCATCCATTCGGGCTACATGGTCCCTCCAGTATCTTCTTCTGGATCTACTCCACTGAACGATATCCTCTATTTCGCAGGTTTTTCTTATATCTACGTTGCGGACACGATCTTGGAGGGTTTTTCCAGTAATTGATCTTAGGACCTTCATCTCCGATGTTCTTAGTAGTCCCTTGGTTCGCACAGTGTCGGCCCGCGTCTCTACAGCGTACGTCATGATAGGTCGCACGCATGTTTTATAGATGCTGTCGATACGCATATGCTTGTTCTTCCAGACCAGATTCTTCAGGCATCCTGACACGGCAGAGGCTTTACTGACATGTTATTTTTTACTGACTTGTTATTTTTTATTTAATTTTTATAACTCGGCCTCTCCTGAATGTGTTATATTTAGTTTGATAGGCGGAGTATATAAACAAGATAAGATAAATCACAAATAAAAATATATATTTCCCAAAAGCAGGTGTAGTGATTGCCAATAATGACATTGTATTCCAGATTGAAGATAACATTCGCACCTGCCCGCTCGTTTTGTCTCACGAGTCATCAATAACAAACCTATTATCAAAGAAGACTTCGGAATGCAAGGGTCTGGCAAAAGGTCGCATGTCATTTATCTATTCCATTTGACCCAAAATAATATAATAACATAACTAAAGGCCGTGCCACACTGTTTGAAACAAGCTCTCCACAGGGGTGACCTTAGTGGAGAGCTGTGGAGCCCACGGTTGGTGTAGCGTCCACACACGGTTGTAAACAAGCTCTCCACGCGTGGAATGCGTGTTTAACCGTCGCGTTGCCATGTGGTCAATTGAGTTTCCACTGCCAATTTAATGTTGATTTTCTTAAAACCTATGGACCCTAATATTATAAAAAAAATTGTAATCCTCCATTGAAGTGTTCTCAATATTTCGTAATAAAAAAAAGCAAAAAAATACTTCCTTCATCCCAAAAAAAATATTTTTTAAGACTGCCCTCACCTTCATTCGTGTTAAGGTAGAATTTGTTTTGCTAATATTTACAACTTTATCAAAAGTGACAAATACTTACTCATTGTTTTGAACGTATTATAAATTATATGTTTGGCCTTTTCTCATAGGTACGTAATAATATTGACTGTGGACGGAAACGCAGCACGCAACTTAATAATATCAGAACTGTGAAAATATTAACACTTTACCAAAAGGGACAAATATTAATACGTACTCGTTGTCTTGAACGTACTATACATTTTGCCTAGGTGCCTTTATCATATGTAAAATTATAGCGCCACGGCGCGCGGCGCGCGCGGCGGGGCGAGACAAGTTCATACTTGGTGTCAGTTGCTCATATGCTGTGTCGCATTCTATATCAGAAATCGCATGGTTCCAGAAAAAAATTAATAATGATATGTTTTTCAAATAATCCATGTATGTTATAGATATCGATCTATTCCTAATGAAATTCCCTACAAGATGACGTAAATTAAATTTTGATTCATCGAGTCATATGCTTGATATTTAGATAAAGTTAGCGGTAAACTGAATTGACCACATGGGAGCGAGCGTTTTGTTTTGAACACGGTACGTTAAGGGTTAAACGCGCGTCCGTCCACAAAGTTTGTTGAAGGTCAAACGAATTTTGGTTTCAAACAAGTGTCTACACAGTTTTAAACCGCCGGTGGAAACCGATGTGGAGAGCTTATTTAAAACAGTGTGGCCCGCCTTTTACAGACTAACCATCACGTCGTCTGTTTGAAGGAGTAGGCGGAAGAATAAAACGTCACTCTTGTCTCTCCTGACATACTTCTAATGCACGCACGTCTATTTCTCCGACTCCACACGTGGCCGACATATATTCAAATCAATTTATCAATCAGTTCATTATCTCGACAGGCATAAACAAACAAACAAACCATCACGCCGTTTACTCGCAGGGGTAGGCAGAGAGAATGGACCGCCACACTACTCTATCCTGGCACACCTCTCTAGCTTCCTCCACATTCATACAGCGAGTCATACACGCACGTTGATTCTTCCGACTTCTAACATGATCAACCTTTAAAATTTGATAAATTTGGTCATGCCATGTTTTCCTCGGCCTGCCTCTACTCCGTACTCCATTTATATCATAAACGTATACTTTCTTAACCATTTTTCCATC
Organism: Lepidostoma basale; assembly: GCA_022606425.2. Classification (NCBI taxonomy): domain Eukaryota; kingdom Metazoa; phylum Arthropoda; class Insecta; order Trichoptera; family Lepidostomatidae; genus Lepidostoma; species Lepidostoma basale. Next base: position 1,317,488 of record JAHDVF020000265.1, on the reverse strand, counting down.
CATGCGCTCCATATGTCCGAACCAACGCAGCGATTCTTTCATAATTTTGTCCATAATACCTTCATCCGCTCTACATTCCATTCATATATTTCATGTGAGATTCTGTCGTATATGGTTCTACCACACATACGTCTTAGGGACCTCATTTTTACCGCATTTATAATACTCTCATCATTCTTCTGCCAGTTCCATGCTTCGCTTCCATACATTAGGGTTGGGACCAGAACTGCACTGTGAACGGCTGTTTTATTTATTTATTAATGACCCTTTTATTATTTTTTAATAACACGTTGATATTTAAAATGTAAGAAATATTTAAAATTTATTAAATGGTAATGAATCGAAAGAATTATGGCAGGAATGAACAGCGTGGCAGTCCATTCTTTCTGCCTACCCCTTCGAGGATGACGTGACAGTTAGTTAGTTAGTTTAAAAATCGTCACCTGAGAGTAAGAAGGTTCCAACCGTTGAAGTAAACTTCACTAACATGAAAGACGTCGATCTCTGAGGAGACCGCGTTCAGCAGACTAATTGCTCTTCCCACCGGTGTCACCAGAGGCAGATTGGTTCTGGCGGCCGGTAGGTAAAACAATCTGTGCTGTCGCTATCGGAGATATCTATCGGGGACAAAAAGACCAACATCCTCCAGTACGGCCGAGTTCTCGAAGTATCCCCTAATTAATCTAAAGAAATGGGTTATTAGATGTCCATCTCTTCGAAGCTGTAGAGAATTGGTTCCGAGCATTCTCAAAAGAAATGCCGTGGGATAAAGCCACGGATAACTACCATACTCCCTCATGTAGAGATACCTCAGAATTTTTTTCTGAACCCTCTCCAGCATAACGGAATATCTCGCTTCGTGAGGACTCTATATCCCAGAACCACTTTCGGGTCTGCTCCGAATCATTGCGTTGTATAGGACTCTGAGCACATTGGGATCCCTGAAAACTCTCCGGTTCAATCGATGAAGCCCAACATCCTCAGTGCAATGCCACAAATCCTCTCGATATGTGCACGAAAAGTCAGCCTACTCTCATAGATAATTCCGAGATCTCTCATCGTAGATACATGTGCCAGTTGCTGGTTGTTCACGAAGACAAAGTTTTGTTGGTTTCGGGTGTGTATCTTGGAATAAAAGGGTTCCATCTGAAGCAGATGAAACTCTTTTACCGAGAAGCGTGTACATTTTCTGGCGACAGCTGGAATAATAAAGTTGTAAGTGTAAATGAATCCTTCTTCAGTGAATCGTGTGTTTTGAATGATCAGATGGAACTTGATTCTTTTCGTAACATCAAAATGACGATACTATTACATGGTTTATTTTACAACATTTTGAATGTATACAAATACTTGTAGACGAATAATGGATTTTACCCATTGCGGGTTATCAATTCAAGGATTAATTGTATCTCAATAGAGACGAAGATGCAAATTGGAAACAGAAGATGGTGATCGAGGCGTTTACAGGACTTATGACCTGTCATTGGTTGGGTTAAGCGCACGCTTTATGTAATACAACATTCCCCATTCTGCCCTTCTTACGACCGCCATGTCTATCAATTTTTTTTTGGAAGTTGTATATATATTATACTAGAATGTAACACCACACTTCACAATTTTTAGTTCAATCTACACTAGCGCCATCTATTAAGATTGGATTAAGCATTAAGCAGAAGATCTTTATTAACGCTATGTGAAAGGCTAGCGCCATTAATGTATTGCTAGATAACGCTTGGAGATGTCTCTCCAATTTTTATGCTATTTTCAACTTGGACCAGTTTTTTTTACAACATTTTGAATGTATACAAATACTTGTAGACGAATACTGGACTTTACCCATTGCGGGTTATCATTTTAAGGATTAATTGTATCTCAATAGAGACGAAGATGCAAATTGGAAACAGAATATGGTTGTCGAGGGGTTTACAGGACTTATGACCTGTCATTGGTTGGGTTAAGCGCACGCTTTATGTAATATTCTGGGATCCGATATTCTCTGATGGTGGAGCGAGTGCAGAAAAAATTTCTGCGCTTTCTTTACCTCAGGGAGCGCGGTTATTACCCGTGGTTCTTTCCGACTGAATTCTTGCTAGGTATGCTAAGCTACCAATCATTGGAGAGAAGGAGGAACATTCACTTGGGAGTTCACTTCTTTCAGCTGATTGGCGGCCGTATACAGAACTCGGATGTCCTGAGTGATGTAGGTCTATTTGTCCCTGATAATTACCTTCGTCAAAGACAGCACAGATTGTTTTATTTGCCACGCTGCAGAACCAACCTGCCAATGGTAATGCCTGTGGGTAGGGCAATCTTATTGCTTAATCGGATCGCCTCGGAGGTCGACATATTTCGTGATAGTGTGAGTTGCCTCAGGGATGCAATATCAATGTTATGATTTTTTCTTAGTTTTAAGCTTAATTTTTATTTTTTTTAATGCTTCTCTGTTTATAATGTAATTGCAAACGATTTGGAATTGTATGTCTGTAATGTTTGTGATTATTATCAAAATAAATGAAATGAAATGAAAATTAAATGAAATACAACATTCCCCATTCCGCCCTTCTTACGACGGCCATGTCCATGTCCATGTTTATTTTAATTGTACGTATAGATAAAGTTAGTAAGAACCCTTTTCACGATAAAAAGTCAAATGTGAAATTTTGTTGGTTGGAACCCTCAGGTGACGAAATATGGATTTCGATTTATAAACGTTTTGTTTGTTATACGTAAAGGCATATTCTAATCGCGGATAGAACGTGGAAACATGATTATTTGATTAGTTAGGCAATATCTACAGGCGTTACTCCGCGTAATTGCGGGGTTTGAAGCTATCAGGGGCAAGTCCAACGTTTGGCTGGTGATTGATGACCCGGGAGCATGTATCGGCAATCAGCTCCAGGCTCGGGAGAATAAATTGCCGAAACGCCAAGTCAACACGAATATAAAATTGATTTTCCCGCTGAAGGAAAACGCGCAACTACCAGCAATGGCGCCACATTCTAGCATTCCTCTTGTTAACGTACAACAACAAACCATCACGCCGTTTCCCCGCAGGGGTAGGCAGAGAGAATGGACCGCCACACTACTCTATCCTGACACACCTCTCTAGCTTCCTCCACATTCATACATCGAGTCATACACGCACGTCGATTCTTCCGGCATCTGACATGACCAACTTTTAATATTTGATTAATCTGGTCATGCCATGTTTTCCTCGGTCTACCTCGACTCCTTACTCCATTTACATTGTTAACGTATACTTTTTTAACCATTCTTTCTTCACCCATGCGCTCCATATGTCCGAACCAACGCAGCGAACCTTTCATAATTTTGTTCATAATACCTTCTTTCGCTCTACATTCCTTCCTAATATCAGCATTTGAGATTCTGTCGTACATCGTTCTACCACACATACGTCTTAGGGACCTCATCTCTACCGCATTTATTCTGCTCTCATCTTTCTTCTGCCAGTTCCATGCTTCGCTTCCATACATAAGGGTTGGAACCAGAACTCCATTGTGAACGGCCATTTTCGCTTTCATTGATAAATTCTTGTTAACGTAACGTATTAAGAACGTATTAAGAAAAATGATTTTATTTTATATAAAGTGTATTAACTAACTAACTAACTAACTAACCATCACGCCGTCTCCCCGAAGGGGTAGGCAGAAATAATGAACTGCCACAATTTTCTATCCTGACATATTTCTCTCGGTTCTTCCACATTCATACATCGTGTCATACACGCGCGTCGATTTCTCTGACTCCTCACGTGGCCGGCATTCAAATTAAACTGACTGTTGATGATATACCTTTAGAGCAAGTAATGAGTTTCAGATATTTAGGAGTAGAGATCTGCAGCCAAAATGACCTTTATACAGAAGTACGTGAACAAGTCAGTAAAGCCTCTGCCGTGTCAGGATGTCTGAAGAATCTGGTCTGGAAGAACAAGCACATGCTTGTCGACAGCAAGATCAGAATTTATAAAACATGCGTGCGACCTATCATGACGTACGCTGTAGAGACGCGGGCTGACACTGTGCGAACCAAGGGACTACTAAGAACATCGGAGATGAAGGTCCTAAGATCAATTACTGGAAAAACCCTCCGTGATCGTGTCCGCAACGTAGACATAAGAAAAACTTGCGAAATAGAGGATATCGTTCAGTGGAGTAGATCCAGAAGAAGATACTGGAGGAATCATGTAGCTCGAACAGACTTGCATATACAGCCGCTTATGAAATCCCCTCCGGACACCGCCCACCTGGAAGACCGCCTAAGAGATGGAAGGACAGCTGGATCTCATCATCCGACGAGACATGATTTCTGTGTCACAGATCGTCAAATCTATTAAAAGAAGAAGAATAAGAAGAACAAGTATATATATTTTTTCTTTCACCTTGTCGTTCCTGGCTTCTTCTCTAAGGCATATTCCTAACTGGTTCTTTCCATGGCTCATGTGTGCTAACTACACCAACTAAGAGTTTATTATACATTAGGTTTGCGTGCATATTTCCAAGTGGGCCCCTTGAAAAATACCCCGCACGCCCCTGGCCAAGGTTGCAGGGGTGGCCAACGGTATTCTAATAAGCGGCCGGCGATTGGCCTCCCCTCCCCCCGCTACTGTTTCTCAACAGTGACGTCAGGGTGCGTGCGGACCCTTCACCGACGCCTTCAGCAGTAGCACGCGGTAAAATTAAATTAAAAAAACTGTATTTTGATTAAATATTTATCGATGGCTGACGTCACAGAGTCATTGTATCAAGCAGGTGTTTAAAATATGATCAAATATCAAGAATCTATTTATTGTTTCTTGAACAATGATGTAAAACTCCATATTAAATAATCAATACGAATGAAAATGAAAGAAGACAAATGAAATGATGGTTTGGACATATGGAACGAATGAATATTGTATTAAGATATTGTATCTTCTTCTTCTTCTTTTTGTCCTGTCACACGTGGTGCATAGGGCCTCAAGGAACCCTCTCCACCCGACTCTATTGCATGCCTGATGCCTAACATCATCCTAAGTGAGGCCTGCCGCCTTAACCTCGTCCTGCAGGGCTCTTCTCCAGGTGGCTCTAGGTCTGTCTCGCTTTCTCCTTCCCCCCATTGGGGACCAGTCTAGTGCACCCTGAGCGATGCAGGCTGGGTTCCGTCTCAGAGTGTGACCGATCCACTGCCATTTGCGTCTAGCGACCTGTTCTCTAATTGGCTTTTCGCCTGCCATAGTCCAGAGAGCGGCATTTGAATATTGTATACAAGCAGTAAATACTCCGTGAAACTGAGACCATGCCAAATGAATGGAACGAGGGACTCATTTGTCCATTACACAAAAAATGAGACCAGATGACGTGCAGCAACTATAGAGGGTACTCTGCTGAACACTGCATACAAAATTCTCTCAAATGTCCAATACCAAAGGATATAACCATATACTGAGAGAAATTTAGGATGCTACTGTGCTGGATTCCGTCGTGGAAAATCCTGTGTGGACCACAGTGAGACAAATATTGCAAAAAAACGCGTGAATTTACTATCGACACCTACCACCTGTTCGTTGATTTCAGGGCAGTCTACGATAGTATCAACAGAGATAAATTATACGGAGCGATGAATGATCTAAATATACTAGTAAAACTGACCAATTTGTCGAAGCTCACCATGTCTGAAGAACACTGCCGAATCAAAATACAGTCAGACTTATCGGATAGCTTCAGAACGTACAATGGCTTAAGACAGGGAGACGCTTTAGCATGCATTCTGTTCAACATAGCCCTAGAGAAAGTTATAAGAGACTAGGGCATCGAGACAAGTGGAACCATATATACAAAGCCAGTTCAAATAATGGCATATGCTGACGATATTGACATTATCGCAAGATCGGAATCTGCCCTGAGAGAAACTTTCGTTGCTCTTGAGCTATCAGCTAGAGGAGTGGGACTGCGCATTAATGAGGACACAATGCCTGTCACAATGCTGCATAGTAACAGTCAATCCACTGACATCAACATAAATAACTTCAAATTTGAGACCGTGGAACAGTTTGCGTACTACACACTAGGCTCCTTAGTTAACAAAATAAATTATGTCAGTGAAGAGATTGGAAAAAGGATATTCGCAGCAAACAGATGCTACTTTGGCCTCAATAAGCACCTAAAGTCGCGTCTACTGTCTAGAAAGACAAAGACCACAATATATAAAACGCTGATTAGACCAGTAACATATGCCTCGGAGACTTGGACGCTCGCTAAACGGGATGAAAACAAAATAAACTGCTTCGAAAGGAAGATTCTCCGCAGAATCTTCGGACCCATTAAGGATGGTCAGACGTGGAGAAGGAGATACAACACAGAGATCTAGGATCTATACCAGGACGTCAGCGTGGTCAAGTTTATAAAGATTAACAGACTGCGCTGGCTAGGGCACTTGCACCGCATGGGAGATCTGGAGCCCTCCAAAAGAGTGTTGTATGACAATCCAGCAGGGCGAAGAAGCATCGGTAGGTCGAGACTGCGATGGCTGAATGGTGCCGTGGCAGATTGTCGGGTCCTGGAGCAGCAAGACTGGGAGGTGGCGGCCAGAGATAGGACGAGATGGAGACGTTTCTTGGAGGAGGCCAAGACTCACCAAGGGTTGTAGCCAGTGGCGGTACCTCCCGTAGAAGCCCAGAAGCCCGGCTTGCGTAAGAAATTTTGATTTAAAATCTCTTCTGGCTTACAGAGGTTCGGCTTTTGTGGCTATTCCTCTAACGTCTTATGGGAACATTGTTGGAAGGTCATTTACTGGATTGTTGGTCTATGCGGGGGCACGATTACTTAGTTTTGGAGGTTTTGATTCAAAAATTTTCGTACGCAAGCCGGGCTTTTGGGCTTCTATGGTAGTACCGCCACTGGTTGTAGCGCCGGAGAAGAAGAAGATACAAGCAGTATGAGTGGAAAGAGAAGCCGTGGAAGACCCAGGAAAGCATGGCATGACCGAATTAATCAAATACTGAAAGCCGGCCACATTCGAAATCGGAAAAATCTTCTCTTCCCACTCACGGTGCTTGTATGCAACATTTGAACCATTCTTCTCTCGTCCTTGCGTTCCAAATGTCCAAACCATCTCAGGGATCCTTTATTTAATTTTACTTATGATGCAATCATCTGTCTTATATTTATTCCCTATTTTATTCAAACTGCATTCAGATAAAAATCTATATTGATAAAAAATAACAAATTAAAAATCTTGTTATTATTATAGTTATTTGAATTCGGAATTTTACGAGTCGCCTTGTGTCCTGATTGGTCAGTGCGCGATGACGTAACGGGGGGCCTCAGCCCTCGGCCAATAGCGTGCCGGGGACTTCCGCCAGGTCACTTAAAAATAGAACTCCCTTCGTATCGGCACAGAAGATCATATTTCTTAATACTCCGCCTAAATAACGTAACATGATTTATTGTGCGCTCCTCTGACGTAGACACACGTGTGCGTCATGGGGGGCTACGTGGCATCGTAGCTCCGCGTAGGCCGTAGGCTCCAAACGGGGGCCGTAGCGGGACAGGAGGCTAATGGGGGTTGTTAAGGCAGGCAAGAAGGGCGTACCTATTCAAGAAATTAATAATGAAATCGAAATCGAAAACACGATATGTATGACCTTTTCCAAAAAACATAAAACATTTAACCTGGATGTAAAGAGAAGAATCGGTCTTGAGAAGAATCGGTAAAAAATGTATGTTCAATGCGTACTTCCAATACTGACATATGGAGCAGAAACGCTAACCCTCACCAAGTCGACCGTAAGGAGACTCCGTGTAGCACAGAGGAAACACGAAAGAGCCATGCTACACGTAAGACTCTCAGACCGGATAAGAAATACTGAAATACGTAGAAGGTCGGGAGTAACAGATGTTGTCGCAAGGGTAGCGAAGCTTAAATGATCATTTGCGGGACATGTTGCCGGATAGGTAGACGATAGATGGACCAGAAGGGTGGTGGAGTGGAGACCCCGCGAAGACAAACGAAACAGAGGCAGACCCCCCACACGATGGTCCGATGACATTACAAGAATTGCAGGCGATTGGATGCAAAAGGCAACAGATAGGGATACGTGACGAAGTATGGGGGAGGATGATATTCACAATCTTCTATGGGACTTCTTTGTGAATGAGAGTCGATCAGATTGTCTGCCATGTCAATCTGCCTTAACTATAATTATTATTATTCTTCTTCCTTATTGTAGACCTATGTGGTCTGTTCTCCAGAGTCTTGCTCCTCCTGCGAGGTAGCTTCCCAGCTGTCCTTCCATCTATTAGGAGGTCTTCCACGAGGACGAGTCCCATGAGGTTGATTATGCAATGCAATATAGGGGAGTCCATTTTTTGAACATGCCCGTACCAGTCCGTTTTTCGCTGTCTGCTGCATCTTATAATATCCTCAACCTCACATATCTCTCTTATTCTGGTGTTCCTCACGCGATCTCTCAGTGTCTTGCCTGCTATCGTCCTCAGTGTCTTCATTTCGGAAGTCCTCAAAACATGTTTGGTCCTTACTGTGTCTGCCCTTGCTTCGACGCCATATATTATTATAGGTCTTACGCATTACTATTATAATTACTATTTTTACTATTATTATTATTATTACTATTATATTGTTGAATATATCTTTACACTATTACAGCGCGAGCCAAATCGATGTAAATGGTATAGCTATCATCTAGCATTAGATTATTAGATTCTCGTGACATGTGTTAGGTACCCAATCTATCGCCATTTTATTATCACGTGAAATTTTCACTAGACCAAAGGCAGTGTGACAATCAAACTACAATCGCCCGAAATCGAATCCAAGATTATCGGTGTGGAAATCAAAGCATAGTAAGTATGAGGTATGCATGCGAAATGATCTGTTGATGAATGTTAACAAGTGCAAGGTTATTTTTGAAAAAGAAGAAATCATGACAGTCTGCAACATTAGCGGGAATGGTGAAAATTTGGAGCAAGTAGATGAGTTCGTGTATTTAGGTGGTATGTTTACAAGAGATGGGCGAGTGGAGAGGGATATTGAAAGAAGGGTTGGGGCAGGCAACAAAGTGAACGGTGCACTTAAAGTTGTCATCGCAAACAAAAACCTATCCAAAAAAGCTAGAATGGCACTGCACAATGGTGTTCTTCTACCGACCCTTATGTATTATGGAAGCGAAGCATGGAACTGGCAAAAGAAGGATGAAAGTAGAATAAATGCAGTAGAAATGAGATCTCTTAGACGAATGTGTGGATACTCTGTGTATGATAGAGTGTCGAATGAAAATATAAGAAGTGAATGCGGTGCGAATGATGGTGTTATGAACAAAATAATGAAAGGATCTTTAAGATGGTTTGGACATATGGAAAGAATGAATGGTAAAAAAAAATTATGTTAACGATGTAAATGGAACTAGAAATAGAATCGGAAGACCGAGGAAAACATGGCACGATCAAATAAATCAAATATTGAATGTCGGCCAAGTGAAAAGAGTCAAAATAATCGACCCGCGTGCTTGACACGATGCATGTATGAATGTTGAGGAAGCGATAGAAATATGCCAGGAAAGAAAAGGGTGGCAATCCATTGCGTGATGGTTAGTTAGTTTAAGTCAAAGCACTAACCATAGACCAAGAAGGTCGTCAGTTGTGTGATATTATGCATACAAGAAACCCCTGTTTTGGACTACGCTTTATCATGAGATGCAGAGCAATCGATTTATCCCACATTCTGGCTGTGTGCGGACACTCTTGGTGGTGTGCATGTCCCTTGGTGGTGTGTATGGTCCTCGCTCCAGGGGCGTGTGGTGGTATGCAGACAGAGCCCCGCACGATGTCCGTGTGGTGGTTGAGTTGCTGGCACCATTAAATTACTCCTATCAGCCCAGAGATCTGCGGAGCTCAGTTTGTTATTGAAATAACCTTCTTAGCGGGAGCTAGTGCGCATAACCACCAGACAACGCTTTCAAACCCGGGTATTTAAAAAAAAATGTAATTAACTTATTTAAATACAGACGGACGACTGGATCATACTGATTCGGTGATGCAACTGAACGGTTACAATGTTGAAAAGGTGGAAAAGTTCAGATACCTCGGCAGCATGCTTACAGACACCCTTGACCCAGATGTAGAGTTGAAATGTCGGATTGAAGCAGCAAGAACAGTATTTAACCCTCCCTTCCCTGTGATTGGTATCGTCTACACGTTGCTTCTAATAACCATCAATATCTCTATACATTTAATAAATACAAGGTTAGATTTTAGGTATTCTTCCATAATATATTTACGCATTGATTAAAAAAATAATATTAATAATAATCAGAATTCATCGGGTACATCGGAGGTATTTTGTGAACATCGGAAACAAAATTCGTAGCGCTGAGTACGCGACACTATATTCGCATCTCACTCTTGCATATGTTCTAGCTCAATGTTCTCACTCTCGCCGTCCCGCCGCGCCGGCGCGGCAGTTGCTTTCGGGCTTGCAACCAGAGCGGGTCTATGCCCGTTCCGTGAGCGTTGCCAGATGTTTTTTAAATTTTTTTAGCAATCAAATCTCAATTATTATAATTTTTTACTTCAATTATAATTATATAAGGGGATAAGCTATGAATGTTCCTATTTTTCCGATTTAAAATCGTTAATTTTTTAATGCGTACTGACTACCCTGCACCGGAACGCACGTTTTTATTTTAGCACCGTAAGGGAAAGGTTAACAAAATGAAGTCACTCTTTTGCAATGACAATGTCAACTTAAAACTAAGACACAAGATGTTAAGGTGTTATGTGTGGTCTGTTCTGTTATATGGGTGTGAGACATGGACATTTAAAGTAAATACAATGAACCGGTTAGAGGCATTTGAAATGTGGCTTCACCGAAGAATGTTCAGGATCCCATGGACAGACAGAGTGACGACCACGGAAGTCCTGAATCGTGCAGGAGTAAATAGAGAGCTGCTGACATTGATCAAAGTCTGCAAGATTTCATATTTGGGTCACGTTTTACGAGGAGAGAAATATCGCCTGCTGCATCTAATTTTGAAGGGAAAAATAGAGGGCCGCAGGGGGGCAGGGAGAAGGCAGATCTCTTGGTTGCGCAATGTGAGGGATGGGACGGGAATCGGAACTGTGGAGGAGCTATTCTGGACAGCGCAGGATAGGGAAGAGTTTACCAGAGCGATCGCCAACGTCGGGGGGACCCGACAGGGCACTTAAAGAAGAAGAATGAATAGTGTTATAAAACACCGTTTTTCTTCGCATAACGGATATACTTATACAAATCAAACTACTGAATATAATGTCGGATTTATCAGTTCCCTCATGCATGTCGTTTTGCTGATTGGGTTATCTATTTCCCTCTTAAATTTAGTTGCATCCGGAGATGACGAATTATTATAAACAATACGTTTATGAATATATTAACATTGCGTTTATTTTGAAATGAAAGAATTATAAAAAAAGTCAATGGTAACGATGTAAATCGAACTAGAAATAGAGGAAGGCCAAGACACGACGTATGAATGTTGACGAATCGAGAGAGGTATGCCAGGCCATAGCATTGTGGCGATCCATCCTTTCTGCCTACCGCTCCGGAGAAATGACGTGACGGTTAGTTAGTTTAATTTAAAGAAATGGGTAAAATTAAACATTTGATATAATTATTGTCATGTCATGTCAGATGATGTCAAAATAGGTTGACGAAACAGCTGTCGCGAAAAATAAAAATACAATTGTGATACATAAAACAAAGTTTTTAATTAAACAGTTTAGAAATTGTATTATATTTTTATAAGGATTGATTGTATCTCAATAGAGACGAAGATGTAAATTGTTTTCTGGGAACAGAATGTGGTGGTCGAGGCGCTTACAGGACTTATGACCTGTCATTGGTTGGGTTGAGCGATCGCTTTATGTTTAACAACATTCCTTATTCCGCCGTTTTTACGACCATTACGTTTGACAAATTTTTAAAGATGTATATATGCTAGAATGCTGCGCTGCACTTCACATTTTTTAGTTCACTCTACACTAGCGCCATCTATTAATAAAAAATTATTTATCCGCAATGGATAAAATCCCGTAATTGTCTACAAGTATTTGTATACATTCAAAATGTTGTATTATATTTTTGATTCGGGGCCTGAAAGCGTCAAAGGTGGTAGTTTTGTTTCGGCGTTCGTTTCCTCGGCTATTACCCCATCGACTTCACTCCGCGACAGTCGTCCTCACGGTAACTCCTCAGACCACCCTCCACAGTCCTGAGCCGTAAAACTCCTAGTCATAACCGCGATAAATATTAACATACGCGTCTTAACGACCAGCAATTAAAAAACCACTAAAACACACTTGTTACATAACAAATGTTCCCTTCTCGCGTGATAAATCTTCCATTCCACATTGTGTAATACAGAACTTATAAAAAAAAACGATAAATAAATTAAAATGTATTTTTTTTCATTATTAGAGATTTAAATAATCATATAAAATCACATTTCTAAAACATTATAAAATCCCATTTACAAAATTTACAATTACTTTAATTTTTTTTTACTATCGCAAAATTATTTCAATTGTCTCAAACGAAATTCTTTTTTTTACAACTTATTTCAAAATTTGTAATATTTTAATACTAATAATACATTAATTTTTTTACAATATTTTCAGATATACCACTTCTGACATCTTCTAAACTAAAGTGTTACAGACTGTGAAGAAAAGAAAACTATCAAAATTGTGATCCAAAACAGTTTAAAAACAAATTAAAATTATTTTGAAACATTTGCATATATTAAAATCATAGTTATTTCGCGTAGAAAGTGATTTTAGTGCCTTTGTTCGTGATTAATACAATATTTACAATCGTATTTAAAAAACGAATATCAAAAATTATATTTATTTTAGTCCCCAAAACAAGGGGAATACAAGAAGGCACTTTAAGGTTAAAAATATAAAAATTACAAATACGTAAATTTAAAAACGTGATAATCATCGTAGCAATAAAACGATCTATAAATCGTTTTCAAATTTTCGTAATTTTAATTATTAACCGATTTATTCGAATTTTGCTGTCAGAGTTAACCTTTTGTCGGCGAAGGAGGGGCGAACGCCAAATTTTTAAAAGGGTCGTACCGGCTTAATCCTGTGGGGTCGCGAAATGCCGAAGGCTGCGTGGGCAGCGGCCGTGTGGCTGGTGGCGTGCATGGCGCGGGACTCCTCGGAGGCGCTCACCACCTTCGGGAAGGGCAACCCTGTCAACACGGTGGCACCAAAACCCACCCCTCCACCTGGTAAGAACTTTAAAATATATAATACTATCAATGTAGAGCGGAATGTAGCGCGGAAGAAGGTATTAGGAATGTAGAGCGGAAGAAGGTATTATGAACGGAAGAAGGTATTATGAGCGGAAGAAGGTATTATGAACAATGAGCTGAATGAGCGGAAGAATGTATTATGAATATCAGGAATGTAGAGTGGATAGCATGTAGGGTAGCATGTTCACAGTAGATGACCGAACGGATAGTGACGTCAAAAGAAGGGTTGGTGCGGGTAACAAATGAATGGAGCTTTAAGAATTGTTAACAAGAATTTATCAATGAAAGCGAAAACGGCCGTTCACAAAGGAGTTCTGGTCCGATCCCTGATGTATGGAAGTGAAGCATGGAACTGGCAGAAGAAGGATAAAAGCAGAATAAATGTGGTAGAGATGAGGTCCTTAAGATGTATGTAAGGTAGAACGATATACGACAGAATCTCAAATGCTGATATAAGAAAGGAATGTAGAGCGGAAGAAGGTATTATGAACAAAATTATGAAAGGATCGCTGCGATGGTTCCGACATATGGAACGCATGGATGGAGAAAGAATGGTTAAGAAAGTATACGTTAATGATGTAAATGGAGTACGGAGTCGAGGCAGATCGAGGAAAATATGGCATCACAAAATTAATCTAATTTTAAAGGTTGGTCATGTTAGAAGTCGGAGGAATCGATGTGCGTGTATGACTCGTTGTATGAATGTGGAGGAATCTAGAGAGGTTTGCCAGGATAGAGTAGTGTGGCGGTCCATTCTCTCTGCCTACCCCTGCGGGGAAACGGCCTGATGGTTTGTTTGTTTGCTTGTTTAATACTTTCAAAAATAATTTATCTTATTCCAAACATACATGTATACAGACAAAAAAAACAAATGGACATATCAGACCTGACCAAATTCAAGACCTTGAAAATTGTACACAGAGTGATGATGAAAGAGACAATAGACAGCAGCTACAAGTTAATCAAAAACTCAGACGTACACAGACACTGGACCAGGAACTGTGGTAGTTATCACTTTCAGAATGCACAAACAAAGACAAGACAATGCAAGGTGGAATATGTATAACCACTAACTAACCATCACGCGGTCTCCCCGAAAGGGTAGGCAGAAAGAATGGACTGTCACACTTTAACCGATGCGGCACTCCATCCTTCTCTTTTCGCCCCGCGGGAGACACGGTGTGATGGGTTGCGAACCTCATCGCCACTCATGTGTATAACCAACTTATATAATTAAATTTCTAAAACATGCGTTGTCATCGATAATTGTTTTATATTATAGAAGAGACGTGATTCGCCTTGCTAGGGCGTATAATGAAATTTGAACGTGTACCCAGAACATATAATAAAACTTCTAGAATATATACGTTCTCATCGATATTAATTATTTACATTTAATGTGAATAATTAATAAGAATGAAAACGTTTGTTTTCTAGAAATTTCATTATAATTTATGTGAAAGATATATTTCACTTGTCTAAGGCATTATAAATCATTTGATAATGCCTTATACAGGCAAAGCATGTCATTCACATAAAACATAATAAAACTTGTACAAAATCGACGTTTTCATTAGTATTTATTTAATATGGATTATTAATACGAATGAAAACGTCAGTTTTCTAGAAGTTTTATTATATTTTATGGGAATGACATGTTTCGCCCTTCTAAGGCATTATCAAATGTGACGAAACTTCAACTCGTTGCAGTTTATATACACTAGTAAATGGAGCAGAATATGGTAATTAACTACATTTTTAACAAAGAATTATTTGGGTAGGTCCATAAATATTGGAAAGTGTTTCTCGTTAAGAAATTTCATGACAATGATACATGGTTAGGGGATACTACATGATATTATATAAACCAAGAATAAGTTATTTGATGTAGGACGAAAAAAAGGGTTTCTAAGAAAAACATATTTTTACAAATTGTTTACAAATGCTTTTACAGGTCTTTGTTATTCTGGACAGTAATTTATTCTACATATTCTATATTTATGGCGCTCCAGTATCATTTCGAGAAAGCTCAACCTCCAAATATCAAATCAAATCAAATCAAATCAGTTTATTAACTCAATAGACATTATAAACAAGAAAATGTTTAAGGCATCTATTAAGTACAGGTAAAATATTATAAAAATACAACATAATACCAGGAACGCATTAGAGATGGTTCGACATTAGGAAGACAAGATACTTTCTAAAGTCAATAGTATTTGCCCCCTGAACGTAACAAATTATTCAGAAGTGGCGTTAAAAGCTTACTGCTGTACGGATGTGAGACTTGAAAAACCACCGCGGATGTTATTGGAAAACTCCAGGTGTTTATAAATGGGTGCCTTCGCTCAATATTCAAGATCTATTGGCCCCAAACAGTGTCAAATGCCGTTCTCTGGACCATGGCAGGCGAAAAGCCTATTGGAGAACAAGTCGCTAGACGCAAATGGTTGTGGATCGGTCATTCTCTGAGATGGAACCCAGCCTGCATCGCTCAGGGCGCACTAGAACGGTCCCCTATGGGGGAAAAGCGGAAAAGGAAGCGAGGCAGACCTAGAACCAGAGCCCTGCAGGACGAGGTTAAAGTAGCAGACCTCACTTGGGATGATGTTAGGCATCAGGCAAGAGATAGTTTCGGGTGGAGAAGGTTCCTTGAGGCCCTATGCACTACTGAGGTGTGACAGGACAAGAAAAAATAGAAGATTCTATAACATTTTGAATGTATACAAATACTTGTAGACAAATACTGAATTTTACCCATTGCGGATAATTTATTAAATTTTTTTATAAGGATTAATTGTATCTCAATAGAGACGAAGATGTACATTGTTTTCTGGGAACAGAATATAGTGGTCGAGGCGCTTTCGGGATACAATTAATCCTTAGAAAAACTTGCGGGTGAATTATTATTTTATAAGGATTAATTGTATCTCAATAGAGACGACGATGTAAATTGTTTTCTGGGAACAGAATATGATGGTCGAGGCGCTTACAGGACTTATGACCTGTCATTTGTTGGGTTAAGCGATTGTCAAGTATTTGCATACATTCAAAATGTAGTAACTTCCACTTATTCTATATTTAGTTCCGATTGGAATCGGAGATCACTACCAATATTCGTGCTCGATAGTTTGTTCATTGTCACATTAGCAAGCATGCTTTTAATTTGGAATCTGCAGAGATAGGATAATGTCTCTCCGTGGCCAGCAAATGTCGCGTATATCCTGATTATAACGACATATTAATCTGACTAAAGTCAGTCGTAGCGGGCAATGAGTTGAATCATCCTATTACGATATAAATTTTGATAAATGCCCTATGGCGTAGCTATCATTCTTAATGCTATAAAGCGAGTCTATTAACTTTGATAGATTATATCTAGGAGCACAGTTTACATCGCCCTTGAGGTGATTTATGAGTATTTCCAAAAATGGCGTTTTATAAATCAACCAATGTATTATTTTCTGATTATCTTAAAACTTTTTCTTTCTTAAATCCGATAACCGTTTTTAATCGCTTTTAATTACGGAATATATTAAAAAAGTGACCGAAATTTTATATTTGATTGATTTGATCGTGCTACGTTTTCCTCGGCCTTCCTCTATTTCTAGATTCATTCACGTCGTTAACATATACCTTCTTCATCATTCTGTCTTCACTTATTATTTCCGTGTGTCCAAACCATCTTAACAACCCTTTCATTATTCAAATGTCGGTCATGTGAGGAGCCGGAGAAAGTGCGTGCATGACAAGATGTACGAATGTAGAGGAATCAAGAGAAGTATGTCAGGACAGAACAGTGTGGCAGTTCATTTTTTCTGCCTACCCCTCCGGGGAGACGGCGTGATGGTTAATTAGTTAGTTATTTATTTAAAAAGATGTTTATTTATTAAATCTTATCAATACAAAAATAAACGTACACGTCTTTAAAAATAAGCTTAAATGGCAGTGCATAATGGTGTTCTTGTACCGACCCTTATGGATGGAAGTGACGCATGGAACTGGCAAAAGAAGGATGAAAGTAGAATAAATGCAGTAGAAATGACATCTCTTAGACGAAAGTGTGTATACTCTGTGTATGATGGAGTGTCGAATGAAAATATAAGAAATTAATGCGATGCGAATGATGATGTTATAAACAAAATAATGAAAGATTATTAAGATGGTTTGGACATATGGAAAGAAAGCATGGTAAAAGAGTATATGTTAACGATATAAATGGAACTAGAAATAGAGAAAAACGTGGCACGATCAAATAAATCATAATTGAATGTCGGCTATGTGATGAGTCAGAGAAATCAACGCGCGTGCATGACACAATGTATGAATGTTGGGAAACGAGAGAAATATGCCAGGAAAGAAAAGTGTGACAGTCATTTCTGATGGTTAGTTAGTTAGTCTTAAATTAATACAAATGAAAAGTCTATTTTCTAGAAGTTTTATTAAACTAACGACCACGCCGTCTCCCCGAAGGGGTAGGCAGAAAGAATGGACTGCCACACTTTTCTTTCCTGACATATTTCACTCGCTTTCTCAACATTCACACATTGTGTCATGCACGCGCGTCGATTTCTCTGACTCCTTACGTGTTATATTATTATATATTTTATTATATGGGAATGACATGTTTCGTCATGTTAAAGCATCATCAAAAAACATTTTATAATCCCTTATCAAGATGAAACATGTCATTACCACAAAATATAATAAAACTTGTATAAAATAGACGTTTTCATTCGTATTGATTATTTAATATTGACACCATGGTTTAAGAAACGTCAAATCATAATTATAGATCAAGAAAATGGCGTAAGCGTCAGATTATATTATTATAATTGACGTAGATTCTATGTGACATCCGCGAAAGGACCTTGGTCGGGTCGAATTCATTATATCAAATATCACATTTAATGTCCCTATTCCATGTCCTGCCAGCATTGACACTGATAGAGTCATTTCGTATGGCGTAGTTTAACCTTTGTGTTTCAGACTGGTACCCGGGTAACACAATAGGTAATAATAATAAAAAAAAAAAAAAAATATATATATATATATATATATATATATATATATATATATATATATATATATATATATATATATATATATATATATATATATATATATATATATATATATATATATATATATATATATATATAACTATATATATATATATATATATATATATATATATATATATATATATATATATATATATATTATATATATATATATATATATATATATATATATATATATATTCCTCAATTGTTTTTTTTCTTTGCGTCACTCAGTTTACAAAATGGAAAACTTGAAATATCGCGGCAATACGCGCTTGAAATATGGCACCAGCGCTGCAGAAACGGCTCGAAGGATTAAGGAATTTGGCGACAGTGCCGCAAAAGAAAACACAGTGCGTTTTTGGTTCCAACGTTTTCGTTCTGGAAATTTCGACCTGCAGAACAAGCCTCGTGGACGGCCGGAGACCAAAGTTGATAATTGAAGGCTATTGTGGAAGCGGATCCATCGCAAACCACGTCCGAGTTAGCTGCAGGCTGCGGTGTTAGTGATAAAACTGTTTTAATCCACTTGAAACAAATTGGGAAGGTGAAAAAGCTTCAAAGGTGGGTACCTCACGAATTGAGTGAAGTTATGTGTTTTTATTTATTTTATTATTATATAACATTGTATTTCCATTTTATCTTTATTCATTCTTTATAAGTTTCCAAACTATCTGAATGACCCTTTCATTATTTATATTATAATAATTATTCAATACATTCATTTTTTTTTTAAATAATCTATAAACCGGTCGAATAATCTGGATTTTACTGTATATGAATCTATATTGAGTTTTAAAATTCGATGGAGGATCCCTGAGATGGTTCGGACATATGGAACGAATGGTTGAGAGTAGAATGGTTAAAAAGTTGTACACAAGTAGCGTGAGTGGAAAAAAAGCCGAGGACGACCGAAAAAAACATGGCATGATCAAATTAATCAATTACTAAAAGGTGGTCACATTCGAAGTCGAAATAATCGACGTGCGTGAAAGCTACGATGTATGAATGTAGAGGAATCCCGAGAGGTATGCCAGAACAGAGCATTGTGGCGATCCATCCTCTCTGGACCTCATCATCCTACGAGATATGATTTCTGTGTCACAGGTCATCAGATCTATTAAAAGAAGAAGAAGAAGAAGAAGATCATTAAGATGGTTTTGACATATGGAATGAATGAATGAAGAAAGAATGGTAAAAAAATATATGTTAACGATGTAAATGGAACCAGAAATAGAGGAAGACCGAGGAAAACGTGGCACGATAAAATAAATCAAATATTGAATGTCGGTCACGTGAAAAGAGTCAGAGAAATCGACGCGCGTGCACGACACGATGTATGAATGTTGAGGAAGCGATAGAAATATGCCAGGAAAGAAAAGGGTGGCAGTCCATTCTTTCTGCCTACCCCTTCGGGGAAACGGCGTGATAGTTAGTTAGTTAGTTAGTTTTTTTTTTCAATGACATTATGTATGGATATATCATGGTACGATGTATGAATGTAGAGGAATCCCGAGAGGTATGCCAGGACAGAGGATTGTGGCGATCCATCCTCTCTGCCTACTTCTCCGGGGAAATGGCGTGATGGTTAGTTAAAAGTCAAAGTAAAATATTAGTAGGTATAGGGAAGTTACCCAGGTACCCCAGTAGGTGAATCAATTAATCGATGAATTTCTCCGTAAAACCCCGATTAAATGCGCTGGAATAGGTTTTCAGTATTTGTCCACTAAAATATTTACAATCCTCTCATTAGAAAAACACACTCGTGTGGCTTTTATACTTACCATCAAGCTTGTCAGATTTTTTTGTATTACCGGGGTTAATATTTACCTTGTTCACCCAACTCACACTCGTTAACCTTGATAACAATATTTAAGGGATAGTTCACACTATAAATAATGTAGAAGTGAAGTAACTAACTAACCAACACGCCGTTTCCCCGAAGGGGTAGGCAGAAAGAATGGACTGCCACACTTTTCTTTCCTGACATATTTCTCAATTCGCTTCCTCAGCATCGTGTCATGCACGCGCGTCGATTTCTCTGACTCCTCGCATGGCCGACATTCAATACTTGATTTATTTGATCGTGCCACGTTTTCCTCGGTCTTCCTCGATTTCTGGTTCCATTTATATCGTTAACATATATTTTTTTACCATTCTTCTTTCATTCTTTCCATATGTCCAAACCATCTTAAGGGTGGGAGGTTGGAGAGGGATATTGAAAGAAGGGTTGAGGCAGGCAACGGAGTAAATGGTGCACTTAAAGTTGTCATCGCAAACAAAAGCCTATCAAAAAAAGGTAAGATGGAAGTGCATAACGGTGTTCTTGTGCCAACCCTTATGTATGGAAGTGAAGCATGGAACTGGCAAAAGAAGGATGAAAGTAGAATAAATGCAGTATAAATAAGATCTCTAAGACGAATGTGTGGCAAATCTGTACATGATAGAGTGACAAATGCAAGTGAAAGAAATGAATGTGGTGCGAATAAAAGTGTTATGAACAAAATAATGAAAGGGTCATTAAGATGGTTTGAACATATGGAAAGAATGAATGATGAAATAATGGTAAAAAAAGTATATGTTAATGATGTAAATGGAACCAGAAATAGAGGAAGACCGGGGAAAAAGTGGCACGATCAAATAAATCATTATATTGAATGTCGGCCACGTGAAGAGTCAGAGAAATCGACGCGCGTGCATGACACGATGTATGAATGTTGAGGAACCGAGAGAAATACATCAGGAAAGAAAAGTGTGGCAGTCCATTCTTTATGCCTACCCCTTCGGAGAGACGGCGTGATGGTTAGTTAGTTAGTTACTTTATTTTAGATAAAATATACAGGCATTATAAAATTATAAAAGCGAAACATGTCATGCCCAGAAAGTAAAATAATATTTGTATACCCTTGAATTAGTAACATCCTTAAAATATCACATTAAAGAAAAAGGATCCCTAAGATGGTTTGGACAAATGGAACGAATGGATGAGAGAAGAATGGTTAAAATGTTGTATACAAGCAGTGTGAGTGGAAAGAGAAAGAAGCATTAATATTTTAAACATCCAATTCAGTCCTTCACCGAGGTAGCATACATTTCTGAATGACCCTGTAGAAGAAATCTGTTTATTTTATGTAACCGTGTATCTATGTGTGTGTGTGTGTGTGTGTGTAACTTCCGCTCGGTATTGATTTTTTAAACGAATATTTCAGAACATGCCGGAAACAATCTTTTGTTATTCTTAAAAGAAAAGTTTTTTCATTATGGTTATGTCCCATTCGAATAGATGCACAATTAAAAACATGTTGATATTATCCCTTGTAAATTTATGCGTATAATGGAGTTTGAGTATTAATTGTTTCTTGAATAATGATGCAAAACTCCATATTAATTTATTAATACGAATGAAAACGGCTGTTTTATACTAGTTTCATTATATAATTTGTTGTATAATTGTTTTTTGAATGTATACAAATACTTATAGATAAATATTGGATTTTACCCATTGCGGGTTAATCATTTTTAAGGATTAATTGTATCTCAATAGAGACGAAGATGTAAATTGTTTTATGGAAACAGAATATGGTAGTCGAGGCGTTTACATTTAATCTTAATAGATGGCGCTAGTGTAGATTGACCTAAACATGTGAAGTGTTCTTAATATAGTAGCATATATACATCATTCAAAAATTTGTCAGACTTGGTGGTCGTAAGAAGAGCGGAATGGGGAATGTTGTTAACATAAAGTAATCGCTTAATCCAACCAATGACAGGTCATAAGTCCTGTAAACGCCTCGACTATCATATTATGTTTCCAGAAAACAATTTACATCTTCGTCTCTATTGAGATACAATCAATCCTTAGTTTTATTATAGTTAAATAAAAATAAATATATAATCTGTGTATGATAGTTCAGTCGGTTGATGTCGTAGCGGAGCGCCAGTGGTCTCGTTTGAGAGGCGGAACTATAATGTTTTGTTCTGACACAGTTTAGTATTTTTATAACAGCTACGCGTAAGTCGCAAGTCGCGCGAATATTTGCTTGGGCAGTGGGCTACCCTTTCACACCTCCGTGGTGCATAGGGCCTTAAGAAACCTTCTTCACCCGACTCTATCGCATGCCTGATGCCTAACATCATCCCAAGTGAGGCCTGCCGCCTTAACCTCGTCCTGCGGGTTCTTCTCTAGGTTGCTCTAGGTCTGCCTCGCTTTCTTTTTCCCGCCATAGGGGACCAGTCTAGTGCACCCTGAGCGATGCAGGCTGGGTTCCATCTCAGAGTGTGACGAATCCACTGCCATTTGCGTCTATCGACTTGTTCTCTAATTGGCTTTCACCTGCCATGGTCCAGAGAGCGGCATTTGACACTGTTTGGGCCCAATAGATTTTGAATATTGAGCGAAGGCACCTACTTATAAACACCTGGAGTATACCAATAACGTCCACAGTAGACTTCCAAGTCTCACATCTATTGCTGAATATTTGGAGCTTGAGCTTTCTCGAAATGATACCGGAGCGCCATACAGGGCGAAGCATAGTAAAAGCTCCCCTTGCCTTGTTGAGTCTGCTGGCTACATCTTCCTCCGTACCTCGCGAGCCTGCTATCATACTACCGAGGTAGCAGAAGCTGGTCGTGGTCACGAGGGGGATACCGTGGAGCAAGATTGGAGTGGAGTCATTTGAGGACACTCGTAGGTCTACTGTCTTGGACATGTTAATCTTGAGACCTACTTTTGCCGTTTTCTCGTGAAGTCTACAAAGCTTCCGTTCTGCATCCACCCGGTTTATCGAAAGCAAACAGAGGTCATCAGCATAATCCAGATCCTCCAACGCACGCAGCGTACGGGGGTTATAAGGTTAATAACCCTTTCATTATTTTGTTGCCAGTAAGCTGTGCGGACGACGCTGTGCTATTTGCAGTATGTATGAGGTATGCAAGCGATACGATTTAATGATGAATGTGAATAAGTCCATTGACATTGACTATACCATTTTCATCCTTCTTTTGCCAGTTCCATGCTTCAATTTCATACACAATAATCAATACATCTTAGATTTTTTGATAAACTTTTATTTAGGATGCCAACTTTAAGTGCGCCATTTTCTGAAATGAATTACAAATATCCAACTTTCATTGATCTTAATAGGGTTTTCATATTTGCATATTATCGACAGGAAATACTAAATGTTTATATAATGCCCTCAATACTATAACAAGGTAACCCTAAATTCTCTTCTTCTTCTTCCTGCTCTTAGTCTAGGTCGTGGGATGATGATGTCCAGTCAACTCTCCATCTTTTTGGCGGCCTTCCTGGTAATCTCTTGCTCCTTGGGTTTTCAAATTCGACAATTTTGAAATAGTCCATTGTTTTGGCCGAAACACTATGATACTTCAACGTGATTAGTGTTAAAATTTATAACACTCTTATAATATCACAATTTATTTGTATTCACTGAGAGTGTCGCGACAGCTGTTTTGCCAGCCGGCGTTGGCTTTTTTGTAACACCTGATGATGCCTACATCGGTAATGAAAGGGTCGCTATATATATTAATAATGAAAGGGTCGCTAAGGCGGTTTGGACACATGGAAAGAATGAGTGAAGAGAGAATGGTGAAGAAGGTATATATAAACAAAGTGAACGGAGCTAGAAATAGAGGAAATGCGAGGAAAACGTGGCAGATCAAATCAATCAAATATTGAATGTCGGTCACGCGAGGAGTCAGAGAAATCGACGTGCGTGCACGACACGATGTATGAATGATGATGAAGCGAATTGAGAAGTAAATCAGGAATGAAAAGTGTGGCGTGATGGTTAGTTAGTTAGTTAGTTTCAAAATAAACATTTAAACAAATTTTCGATGAATGCGGTTAGTTTACAGATATGTTTGTGTTTATTTAATTAAAAAATAATAATAAAGTGTTGTTTAAAAAGACATTTATTTTTTAATTTTTTATAAGGATTAATTGTATCTCAATAGAGACGAAGATGTAAATTGTTTTCTGGGAACAAAATATGGTGGACGAGGCGCTTACAGGACTTATGACCTGTCATTGGTTGGGTTGAGCGATCGCTTTATGTTTAATGCTTCCCAATCTTAATGAATGGGGCTAGTGTAGATTGAACTAAAAAATGTGAAGTGCTCTGCACAGCATTCTAGCATATATACATCTTCCAAAAAGTTGTCAGACATGGTGGTCGTAAGAAGGACGGAATGGGGAATGTTGTTAAACATAAAGCGATCGCTTAACCCATATAAATGATAGGTCATAAGTCCTGTAAGCGCCTCGACCACCTGTTCTGTTCCCAGAAAACAATTTACATCTTCGTCTCTATTGAGATACAATTAATTTTATAATATTTTTAAAAATGTATCTTTACTGAACAAGGGTTTGTCAGAAACATGTCTATGTAATTTTATTTTTTTAATGTAAGTGTTTTATATATAGTATATAAAAAAGAAAAAGAAAAATGAAATAAATATTATTCATTGATAATAATTATTTCCAATAACTGTTTTTAAAAATGAACTCCTACTATTAATATTTGCACAAGTTTCGAGTTAGCTAGTTTTATTAAAAAGCCCGCGATATTGTGTGTGTTATGTACGTTAAACATATTCAGGCAGCTATTTCAGATCGTAAAATCTCTATCCGCAACATGCAAGTGGGCTGCGCGAGGGGAAAACATACGAAGAAATAATCGATAACTTTGGGGATATCACCAAAATCATATTTCTAGGTTAACCCGCTCACACAGAGGTCATTGAATTTCATTGTTTTAATTTTATCTAATTCAAAACCATGTATTACTACAACATTTTGAATGTATACAAATTCTTGTAGACAAAAATACTGGATTTTACCCTTTGCGGATAAATTATTAATTGTATCTCAATAGAGACGATGATGTAAACTGTTTTTCTGCGAACAGAATGTGGTGGCCGAGGCGCTTACAGGACTTATGACCTGTCATAGTTTGGGTTGAGCGATCGCTTTATGTTTTAACAAAACATTCCCCATTCCGCCTTTCTTATGACCACCACGGCTGACAAATCTTTGGAACTTGTATATATGCTAGAATCCCACGCTTATCTTTACACTTTTAAGTTCACTCTACACTAGCGTCATCTATTAAGATTAAGCATTAAGCAGAAAATATTTATTAATGCATACTATTTAAAAAAAAACGTTTTCTTTAATCTTTTTAACTATCTTCGTGGAAGAGTTACGAAAGGGCTACGAAAGCCACACCGAAAGTCCCAGATTAGATTCCCGGCGATGGCAGTATGATTATCACACTGTCTTTGGTCTGGTGTAGAATTCACGTAACAATAAAATGGCTACAGATAAGCTACCTATCACATGTTATGAGAATCAATATCTAAAAAGTTGTATAGAGTAATTGGGTTCAAATAATCTGCTGTATATAAATGTAAAAAGCAAAGTGAAACTAACACATGAAAAAGATCCAAGTGGCATCATATTAATCAAATCAAATCAGTTACATATTACAAACAGATATTACAAACAATATAAATATTTAAGGCATCTATTGAGTACAGGTAAAATATTATATATACCTACAATACTAGCGGACCTTTGAAACCTTCGAAAAAGAAAGAAGCACGACAGTCTGCAACATTAGTGTAAACGGTGAAAATCTGGAACAAGTGGATGAATTTGTTTATTTAGGAAGTATGTTAACAAAGGATGGGAGGGTGGAGAAGGATATAGAAAGGAGGGTTGGGGCAGGTAACAGAGTAAATGGTGCACTTAAAGTTGTCATTGCAAACAAAAGACCATCCAAAAAAGCTTATATGGCAGTGCATAATGTTGTTCTTGTGCCGACCATTATGTATGGAAGTGAAGAATGGAACTGGCAAAAGAAGGATGAAAGTAGTAGAAATGAGATCTCTTATACGAATGTGTGTCAAATCTGTTTATGATAGAGTGTCAAATGCAAGTATAAGAAGTGAATGTGATGCGAATGAAAGTGTTATGAACAAAATAATGAAAGGGTCATGAGAAATGGTTTGGACACATGGAAAGAATGAGTGAAGACAAAATGGTAAAGAAGGTATATGTTAACGGGGTGAACGGAGCTAGAAATAGAGGAAGGCCAAGGAAAACATGGCACGATCAAATCAATCAAATATTGAATGTCGGTCACGTGAGGAGCCGGAGAAATCGGCGTAAGAAGAGAACGTGTATTTTTAAATGCTTACAATCATACCCATCACATGAAGACATGAAGTATCTGGAGCGGCCATATAGCATAATGTACGGTTCAGAAAAAAATTCCGATCTATGAGATGAGGGAGTATTGTAGTTATCCGTGGCTCTATCCCAAGGCATTTCTTTTGGGAATGCTCGGGACCATCTCACTGCAGCTTCGAAGAGATGGGCATCTCATAACCTATTTCTTTAGATTATTTAGGGGATATTTCGAGAACTTGGCCATATTGGTGGGATTTGGTATTTTTGTCCCTGATATATATCTCCGACAGCGACAGCACAGATTGTTTTACCTACCGTCCGCCAGTACCAATCTGCTTCTGGTGACACCGGTGGGAAGAGCAATTAGTCTGCTGAACGCGGTCTCCTCGGAGATCGACGTCTTTCATATTAGTGAAAGAACGTTAAAGCGAACGTTAGAGAGCTATAAACTTCTGGGTTTTGTCTTAAGAACTTGCAAACAGTTCCGAAATCCCGAAGCGATGACATCAATGTCTAACGGCATCGTAAGATCAAAATTAGAATACGCGAGTGGTGTATGGTCTCCATACCAGCACAAGTATGTGGAGGTATTAGAACAAATCCAGAAAAAAATTCTGAGATACCTCTACATGCGGATGAATGGGGTATATCCGAGGTTTGTGCACCACAATGATCTATTGATTAACACAGAGTACCGCAGTCTCGAATCAAGAAGAAAGGGTACATTGATGATCTTAGGATTTAAAATACTCCGTAACCTCATTGATAGCCCATACCTCTTAGAGTGTTATGGCCTCAATGCACCGGACAGGTATGCTCGCGCTAGAAGACACGATCTGTTGTGCATACCGCATAGCAGAACAGATGTCTTGGCGCAGCGTACAATGACCCGGGGTATGGTGCTCTTGAGTGAGGTGTCAGTCGATGTGGACATTCTCCAAACGACCTATGCGTCCTTTAAGGATCATAAAGGTAAATACCACAATTACTGTGTATTATTTTAACATGTATGTCTGTGTTATTTTTATGTAAAATGTATACAGTAATTGGGTTCTAAAGACCTGTTGTATACAATTTAAAAAAATGCGTTCAGAAGACGAATACTCTTGACTTTGGATAGACCTGTCTTCCTAATGTCGAACCATCTCTAATTCGTTTCTGGTATTATGTTGTATGTATATAATATTTGACCTGTACTCAATAGATGCCTTAAACATTTATTCAGTTTGTAATGTCTGTTGAGTGAATAAACTGATTTGATTTGATTTGAACAAAAAAGCTGTAATTTAAACAAAAATATACAATTAGAGAGATGCTCGTTATAAAGGTGAATCGAAAGGTGGTCGTAAGAAGGGCGGAATGGGGAGTGTTGAATCACATAAAGTGATCGCTTAACCCAACCAATGCCAGGTCATAAGTCCTGTTAACGCCTCGACCACCATATTCTGTTTCAAAAAAATTAAATTGCATCTTCGTCTCTATTGAGATACAATTAATCCTTAAATGTGAATAACATTACTTTATGAAATTATGATTCATCTCGTTTGTTGTTCTCACTTGCGCTTTTTTATACTTTTGATTAATTGTTTATATAAGGTTGTATTATAAGTTATCAAATGTTTTTGTTATCTTTCGTAACTTTATTAAATAAAAATAAAATAAAAGTATTATGAACGACACTGCGAACCAAGGGTCTACTAAGTATATCTGAGATGAAGGTCCTAAGATCAATTACTGGAGAAATTCTCCGAGATCGTGTCCGTAACGCAGACATAAGAAAAACTTGCGAAATAGAGGATATCCAGAAGATACTGGAGGGACCATGTAGCCAGAATAGATGTGACAGACTCGCATATACAGCCGCTTATGTAATCCCCACCCGACACCTTCCATTTGGACGACTCTGTACTCGATCCCATATTTATGCCAAGCAATTTATGCAAATAGCCAAGATATTTTCGAACACACAGGTACTTCGGGTGTTGTATAATTCCCTGGTAAGAAGTCGGCTGGAATACAGTTCCGTTATTTGGTCACCGCCTGGGATCCGATATTCTCTGATGGTGGAGCGAGCTTTCTTTACCTCAGAAAGCGCGGTTATTACCCGTGGTTCTTTCCGACTGAATTCTTGCTAGGTATGCTAAGCTACCAATCATTGGAGAGAAGGAGGAACATTCACTTGGGAGTTCACTTCTTTCAGCTGATTGGCGGCCGTATACACAACTCGGATGTCCTGAGTGATGTAGGTCTATTTGTCCCTGATAATTACCTTCGTCAAAGACAGCACAGATTGTTTTATTTGCCACGCTGCAGAACCAACCTGCCAATGGTAATGCCTGTGGGTAGGGCAATCTTATTGCTTAATCGGATCGCCTCGGAGGTGGACATATTTCGTGATAGTGTGAGTTGCCTCAGGGATGCAATATCAATTTTATGATTTTTTCTTACTCTTAAGCTTAATTTTTATTTTTTTTAATGCTTCTCTGTTTATAATGTAATTGCAAACGATTTGGAATTGTATGTCTGTAATGTTTGTGATTATTATCAAAATAAATGAAATGAAATAAATAAATGAAATAAATTTATTATATATTTAACAAATTATATAAAGGTATAATTTTACATTCATTCATTAATGCCGTTCTCGTTATGGATAGTGCGGACGAATTATAAGTCTTAGTGTCGAGAATGTATGAGGTATGAAACTCAAATGATTTAATGATGAATGTCGGAAAGTCAAAAGTGATGGTTTGTGAATGGGAAGAGCAAATGACAGTTTGTAATATAAGTGTGAACGAAGAGAACTTGGAACAGGTGAGGGAATTTGTGTATTTAGGTAGCATGTTCACAGCAGATGGCCGAACGGATAGTGACGTCGAAAGAAGGGTTGGTGCGGGTAACAAAGTGAATGGAGCTTTTAAAATAGTTATCGGAAACAAGAATTTATCAATGAAAGCGAAAACGGCCGTTCACAATGGAGTTCTGGTCCCAACCCTAATGTATGGAAGCGAAGCATGGAACTGGCAGAAGAAGGATGAGAGCAGAATAAATGCGGTAGAGATGAGGTCCCTAAGACGAATGTGTGGTAGAACGATGTACGACAGAATCTCAAATGCTGATATTAGGAAGGAATGTAGAGCGAAAGAAGGTATTATGAACAAAATTATGAAAGGTTCGTTGCGTTGGTTCGGACATATGGAGCGCATGGGTGAAGAAAGAATGGTTAAAAAGTATACGTTAACAATGTAAATGGAGTAAGGAGTCGAGGTAGACCGAAGAAAACATGGCATGACCAAATTAACCAAATATTAAAAGTTGGTCATGTCAGAAGCCGGAAGAATCGACGTGTGTGTATGACTCGATGTATGAATGTGGAGGAAGCTAGAGAGGTGTGCCAGGATAGAGTAGTGTGGCGGTCCATTCTCTCTGCCTACCCCTGCGGGGAAACGGCGTGATGGTTTGTTGTTGTTGTTAAGAAAGGAAGAATAATCACCGGTCAACTCGAGAAGGACTGTTATCATGCCTCTATTTGAAGGAAATGGGTCTCATATGGAATGTGAAAACCACCGGGCAATAAATTTATTAAGCACCGTTGGAAATTTCTATGGACGAATTTTCATAGAAATAGTAAAAATGACGAAGACTGACAGAGTGTGGGATGTACAAGCCGTATTTATTAGCGGTAGAGAATGTATGTATCAGATTTTCGAATTTCGAACACTCACGGAGAAAGAATCAATTGTATCTCGATAGAGACGAAGATGCAAATTGGAAACAGAATATGGTTGATCGAGGTGTTTACAGGACTTATGACATGTCATTGGTTGGGTTAAGCGCACGCTTTATATAATACAACATTCCCCATTCCACCTTTTTTCTTATGACCACCATGTCTGACAAATTTTTGGAAGTTGTATATATGTTAATCTGTAACACCACCCTTTACATGGTAGTTTTTGCAATCTACACACTAACGCCATCTATGAAGATTGTGATATTTTTTTATGAATGTATACTTATACTTGTATACGAATACTGGATTTCACCCATGGTGGGTGATTTATTCATGAAATTAAATTTTATCTAGATACAATTAAATTTCATGAATTAATCACCCACCATGGGTGAAATCCAGTATTCGTATACAAGTATAAGTATACATTCACAAAAAATATTGTAATCATTCTGGTCAATTCTTTGGCATATAGATAGGAGTGACATCTCCAGGCGGCTTCTAACAATGCGCTAATGGCGATAGCCTTCACAAGTAAAAATTATGAAATACAACTTAAATATTTTTTTAACAATATTTATAAAACTTTATTTAAAAAAAAAAGTATGTAAAAAACATGTTTCGCACACAGAAATCCTTCATAATTGTTATAAATATATTTTTTAAATATTTCATGAATGTGGTTAGTTATAACGCATAAATATTTAGTGTGTAGATAGAATAAATTACCATGCAAAGGGTGGTGTTACAGATTAACATTTATAAAACTTCCAAAAATTTGTCAGACATGGTGGTCATATAAAAAAAAAGTGGAATGGGGAATGTTGTATTACATAAAGCGTGCGCTTAACCCAACCAATGACAGGTCATAAGTCCTGTAAACACCTTGATCAACCATATTCAGTTTCCAATTTGCATCTTCGTCTCTATTGAGATACAATTAAATGTTTATTGTTTGGCTGTTTTTCCGATGTTTTACCCGGCTTCAAAAATATAAACAGCGTTCCCCCTACACGCGAAGCTAAGGACAGCCCAATTTCGCCCCTTGACTGGTTCCTACCGTGACTTCGTAAAATTCAATATTCAATAAGAGTTTATTTAAAAAGCACTTAAAAGTAATTACAGCCGAACACAGCCAATTAAATTTCCCGCCCAAACAATAAAAAATATCGTGCTGTTTTTAAAATTCGAACGAAAATTGCGGTTTATTTGTCTATGTATAGAGCGAGGGCAGTCAAACAGTAGCGAGCGGGTTATTTGTGGAAAAGAAATGTAAAAAATAATTGATTCTTTTGATTCTACGCAGTTTTGAATTAATGGAAAAACCCTTGTACGTAGAGAATCCATTGACCAAATTAAACTATACAAATAGGAAATTAATAAAACATGTATCAGGCCCATAATAACTTACGGAATCGAAGCAAGAGCAAACAATGTCGTCGCGCGATACATTCTTCTCTTTCAAATGCTTCACTACGGTAGAATTCTAAATTTAGGCAGTTTTATCTTTTAATATTACTATTTTAAGACCCCCAAACACATTTAAAACATTACAAAAAACTCAATTCTAACTAACTAACTAACTAACCATTACGCCGTCTCCCCGAAGGGGTAGGCAGAAAGAATGGACTGCCACACTTTTCTTTACTGACATATTTCTCAATTCGCTTCCTCAACATTCATACATCGTGTCTCTCTGACTCCTCACAAGGCCGACATTCAATATTTGATCATGCCACGTTTTCCTCGGTCTTCCTCCATTTCTGGTTCCATTAACATCATTAACATATAATTTTTTTACCATTCTTTCTTCATTCATTCTTTCCATATGTCCAAACCATCTTAATGATCCTTTCATTATTTTGTTCATAACACCATCATTCACTTCTTATAGGTATTTTCATTCGACACTCTATCATTCACAGAGTAGGTATCCACACATTCGTTTAAGAGATCTCATTTCTACTGCATTTATTCTACTTTCATCCTTCTTTTGACAGTTCCATGCTTCGCTTCCATACATAAGGGTCGGTAGAAGAACACCATTGTGCACTGCCATTCTAGCTTTTTTGGATAGGTTTTTGTTTGCGATGACAACTTTAAGTGAACTATTCACTCTGTTGCCTGCCCCAACCCTTCTTTCAATATCCCTCTCCACTGTAAACATACTACCTAAATACACGAACTCAACTACTTGCTCCAAATTATCACCATTCACGCTAATGTTGCAGGCTGTCGTGGTTTCTTCCTTTTCAAAAATCATTACCTTGGACTTATTAACATTCATCATCAGATCATTTCATATAACATACATACAATTCTCTAGTGTCCTAATACCTTAAAGCCTAGGTTCTCAGCATTTTCCAGACCACTACCTTTTGAAACAATAATCCAACGACCCTGCTTCCAGAATTCTTCTTCTTCTTCCCTTTTGGTAGATTCAGGAATCTGTTATTTCAGGCGGGTCCTCTTGAGATGCTGAACTCCAGCTTTCTCTCCACCGTTTCGGGGGTCTTCCTGGTCGGCATTGTCCGTTTGGCGTTCCATGGAGAGCTATGTTTGGTATCCTATTTGAGCTCATCCTTTCTACGTGTTGATGCCAGTATCGCCGTCTTTGACGTCCCCATCTGACCACATCTTCGACCTCGCAGATTTCTTCCAGAATTGTTTTACGAAATATAAATATTAATTTGAATTACTTTTTGATAACTTTGTATCACAACACTTTATTACACTTTTTTCAGACATGTTTCGGGACACAGAAGCCCCTTCTTCAGTGTGTATAAATTTTAACAGCTAAATGAGACAAAATCGTTACTTATATACTAAATAAAATTAAAATGGTAAAGGAGGAGTGGGGTGGTTCCAAGAAATAGTGTTAATTACATTTTAGCCGGAATAATGGGACAGGGGAAATAAATCTAGTATCGGACTGGAAGTTAAATTAATTTGATTATTTATAATTTCTTCTTTATTTTTTATCGACTTTTTTATTTCTAGGATTTCAAGGTTGTTTAATGTTACTTTTCTATTACTGATATGCAAAACTTCAACGCCGTTATTTTTATCGAAGGAGTGATCTTTTTCTATGAGATGATTCGCGAATTCGGAAAAATTATTATTTGAGAGACACCTAATGTGTTCCTTCATTCTTAAATTAATGTTGCGCGTTGTTTTTCCTATATAATAAGATGGGCAATCGTCGCATTTAAGTTTGTATACTCCTGATTGGATTAGTTTGTCTTCTTTGTCTTTATTATTTATTAACAATTTACCTAGATTATTATTGGTATAGAACGCGGGTCTAATGTCTAACGGAAGATCTTTAGAAACTATTTTTGTTAGATTATTAATATATAAAATTCTACGCCATTGATTATTTTTCTGATTATAGTTAGGTGGAGTATACAAAATTGTTTTAGTAAACTTATTTTTGTTTTTTTTATTTAAAATATTATCGATTAGATTATCACTGTAACCATTATTTTTAGCAATATGTTTTATTGTAGTTAGTTCTTTATTATAATTTTCTAGTGAAAGAGGTATATTAATTAAACGAGTCAACATGGCATGGAAAGCTGAATGTTTATGTGACCTCGGATGATTGGACATATTATGAATTACATTATCTGTATACGTGGGTTTTCGAAATATGTTAAATTTGATTTTGTTGTCTATTATATTTAAGGTTAAATCTAGGAAGTTAAGTTTATTATTATGTCCGATTTCTAATGTGAATTTGATATGTTCATGGAGGGAGTTGATAAGGGTGAGGAAAGAAGTTAACTGCCTATCCGTGCCTGTCCAAATACAAAAAATATCGTCTACGTATCTTTTCCAAATGAAAACATTTTTAATTAAATTGGAATCACATTTAAAAATTTTATTTTCTAAATTGTTCACAAAAATATCGGCAAATAATGGGCTTGTGGGTGCACCCATGGGCAATCCTTCAGACTGTTTATAATTTTTGTTATTAAATTGGAAATAATTTTGATTGATGCAGACATTATACAAGGAAATTAAATCTTTTTTGACGTCATCGCTTAAACTTGCATTATTTGAAGTTAGACTATTCTTTATAATTTGCTTTGTCTCTAAAACGGGTACATTAGTAAATAAATTTACAATATCGAAAGATACTAATTTTGCGTTACGTGGAATATTTAGATCCTTTAGGTCATTAACTAATTCTTGGGAGTTCTTAATTACATGTTGGAGTGGGAACAAGTTATTTGTATTTGCAAATTTACTCAGAAGTGATGCTAATTGGAATGTTGGGGAACTACGACTAGAAACTACAGGCCTTATTGGTTGATTTGTTTTGTGAATTTTGAGTAACGCATACATTTTGGGAATTTTTGGATTGGAAATGGATAATGGTATGTAATTATTAGAATTACTTATTAAATCACTCTTACAATTTTTTATAGCTAATTTTACCTCCTCTTGAAACTTGGGGGTTGGATCTTTTTTAATTATTTCGAAATTGGGGGAGTTTAGAAAATTTTGAACTTTGGAGATATAATCTTTTTTATTTAAAATTGTTACCGTATTGCCTTTGTCAGCTTTTGTAAGAATGAGTTCTTTTTCTTTCAAAACTTTTTTAATGTTATTTAGATGGAATAATTCACTATTATTTTTAGTATTTTTATAAGTTTGGGTATTGAATGATTCGTTTTTTATAGTTTCGGCACATTTATAATGAAAAATTTTTGGTTTTTTAAATAGAGCTGATTCTACATCTACTGCAAGGTTTTCAATTGCTCTTGGGATATTTTTACTTGAATAATGTAAATTATATTTTAGTCCCTTGGAAAGAAGTTCTAATTCTTTATCTACAAATTTATGGGATGTAAAATTAAGGACTCTATCGAAAAATTGATGATTTTTAGGTTTTGGATGCAATTTAGATATATTGTTAGTATTAGATAGATTTGAAAGTTTCTTATCTAGTATCGTCTTCTTCTTGAATGCTTCAACCGAAGCAAGATGTCGTACTTTGTCATCAAGCAGGTCCCATTCCACTGGATGTAATTGATGTAAAAGTTCTACGTGAAGCACTTTGAGTTTGATTTTAATGTTATTTCGTTTTTTGAATGCACATTTTAAGTCTTCATTTAACCAGGTTTTTTTAATTTTAGTCATAGAGGATGAATTGTTATTGCGGTTATTTGAAAGATATTTCACTTTATTTTTTATGTAGTTTGGAAACACGTTATTTTTAAGACACTTTTGGTAAAAATATATATTAAGAGATACGATTCTGTATTCCACTGTCAATATTTTATACATTTCGGCGTTTGATGCTGCACTTGCACTAAGAATTTCTTCTATATTCGCCATTACTTTGTGTTGCGGATTCATATTTGAATTACTTTTTGATAACTTTGTATCACAACACTTTATTACACTTTTTTCAGACATGTGTCCCGAAACATGTCTGAAAAAAGTGTAATAAAGTGTTGTGATACAAAGTTATCAAAAAGTAATTCAAATATGAATCCGCAACACAAAGTAATGGCGAATATAGAAGAAAATAAATATTAATGGTTGGGCAATATCTTTAACATAATTAATACAAAAAACGCTCCAAAAACCGCTCGAGGACACAGAAATTAGAGAATTTTAATTAAATATACATTTAAAAATTATATTATAATTACTTACAATGAGCTTCTACCATGAAATTTCATCAATCATTTTTTTTATAATTAAAAAAAAACTAACTAACTAACCATCGCGCCATTTCACCGGAGGGGTAGGCAGAGAGGATGGATCGCCACACTGGCCTGTCCTGGCATACCTCTCGGGATTCCTCTACATTCATACATCGTACCATGCACGCACGTCTATTATTCCGACTTCGAATGTGGCCGCCTTTTAGTAATTGATTAATTTGGTAATGCCATGTTTTCCTCGGTCGTCCTCGGCTTCTTTTCCCACTCACACTGCTTGTGTACAACTTTTTAACCATTCTACTCTCATCCATTCGTTCCATATGTCCGAACCATCTCAGTGATCCTTTTTTAATTTTATTCATGATGCAGTCATCTGCCTTACATTTCATTCTTATTTCATCGTTCGGTATCATACAACGTTTCCCGCACATTCTTCTTAGTGATCTCATTTCTACGGCGTTTATCCTGCTTTCATCCTTCTTTTGCCAGCTCCAAGCTTCACTTCCATACATGAGGGTTGGCACTAGAACTCCATTGTGTACTGCCATCTTTGCTTCTGTGGATATATTTATATTTGCAGTAATGACTTTGAGTGGGCCATTTATATTATTCCCAGCACCAATCCTTCTTTCGATGTCTTTCTCCATTTTTCCGTCTCTTGTAAACATGCTTCCCAGATACGTAAATTCAGTAACTTTTCTCGCCCATCGCACTTATATCACAAATGGTCATACATTCTTCTTTTTCGAAAACCATCACTTTAGATTTAGACACATTCATCACCAAGTCACTCTTTTTGCATGCCTCATACATCCTTGACACTAAGACTTGCTAATTTTCTTTACTGTCAGCGATTAACACAGCATCGTCTGCATATAACAATTATTGATACGAATGAAAACGTCTGTTTTCAAAGAGTTTTATTATAATATATGTGGATTAGGCATATGTTTTGTATGTCTATTAAGGCATATCAAATTTGATCATTCAGACAGGCGAAACATGTCATTCACATAAATTTAAATATAATTTGTGAATGATAATTAAATAAAACGATGTTTTTTTAACTACTTCCACTTTTGTCTTTATTTTGACAGCGACCGGTTTCGCCAGGCTCACTGGCATCGACAAACTTGTCAGTCTGTAAGGCCGAATTATTAATATTTATATCTATTGAGATAGTTTCTAGCACAATGGTGTTCTTCTACCGACCCTTATGTATGGAAGCAAAGCATGGAACTGGCAAAATAAGGATGAAAGTAGAATAAATGCAGTAGATATGAGATCTCTTAGACGAATGTGCGGATACTCTGTGTATGATAGACTGTCGAATGAAAATAAAAGAAGTGAATGCGGTGCGAATGATGGTGTCATGAACAAAATAATGAAAGGATCATTAAGATGGTTTGGACATATGGAAAAAATGAATGAAGAAAGAATGGTAAAAAAAATTATATGTTAACGATGTAAATGAAACCAGAAATAGAGGAAGACCGAAGAAAACGTGGCACGATCAAATAATTCAAATATTGAATGTCAGCCATGTGAGGAGTCAGAGAAATTGACGCGCGTGCATGACACGATGTATGAATGTTGAGAAAGCGAGAGAAATAAGTCAGGAAAGAAAAGTGTGGCAGTCCATTCTTTATGCCTACCCCTTCGGGGAGACGGCGTGATGGTTAGTTAGTTTGATCGAGATAGTTTCTTAAATCATTGAAAATTGTATTTTCTAAATATTTTATTATTATTTATTAAAATACGTACGCCACGGCGGCCCCCCTTGACTGCCTAAACGCCCCCGTTTGTCTCTAGACTCGCTACCGCCCCCGTGGAAGGCTCAAACGCCCCCTGGTTTAGCACAGTACCGCCCCCATAGGGAACATATGCCTTAAATCAACCGAAACTAACTAACCTCCCTGCCTTAAGAGGGGTAGGCATTAAGAATGGACCAACACACTATTCTGTCCCGATATATGGTACTTCTCTCGATTCCTCTACATTCATACGTCGTGTCATGCACGCTCTTCGATTTCTCCGACTCCTCACCTGACTGATATTTAATTTTTGATTAATTTGATGGTGCCACGTTTTCTTGGCCTTCCGCCATTTCTAGCTCCGTTCACATCGTTTACATATACCTACTTTCTTCACCATTCTGTCTTCATTCCTTGCGCCCAAACCATCTTAACGACCCTTTCAGGGTTTAAACAACTGTCTATGAATAATAATGAAACAAACTTTATTTTTTTAAAACTACTTCCACATTTGTCTTTATTTCGACAGCGACCGGTTTCGCCAATCTCGCTGGCATCGACAGACTGGCGACACTACCATTCAGTGTTTTTATTATCTTAAAAACGCTAACGGAGCTACACTGAAAAAACAATGAATGGCAGTTTCACCAGTCTGTCGATGCCAGCGAGCCTGGCGAAACCGGTCGCTGTCGAAATAAAGCCAAATGTGGAAGTAATTATAAAAAAAATATCGTTTTATTTAATTAATATTTAAAATGAACTTCCATCAAGTTATATTGACGACCTTCGTGGCCGAGTAGTAAGTGCATTGGCTGCTACCCCGAAGGTTCCGGGTTCGATTCCCGGCAAGGACAGTGTGATAGTCACACTGTCTTTGGTCTAGTGCAGAATTCACGTGACAATAAAATGGCTATAGATTAGCTACATATGTCACGAGAATCACTATGATAGCTTTAATACCCTTTACATCGATTTGGCTCATGCTGTCATGGTGTAAAGAGCGATTCAACAAAATAATAATAATCATAATAATAATCAAGAGATTTCATTTAAATCATTTGATTATCTTAAAAACTTATTCTTCTTCTCTCTGTCTCCTGTCAGGTCTCCCTAATGTTGACTATCACCCTTGAGTAGGCCTCATGGTGATGACCTGGGGAAAAATATCCAGAGTGGTATCCCCTTGCCTTCTCTGGAGGATTTTCTGTCGGGGTTACCTTCCCTTAGCTGGGTGTATCCAGTATTATGGTGCTGGAAGCTCGCCATTCGTCCTCTCTCTATCTGCTATGGCACTAAGTAATATGTGCCACATTACCCGGGGTTCGTGGGGTCTTTAAAAGACCTCTCGTGGACGCTAGAGAGTTGGACTTGGTAGAAGTGTTGCTGTTGTAAATGCAACATGGCGCCTTACGACATTTTGTAGAGGCATACTTTCCAGCAAAACATACCCCATCGTAGCCTTACTACCCTTTTGAACCCCTTAAAAACTGATTTAATTGTATCTCAATAGAGACGAAGATGCAAATTGGAAACTGAATATGGTTGATCAAGGTGTTCACAGGACTTATGACCGGTCATTGGTTGGGTTGATTGGCATCCCATTGAGGGAAATCTTATGGATGAACCCGAATCCTTCTGGAAATATATAAAAAGTTTACGTAAGGATGGTGGCATCCTTAACACCATGATGCATGGGGATAGAGAGGTTGAGGGTGTAGATATAGCGAACGCATTCGCTAAGCACTTTCAATCTGTCTATAGCAATGTTCCCCCGCGGCTTAATTTCAATTCAGCGACTAATTTAAGTGCCAATTATTGTAGTAATAGCTTTGTCATATCGCACATAGATGCGAATGATATCAAATCCTCCATCAAGGCTATGAAGAATTCGCACTCGGTTGGTCCTGATTTTCTTCCCATCTATTTCTTAAAAGGCTGCTCTGAGCTCCTATTATCTCCACTGTATTTTCTATTTAACCTATCGTTAAGTACAAATACTTTTCCTGATCTCTGGAAACTTTCCAGGATCAGTCCTATTTTCAAGAGCGGCGCAAAAGAGTCGGTCGAAAACTATAGACCTGTAGCGATACTGTCGGCTCCAGCCAAGCTTTTTGAATTTATTTTACACAAATTTATATTTCCCAAAGTAGAACCCCACATTATAACAGAACAACATGGGTTCAGGAAGGGGCGTTCTACTGAAACTAATCTCATGGTATTCACAGAATACATATCAAAGGTCTTGGATAAAGGTCACCAAGTTGACTGTTCTTATAATGATTTCTCAAAGGCCTTTGATACTGTGAACCATGACATTCTGATAGAAAAGCTATCTCAAATTGGATTCTCCTCTCAGTTGATGATGTTTTTCATTAGTTACCTCAAGGGGAGAAAACAATTCGTCTCATACGGAATTTTTCAATCGGAACATTTTCTTGTATATTCAGGGGTGCCACAAGGTTCAAACTTAGGGCCACTCCTCTTCACCATCTTCATAAATGATATTGCGAAGGTGATAAACTTCTCGCGATTTCTTTTATTTGCCGATGATCTGAAATTATTCCTGGAAATTAAAAATCCTGAAGACTGTCTTCGCCTCCAGTCGGACATCAATAATATTGTTAACTGGAGTCACAGTAATCAAATTCAATTCAATGTCTCCAAATGCGTTATGCTATCATTTACTAGAGCATTGAGAACTGTATATCATAGATACACAATGAACAACCAGCAACTGGCACATGTATCTACGATGAAGGATCTCAGTATCATCTATGAGAGTTGGCTGACTTTTCGTGCACATATCGAGAGGATTTGTGGCATTGCACTGAGGATGTTGGGGTTCATCGTCCGGACCGGAAGGGTTTTCAGGGATCCCAATGTGCTCAGAGTCCTATACAACGCATTGGTTCGGAGCAGGCTCGAAAGTGGTTCTGTGATATGGAGTCCTCACGAGGCGAGATATTCCGTTATGCTGGAGAGGGTTCAGAAAAAATTTCTGAGGTATCTCTACATGAGGGAGTATGGTAGCTATCCGTGGTTCTATCCCACGGCATTTCTTCTGGGAATGCTCGGAACCAATTCTTTACAGCTTCGAAGAGATGGACATCTTATAACCCATTTCTTCAGATTAATTAGGGGATACTTCGAGAACTCGGCCGTACTGGTGGATGTTGGTCTTTTTGTCCCCGATAGATATCTCCGACAGCGACAGCACAGATTGTTTTACCTACCGGCCGCCAGAACCAATTTGCCTCTGGTGACACCGGTGGGAAGAGCAATTAGTCTGCTGAACGCGGTCTCCTCGGAGATCGACGTCTTTCATGTTAGTGAAAGTACGTTCAGGGGGCAAATACTATTGACTTTAGAAAGTATCTTGTCTTCCTAATGTCGAACCATCTCTAATGCGTTCCTGGTACTTTGTTGTAATATTTTTATGATATTTTACCTGTACTTAATAGATGCCTTAAACATTTTCCTGTTTGTAATGTCTATTAATTTAATAAACTGATTTGATTTGATTTGATTTGATTTGATTTGGGTTAAGTGCACACTTTATGTAATTACAACGTTCCCCCTTCCACCTTTCTTATGACCATGTCTGACAAATGTTTGGAAGTTGTATATATGTTAAAGTACAACGGCAGAATTCACATGTCAGTTTCAATGCGCCATCTATGAAGATTTTGATTATATATGTTAATCTTTTAAGATTAATCTGATTTTAGTGAAATCCAGTATTCGTATACAAGTATAAGTATACATTCAAAAATTAAAAATAAAAAAACCTTAAAAACTGCCTATGAATATTCATTTTTTCTCTGTGTAAATCTCACATTTCAAATTGTGTAGTGTTTGCGCAGCACCGTAATGCGCGGATATATTTTTTACAACAGTAACAGAAAGGTTAAGGAACGAGGAAAGACCGACCGTTGTATAATATAGGTAGGTTTGTACAGCAGTAGGATTGTGTGCAAACAAATTGAGCAGCTTGTTCCCGATTCCCACCGCATTCGGTTAATGTGCATATAATAATAGTGGGTACCCCTGTCCTGCTCGCATACGGGGCTTGTATTATACTATACTCCAAACTGAAACCTCAATACGCTGGACAACACATTCCACAACTGTTTTATAGCGCAATACCCCTTTTAAATTAATACTACTAAAACTACTCTTGCATTTGAACGGCCGTAACGTTGTAAGGGTGAAAACATTTAAATACCTCGGCAGCATACTAACGCAATCTCTTGACCCAGAC
Source organism: Lepidostoma basale (assembly GCA_022606425.2). Taxonomy (NCBI): domain Eukaryota; kingdom Metazoa; phylum Arthropoda; class Insecta; order Trichoptera; family Lepidostomatidae; genus Lepidostoma; species Lepidostoma basale. Next base: position 1,275,463 of record JAHDVF020000265.1, on the reverse strand, counting down.
GTAGAAATAAAATGCAGAATTGAGGCAGCAAGAGCTACGTTTAATAAAATGAAATCACTCTTCAGCAATGATAACGTAAACTTGAAACTCCGCCAGAGAATGATCAAATCAAATAAAATCAAATCAGTTTATTAACTCAATAGACATTACAAACAGGAAAATGTTTAAGGCATCTATTAAGTACAGGTAAAATATTATAAAAATACAACAAAGTACCAGGAACGCATTAGAGATGGTTCGACATTAGGAAGACAAGATACTTTCTAAACTATTTGTCCCCTGAACGTACTTTCACTAATGCTATGTGTGGTCTGTTTTTTTGTACGGATGTGAAACGTGGACCTTGAAAGTCAACTCAATAAACAGACTGGAAGCATTTGAAATGTGGCTCCATCGTCTAATGCTCAGAGTTCCCTGGACAGACATGGTTACCAATACCGAAGTCCTGAGATGAGCTAGACTTGACAGGGAACTTTTATCTACTATAAAGGCTCGAAAGATCTCACATCTGGGTCATATACTGAGTGGGGAAAAGTACCTTCTCCAACTGATATTGGAGGGGAAAGTTGAGGGACGCCGAGGGCCCGGTAGGAGACAGATGTCCTGGATGCGAAACGTGAGGGAGTGGACCGGCATCCGAAGTGTGGAGGAGCTGTTCCGAGCGGCGCAGGACAGGGACAGGTTCGCCGAGGTGATCGCCAACGTTGGAAGAAGAAGAAGTTGGAACACCAGAATAAGAGAGATATGTGAGGTTGAGGATATTATAAGATGGAGCAGACAGCGAAAAAGGGACTGGTACGGTCATGTCCCAAGAATGGACACCACCAGACTCCCCTATATTGCATTGCATAATCAGCCTCATGGGACTCGTCCTCGTGGAAGACCTCTTAAAAGATGGAAGGACAGCTGGGAATCTACCTCACAGGAGGAGCAACACTCTGGAGAACAGACCACATAGGTCTACAATAAGGAAGAAGAAGAAGAAAAAGAAGTAATATTATAGCAGTGTTTTAAATTTTAACAGTAATAATGTTGAAGTATCAAAGTGTTTCGGCCAAAACAATGGACTATGAAACACTGTTAAAATATCAAAATTGATTAAATTCCTACGAAATTGTCACAGCAGCTGTTTTGCTAACCAATGTTAGCATCATTAGATGTACAATCAATTAATTGTAAGTTTTATAAAATAAAAACCACAGCCTTCATATTCTCTACTCATTTCTACGGCCTTTGCCTCTCTGAATATATACCCGAGGTAATCTAAAATTAGACATATAGTTCGACAACAACAACAACAAACCATCACGCCGTATCGCCGCAGGGATAGTCAGAGAGAGTGGACCGCCACACTACTCTATCCTGGCACACCTCTCTAGATTCCTCCACATCATACAGCTAGTCATAACACGCACGTCGATTCTTCCGACTTCTAACATGACCAATCTTTAAAATTTAATTAATTTGGTCATGCCATGTTTTCCTCGGTCTGCCTCGACTCCGTACTCCATTTACATTATTATTATTATTATTATGGAACCAGAAATAGAAGAAGACCGAGGAAAACGTGGCACAATCAAATAAATCAAATATTGAATGTCGGCCATGTGAGGAGTCAGAGAAATTGACGCGCGTGCATGACACGATGTATGAATGTTGAGGAATCGAGAGAAGTATTTCAGGAAAGAAAAGTGTGACAGTCCATTCTTTCTGCCTACCCCTTCGGGGAGACGGCTTGATGGTTAGTTAGTTAGTTAGTTACATGAACATTTCAGAAACATCATATAAAAAGATTAAAAGAGACAGGAAAAGTCGTACAGGATAGACAAAAATGGAGAACGTTTGAAGAGGCCTACATCCAGCAGTGGAGAGACGGCTGAGGAAGAAGAAGAATATTATTATTCGGGGTCGCGCGAGCCCCCCTTTGAGGGGCGCGTGCGGCCCTCGTTGCGCAGAGAATCGCGTGTAGCGGGCATTTGGGGTCCGCAAGATTAACAACTTTTCACAAATGTAGTATTATGGCGGCTTATAATATTTATGGCGAAATTAGCAACACTAAAAATAATTCGCGATCAATACCCCTTAGGAAGGGGCAGGCTATACGCGAAGCTCTGCCCCGTCCTAGTACCACCATTCGTAACTATATGCTTGCATATAGATAGGAGTGACATCTCCAGGCGGCTTCTAACAATGCGCTAATGGCGGGGTAGCCTTTCACATTGTGTTTAAAAGATGTTCTGCTTAATTCTTAATAAACATAAATCTCCATAGATGGCGTTAGTATGTACATTATATATAGAGTAATCTTAAAAAGATTAACATATGTAATCAAAATCTTCATAGATGGCGCATTGAAACTGACATGTGAATTCTGGCATTCGACTTTAACACATATACAACTTCCAAAAATTTGTCATACATGGTCATAAGAAAGGTGGAATGGGGAATGTTGTAATTACATAAAGCGTGCACTTAACCCAACAGGGTCATAAGTCCTGTAAACACCTTGATCAACCATATTCAGTTTCCAATTTGCATCTTCGTCTCTATTGAGATACAATTAAACCACCATTCGTCTTCATCTGCCTTCTCAATATACTATATCTTGAACAATTCTCCATATTTAATATTCTTATTCGTGTCCTATCACCCCTCACGTGGTGCATAGGGCCCTAAGGAACCTTCTTGAGGTATCTCTACATGAGGGAGTATGGTAGTTATCCGTGGCTCTATCCCACGCCATTTCTGTTAGGAATGCTTGGAACCAATTCATTACAGCTTTGAAGAGATGGTCATCTCATTACCCATTTCTTTAAATTAATCAGGGGACATTTCGAGAACTCGGCCGTGCTAGAGGATGTTGGTCTTTTTGTCCCTGATAGATTTCTCCGACAGCGATAGCACAGATTGTTTTACCCACCGGCCACCAGAACCAATCTACCTCTGGTGACACTGGTGGGAAGAGCAATTAGTCTGTTGAACGTGGTCTCCTCGGAGATCGACGTCTTTCATATTAGTGAAGGTACGTTCAGGAGACAAATACTCTTGACTTTAGAAATTATCTTTTCTTTCTAATGTCGAACCATCTCTAATGCGTTCCTGGTACTATGTTGTATTTTTATAATATTTTACCTGTACTCAATAGATGTCTTAAACATTCCTGTTTGTAATGTCTTTTGAGTTAATAAATTGATTTGATTTGATTTGATTCTTAACACGAATCTATCACATACCTGATGCCTAACATCCTTTGACTCCTTACGTGGCCGACATTCGATATCTAATTTATTTTATCGTGCCACGTTTTCCTCGGTCTTTCTCTATTTCTAGTTACATTTAAATCCTTAACATATATATTTTTTTACTATTCTTTCTTAATTCATTCTTTCCATTTGTCCAAATCATCTTAATGATCCTTTCATTATTTTGTTCATAACACCATCATTCGCACCGCATTCACTTCTTACATTTTTATTCATTTTCCACACATCCGTCTAAGATATCTCATTTCTACTGCATTAGTTCTACTTTCATCCTTCTTTTGTCAAATTCATGCTTCGCTTCCATACATAAGAATGTATGGATCAAATTTTCAAGTTAGTCATAATTTAATTATCAGAAATTCGTAAGTTTATTAAATGAAAGTGTTTTTGTAATGAACGGGTGGAATTTCTTTAAGAAACTTATAAAATACTTTAACAAAATGGCCGTTCAGGCATTCCGTAAAGTTATGCGAATGAAATTCGCGAGCAAACTTACAGTAATTGGGGCCGAACGCGACTTGTAAATAAATCCATGTCATTCTATCCGCCAGAACGGTAAATTAAACTACAATCTCGAAGGACGTCGCGTGACCGCACTTAACATTTAAATTAACCATTCCAGAATGCCCTTTTCTGTATTTGAATTTCAAATAACGCGCCAAAACACGTGTCCGGCGACCGCCGCTGCGAGAATGTTGCCAGCATGCAACGGAAAATGCAGCGTATAAGTCGGGGGCTTTCCTATTTGAATTTTAAATTCAATTCGTAAGTGGCAGAACTAATGTTCCCAGTCTGTATGGATGTATGTTATGCTGACCTTTTAACTGGGAAATTTATGATGACAAGTAGCGAGCAAGATGGCAGTACGCAATAACTTATTCTTCTTCGTCAGCCTTTATCGGTCCACTGCTGGACATAGGCCTCTTCCCTTCCCTTCCACTCGTCTCTATCTCCTGCCAGCCGTAGCCACATTTCCCCCCCACGGCAGCAATGTCGTCGGCCCACTTTTTTTTTTTTTTTTAAAGGAACATAGAAGTTCCCGCCACATACCCGAGGCTGTTATAGGGCGTAGCAGCGCCCTTTTATCAGCCTCGCTCGTACACTCCCTGGGCCTGTCCCCGGTCCATCCGGGACTTACATTTAAATACGGCAACAACAAGGGGGTGCCAGACCACATTTAATCTACTCAATTTCACTTCTATGCTCCGCTGTACTTTATTGAATAAATAAATAAGCATAATATATAATACATTAACATTATATAAAAGATAAAATATACACCACAGGAATATACAGCGGGAAGAACAGGAGAGGCAGAGGAGACAAATGCGGGATGGGAAAAAAAAAAATAATAACGTAGAGTACAGTTTTTGGCATGTAGGACAAAGGACGAGGTTTAGGAAGCATTTCATAATATTAAAATCCTTTTTTGCGGCCTGCCGACGTTTCTCCTATTCTCCCATGGTCTCCACCTTATTATTTTCTGGGTCCATCTATCCTCACTCTGTCTCGCCACATGACCCGCCCATTGCCACTTCAGTCTCGCTAGTCGTTCCATGATGTCTGTTATTTTTGTTCGGCGTCTAATCTCCTCATTTCTGATTTTATCTCGGAGACTGACGCCGAGCATATGTATTTCCATGGAACGCTGCGTGACTTAATCTCTCTACATTTCTCTTGGTGAGGGTCATAGTTTCCATCTCATACGTCATCACCGGCAGTATGCATGAATCATAAACTCCAATATGTCTAAAGAGAAAAGTTTATGATTCATGTACGCAATAACGCTGAATATTATTTATGAGATAGTATTTGGAGCAACACTCCAGATGAACTAGCTGAAATCCTGAAAGAACTAAACGATGTATCCAAATCTGTAGGTTTGAATATGAACCTGGCAAAGACCAAGGTGATGGGCACGGAAAGGCTTGAAATCAACGTGGACGGCAACAGAATTGAAAATGTCCAAGAATATACATACCTGGGACTCAATATTCGATAGGGCCGAGATAACCAAACCGCAGAGCTAAAAAGAAGAATTGGACTAAGCTGGGCAGCTTTCGGAAACATGAGTTACATCCTTAAAAACCGGAAAATACCGATCAACCTGAATCAAAAAGTCAATGAAGCCCGCGATCTGCCAGTTGGTACTTATGGTCTTGAAACTGTTACATTGTCCAAACAAAGTGCCGAGAAACTACGAGTGACCCAAAGAGCCATGGAAAGAGCTATGTTAGGAATAAGCCTAAGAGACAGAGTCAGAAACGATACAGTGAGAGAAAAAACAAAGGTCACTGACATCATCCACCGGGTGGCGACTCTAAAATGGCAATGGACAGGCCACGTAGCCAGAGCTCAAATGAAAAGTGGACAAGAAGACTGCTGACTTGGAGACCGTGGACGGCGAAAAGAAGTGCAGGGCGACCGCAAATACGGTGGAAGGATGATCTGAACAGACAAGTCGGAATAACCTGGATGCGGTCTGTACAGGACAGAGTGACATGGAAGCGAATGGAGGAGGTCTTTCTCAAAAGTCTCCAGTCTCCGGTTATCTCTTTCGGATAGGTACCATGTCTCGCAGTCGTACATCAAGATACTCCATACATAGGTCTTGATGAGGTGTATTCTCAGTTTTAGGTCTATATTATTTGATTCTATTACCAAGTTTATCAAATACTAAAAGGCGGTCACATTCGAAGTCGGAAAAATAGACGAGCGTGCATGGTACGATGTATGAATGTAGATGAATCTAGACTGTCAGGACAGAGCAGTATGACAGTCCATCGTCTTTGCGTTATGGTTGGTTAGTTATATTATTAGAAGCAATGTGTATTAGGTACGCACCACCGGTGAAGTACGCGTGATTGATGTTTTCTTACTTGTCCGCCAGGGCTGCGCCACTACTGCCTGGAGTCGTCCGAGTGCATGGAGGGGATGGCCTGCCTGCTGCCCAACGCCACCGCCAAGGTCATCCGCCCCGTCATCTCTGCCACCACCAAGATGTGCCTCTGTAACGAGGAAGAGGGTTACGTCGACAGAGATTTCTTCTGCAGCGGTGAGTAGCCACACACCAAGATTGTTTTATGCCCTTTCGTCAATCTCATTCTAACATTTACTAAGTCCGTATTCCCGTCAACTCCTGAACAAAGACCTCCTCCATTCGCTTCCATGGCACTCTGTCCTGTACAGACTGCATCCAGGTTATTCCAACGTGTCTGTTTAGATCATCCTTCCACCGTAGTTGCGGTTGCCCTGCACTTCTCTTTGCCGTCCACGGTCTCCAAGTCAGTAGTCTTCTTGTCCACTTTTCATCTGAGCTTCTGGGTACGTGACCTGCCCATTGCCATTTTACAGTCGCCACCCGGTGGATTCTGTCAGTGACCTTTATTTTTTCTCTCACCGTATCGTTTCTGACTCTATCTCTTAGATTTATTCCTAACATGGCTCTTTGGGTCACTCGTAGTTTCTCAGTACTTTGTTTGGACAATGTAACAGTTTTAAGACTGTAAGTACCAACTGTCAGAACGCAGGCTTCATAGACTTTTCGTTTCAGGTTGATCGGTATTTTCTGGTTTTTAAGGATGTAACTCATGTTTCCGAAAGCTGCCCAGCTTAGTCCAATTCTTCTTTTTAGCTCTGCGGTTTGGTTATCTCGGCCCAATCTTATATTACATATTATTATACAATACATATGAAAAAAAAATGAAAAAAAAAACACCAACCTCATAGAAAAAGATCATTCATTTAATAAAGATATTGGCGTTGAAATTTTGCATGTTAATAATAGAAATATAACTTTGAGCAATCTCGAAAATTTAGAAATTAAAATAGCTATTAAAAATAAAGAAAATATTATAAATAATCAAACAAATTTAACGTCAAGTCCATTTTTTTATTTATTTCCTTTGTTGTAAGTAATTACCTGAACCTCAATAAGAACTTTAAACTATTATTTTAAATTTTAAATTGATTCATTATGCCAAAATAATTCTTTATAACATCTGTCAAAACTGATCATATTTGTAAACAATTTTATAGTATTTTAAATATCCTTATAATATCACTGAGGAAGGACCGATTTGTCCGAAAGATGTCTTATGTATTTTTTTTTTAAGTTAGTGTTGTATATTCAAAGTATGTAAAAAAGAAAAAGACAAATAAAACATCTACAACACAAAGTATGGCGAACATAGAAGAAACTTTATATTTTTATTCCATTTTCTTTTTTCTTTTACGGCGGCCATTTTGTGTTGTCAAATCGTATGTTTCTTTCAAAGCGGCCATTTTGTGTACGTTTCTAAATTCAAAATTTTACCTCTTTTCAGATGGAGTAACACATAATTCCATGGCGGTTGCGATCCTTCTCGGCGCTATAGTCTCCTGGCTGCGGAGAGAATTCCACATTTAAAACCACAGACAAATGTAAAGACAGGCGTGATGTAACTGCAATTACTACATAAAAAGTGTTTTTTGTAAGTCTCCAATCTTCATTAGCAGAATGTATACTTTAAAATGATTTTTATGTCGTAAATGCAGTGAATGAAGTATATAGTCTAATTATCAATGTTGCATTCGAAAAGCGAACAATTTTAAACAATTTTGACAGATGAAACCATGGATAAAGTCATATTGATTAGATTATAATTTATATAAATTGAGATCGATTTTGTGGTGTCTACTTACATATTCTTGGGGTAACATTCTATAAGTTAGTTAACCAAATTTAGATAGTATAGTATGTTGCTTTTAAAAACAAATTATTTAAGCACTATTTTCAAATCTGTAATTAAATATACAATTTACGTTATTTAATGTATATTTTAAGACAGTAAAATATCCATTATATTATGAATTCTGACTATAGCGAACACGCTTATTTGGAAATCCACTCTCTTACCCTTTCACGTATCCAATCGTCAATGGGTTAAAATTATTTTTAATTACTTGAAAATCTTTCTATTGTTATTCTTACGTTCTACACTTGATCTTTTACATTTTTATTTGGTTTTTGTACATTATTTCTTGATTTTCGTACATTCTTCTATTGTTTTCCTTACATTATTTTCTTGTCATGTTTTTCTTACATTCTTATCTTGTTTTTGTACATTCTTCTCTTGATTTTCTTACAATCTTTTCTAGTTTTCATTATATTCTTTTCTTGTTTTTCGTACATTCTTAACTTGTTTTTCTTACATTCACTTTTATATTTTCTCATGGTTTTCTTCTCATGTTTTTTTTTTACATTCTTCCCATGTTTTCATCACTCCCGTTCCCCTATTATAATAAATTAAATCACGCCTGAAAATATAACCGAAACTAGTTTGTAATGTAGCCATCACCTGTTTCGAAGACCGATTCTACTTTCTTTTCTTGAATTGCTGTTCAAATTGTCATTAAAATTGTTTGCATTTTGGATGCATATTTAGTTAATAATAATTATAACGTTTTCTTCTTCTTTAATCTAAGAATCTATTTACAAAATATTACATCTATTCTATCTATAATTAATATTCAAACTTATTATCAGACATAGTCTTTTTATGTTACTTGTATTAACTAACTTAAACTATATACTTAAGAGGTTAGGGGCAGTCAGAGGAATAGGTCAAAGCACCAATGAATGATCGTTTAAGGTTCAGCTTGTACTGAAATCCACATTAAAGGCATTAATTTCATTATTTCAGTGTAAAAAATAAAAGAAAACAAAAAAAACACATTGACTTCTCTAAATTCTCTAACTTTTTTATTGAAATATGAGTATTACTATTAAAATTAATATTTCTCTAAAAAAAAATAGCACAATCACCAGTAATTGACCACTTCAGGTTATATTGATACAATACATAGATTTTGTTACATTGCACATTATGAAACACCCTTACATGTAAACATATGTAAATATTCAAAGAATTGCATAAGAAATAACATTAAAAAAAAACACTTACCACACTTTTCCTTATAAAAAACTACTAACAATCTCAGAACAACAATGGGAAGACGCACTTTTATCGTTTGACAAGGCACAGTTCAAAACTGATAGTTTTGTTTCTTACCAACAGTTGTCTCTGCCTACCTCTTTTGTCATAGTTTCTCGGGATTAAAGTTTTTTGACTGGACACATAGAGCAATTCTTATTATATTTTGTTTTATTAACCAACGGTCATTTACTGGGGGGCGGTCAAATACTGGTGCTTCGTCCCTATTTTAAATTAAAAAAAATATCAGTAATTTCATTTATACTATAAAAACAACAATATTAAATTAATATATTATGTTTTAACTTGTTTTGACCCAAATTTAAAAAATAATTATATCGTCTCTTTGCAAGAATAACGTGTTATTTCGAAAATATGAAAAATGAAACAAGATACCCGTCTGAAAGAGACAACGTGATAACACAATATATCACTGTTGTGTTGTCTTTTTCCCTCATAAATTCTCTGTTTTTCACTTTTAAAATACCATGTTTTTGTATTAAAATAAAGTTAAACACGGCGGATTGATTTTAGAAATGTCACGTTATTCATGCAAAGAGGCGATATATGGAGTTATTGTCATTTTGTTGGACCCTGTTAGATGCAGTGACCATTATAATTTCTTACAGGTTCATCTTAAACCATTAAAAATATATATTTTTTAATAGTAAATCTAGTAGAATGGTTAAAAAGTTGTACACAAGCAGCGTGAGTGGGAAAAGAAGCCGAGGACGATCGAGGAAAACATGGCATGACCAAATAAATCAATTCCTAAAAGGCGGCCACATTCGAAGTCGGAACAATCGACGTGCGTGCATGGTACGATGTATGAATGTAGAGGAAGCCCGAGAGGTATGCCAGGACAGGCCAGTGTGGCGATCCATCCTCTCTGCCTACCCCTCCGGGGAAATGGCGTGGTGGTTAGTTAGTTAGTTAGTTAATCTAGTGCCTGATCAAAGAATTTTTATTTTAAATAAACAAAATGTCGGCCTCTGATAATTTACTTCCGGATTTTCAAGGAAAAATGCAACAGTTCTTTATAAAAAATGGAATTTAAATATAACTGGTACATGCAGGCATAAAATTGGAGAGACATCTCCAGGCGAAATCTAGTACTGTATGATTTGCATAGACTTTCACAGTACATTAATAAAGGTTTTCTGCTTAATGCTTTCTAATCTTAATATAGATGACGCTAGTGTAGAGTGAACATAAAAATGTGAAAATAGGTGTATAAACCTACCATATATACAAGTTCCAAAAAGTTTGTCAGACGTGGTGGTCATAACGGCGGAATGGGGAATGTTGTTAAACGTGAAGCGATCGCTCAACCCAACCAATGACAGGTCATAAGTCCTGTAAGCGCCTCGGCCACCACCTCCTGTTCCCAGAAAACAATTTGCATCTTCGTCTCTATTGAGATACAATTAATCCTTGTAAAAAAAAAAAAAAAAATTTAAGTTTTAAAAAAGAAAAAAATCGTTCGATCAGGCACTAGATTAACTATTAAAAAATATATTTGAATGATTAAAAATTAACATGTAAGAAGTTATAATGGTCACCGCATTATGGAACAGGGTTCAACAAATATGGCGATAACTTCATATATAATTTATATATTTTTTTCAAATTTGGGTCAAACCAAGTTAAAACATAATAAATTTAATTAATTTTTGTTGAATCGCTCTTTACATCATGACAGCAAGAGCCAAATCGATGTAAAGGGTATTATAGCTATCATAGTGATTCTCGAGACATGTGATAGGTAGCTAATCTTTCGCCATTTTATTGTCACGTGAATTCTACATCAGACCAAAGACAGTGTAAGAATCACACTACCCTCGCCGGGAATCAAACCCGGAACCTTCGGGGTGGCAGTCAATGTTCTTACCACTCGGCCACGAAGGTCGTCCGTAATATAATAATTTTATATTGTTGGTTTTAAAAAATTAATTTTAAATACATGTTTTTTCTTACCTCTGACTGTACCGAACCCCTTAAGAAAATGTTGAATATCGAAAATTCATCTTAAATTGGCTTTATACATTTCTTCCATCATAAATGCGTCTCCTTTCAAATAAATATTGCTTCCATTATACATTTTATAGTTTGTAGATTATTTTTGATTGGATTACATATTTTATCGATTAAATCAAATTAAAACAACCATAGATTTAACTTTTTGCGTGCAATTCGCAGCAATGCCATCTTGAAAGTATTTACCAGGCCGCAAGCACCATAAATATTTTTTGCAACATGGCGATTTATGGGGCCGTGGGTATCGCCATATCAGTATTGGAATCAGCTCAATCTTCCTCGTAATAACCAAGTTTGACTGTGTAAAAAACAGAGTGTGACACATTCTTATAGGAATCAGTGAACATTTATTTGATATAATGATATAAATAGCGGCAAACGATACTCTTGTGATTAGATATAATAATATGTACAAATGAACAAAAATAATCTAAATGAGATTACATTCATCACAGATAATATAATAAATGAGGTATAAATATGCACAAATAACTTAGTTAACACCACTTTATTATGAATATATTTATTTGTCTACATGTTCCGAAAACAATGCTTTCATCTTCAGGAGCAACAGTATACTTAGTATACTTTTTTTTGTGAATGTATACTTATACTTGTATACGAATTCTGGATTTCACCCATGGTGGGTGATTAATTCATGAAATTTATAAATTTCAATATTCAAATTTATAAACTTAATAGATGCCTTAAACATTTTCCTGTTTGTAATGTCTATTGAATTAATAAACTGATTTGATTTGAAGTATAAGTATACATTCACAAAAAAATATTTGTAATCATTCTGGTCAATTCTTTGGCATAAAGATAGGAGTGATATCTCAGGGCGGCTTCTAAACAATGCGCTCATAGCGATAGCCTTAACATTGTGTTAATAAAGTAGTTTGCTAAATTTTAATTGTATCTCAATAGAGCCGAAGACGTAAACTGGAAACTGAACATGGACGATCAAGGTGTTTACAGGACTTATGACCTGTCATTGGTTGGGTTAAGCGCACGCTTTATGTAATTACAACATTCCCCATTCCACCTTTGTTATTTGTGATCATGCATGACAAATTTTTGGAAGATGTATATATACTTCAAAATCCATATTTATCTTCACGTGGCAGTTTCAGTCAGCCATCTATGTAGATTTGGTTGCACTAGTGAATTTTTTCAAGAATTAACCTATACAACCGACCCACTAACGCCATCTATGGAGAATGATTTTCGGCATTTAGCAAACTACCTTATTAACACAATGTGAAGGCTGTCGACCAACATATTGTTAGAAGCCGCTAGGAGTATTATTCCATTCTATATGCCAAAGAGTTTATAAATGCTAAAAATTAATCTCCTTTATAAATGCTAAAAATTAATCTATAAATTAATCTATAGTTTGCTAAATGCTAAAAATTAATCTCCATAGATGGCGTTAGTGTGTGGATTATATAGATTAATTTTATAAAGATTAACATATGTAATCAAATCCACATAGATGGTGTATTGAAACTGACATGTGAAGATAAGCATAGATTTGTAGCATATAAACAACCTCCAAAAATTTGTCTTACATGGTCATAAAGAAATAGGTGGAATGGGGAATGTTGTAATTACATAAAGCGTGCGCTTAACCCAACCAATGACAGGTCATAAGTCCTGTAAACACCTTGATCAACCATATTCAGTTTCCAGTTTGCATCTTCGTCTCTATTGAGATACAATTAAATTTCATTACTTAGTATACTGTTGTTCCTGAATATGAAAGCATTGCTTTCGAAACATGTAGACAAATAAATATACTCATAATAAAGTGGTGTTAACTAAGTTATTTGTGCTTATTTATACTTATTGAATATGTCACCACAAAGTTTAAAACATATAGAAGATTCTTTCTTCACAGAAATAATAAATGAATTTGACGTCAAACTGGAGGAAATCACAAATGTCACGTACACGCAATATGCTTAACTTTAATTACAAAATTGGTCGGTAAAACAGTTTTCTATTAAATCCGTTTCTCTAATTTCTCAAAGCGTTATTATTCTGTGAATAAGTTCATAGTTTATTTATTAGAATTAACATATAGCAGTATCGTCGTGTTGTGAAGTAATCTCGTGTGAACTAGATCGTAAGAGAAAAATTAATTAAAATCATAAATGTTTTTAAATCTTCTCGCGTGTTCTTCTTAGACGGTTAGATAGCTATTCACGTGTGGTATCGAAATTTAATTTACAACCAAGTGAGCGCTCAAAATGGCGGCATAAACAAAATGGACGCCGAAAATTGCGGCATAAACAATATGGACGCCGAAAATGACGGCATAAACAAAGCAAACGCCGAAAATGGCGGCATAAGCCCAAAATACGTATTTTTTAAATTTTATATATTCAATCAAATAATGCGCGATTTATTGCTTTATTGTAATTTTATTAAAATAATATTATTGTAATAGGAAAAAAATCTTCTCTAAATGAGTTCAAATTATTGTTTAATAATATCAAACATTCCTTTCAAATATCCAAATATATTATATAATATAATGCTGATGGAAATATCATATTATTCACAATTTAACCCTTAACGGACGTAAGTCACTTCTGACGTGACAACATAACTATGTCGCTGCGGTTTTATGGCAAATGTGAGGTGACACGATGAATCATGTTGAATCTTGTTGTCAGTTGAATATTAAGGCCGTGCCACGCTGTTTGAAACAAGCTCTCCACAGGGGTGACCTTGGTGGAGAACTGTGGAGCCCACGGTTGGTGTAGTGTCCACATACTGTTGTAAACAAGTTTTCCACATGTGGAATGCGTGTTTAAACGGTGGATCCACACGCATACTATGCGCGTCCGTCCACAAAGTTTATTGAAGGTCAAACGAATTTTGGTTTCAAACAAGTGTCTACACAGTTTTAAACCGCCGGTGGAGACCGATGTGGAGAGCTTGTTTAAAACAGTGTGGCACGGCTTTTACCAATGGAGCGATTAACATACACAGTGCCTTTTTAAAATTAAATATTGATAGAACAACATATACAAATGATAAAAAAAACTAGCGTCCGATAAGGGTTAATCAATTCGTAGTATTTTTAACTACCTATCTTACAAATCAATTGAAAATTTTGATATTATTTTATATTTTAATTTGACATTAGTTTCATAATATAAAGCGTGTAATATCATTGTATTGGTCATTACGAACCTATATATTTATTTCGACACTAAAACATCAGATTGTGTGATTGCCAGATGTCAATTATTGTATTTCTATAAACTAATTTGATCGCTTCAAATAATTACGAAGTTAGAACTAAAAGTACCTACGCAATATTTTGTCTATGGTCGACAAAGAGGCTAAGTATAGTTGCCTTATCCTAAGTGTACTTACCTATATAATGCACCAATTTTTGTCGTTTTGAATATTAGTAATAATAAAATGTTTAATGTATCAATTAAAAGCGTAAATATAATAATATTAGTATAATATGCAACAAGGAGACAATTTTATTAAATATGATATAACCTAACCTACACAATCTAACCTTCCTGCTGTCTAGTTTATCAGTTTATTTATTCACTCAAAAGATATTACAAACATAATAACAGTTTAAGGCATCTATTTGAGAAAGGGTAAAGAATCAGGAACGCATGAGAGATGATTAAACTTTAGGAAGACAAGATACTCTCTAAAGTTAACTTCTGAACGTACTTTTACTAATATGAAAGACGTCGATCTCCGAGGTAATCTTGTTCAGCAAACTGATTGCTCTTCCCACCGGCATTATTAGAGGCAGGTTGGTTCTTGCGGCTGGAAGAAAAAGAGATATCTGTCGGGAACAAAAAGACCTACACCCTCTAGCACGGCTGAGTTTTCAAAATATCCCCTAATTAATCTAAAGAAATGGGTTATGAGAAACCCGTCTATTCGAAGCTGCAGAGAATTAGACCCCAACATTCCCAAAAGAAACGCTGTGGGATAGAGCCATGGATAGCTACCATACTCCTTCATGTAGAGATACCTCAGAATTTTTTTCTGAACCCTCTCCAGCATAAGGGAATATCACAGAACCACTTTCGAGTCTGCTCCGAACCAATGAATTATATAGTACTCTGAGTCTAGCCAGTACACACCATTCTTTTTCTCCTTTTAGACCCTTGGTCCGTTTCTTGACTTTAGAAAGTATCCTGTCTTCCTAATGTCGAACCATCTCCAATGCGTTCCTGGTATTATGTTGTATAATATCTTACCTGTACTCAGTAGATGCCTTAAACATTTTGCTGTTTGTGTCATGTCATGTCATGTCAACATGTCTTTTGAGTTAATAAACTGATTTGATTTGATTCTATTGTTATACTGGCCTATCTTGGGAAGTTGACTCCCAGCTATCCCTCCATCTCTTTGGCGGTCTTCCGAAGGACGGTGCTCAATTCTGCATCTTATCTCTACACCTGGGTCAAGAGATTGCGTTAAAATGTGTTAATTTAATAAAATGAATTATCTAAGACTTTTGCACAGAACAAATGCATACATTACCAGCTGCCTGCGAGCTGTCGAAGACACAAACATCAGTGGATTAAACTAAATATACATTTTAAAAAGAATTTTTAGGAATATTTTCTTTATTTTCATTATTTACAAATACATTGTTATAGAGAACAGCATTCAAAAGATAACCCTGTGTGAAATAAGATCATTTTTAAACATACAAAACAAATCCATGTTCTACAAACACAAATAACCATGTTAATATAAGCACTAAGAAATAGCTCTCACCGTTGGCATCAATATTGGTAGGTTATTCCGCAACTAGTTGGTTCCTTGTTGCATAAATAAAACACTTAACATTTTTAAAAACTTTTAATATATTTATAAAAATATATAATTACGAATGAAACATCTGTTTTCTAGAAGTTTTATTATATTTTATTGGAATTACACGTTTTGCTAAGGCATTATCAAATGGCAAAACATGTCATTCCCATAAAATATAATAAAACTTCTAAAAAATAGATGTGTTCATTTGTATTAATTGAAAAGAACTTTGACTTTTGATACAAAATGTATAAACAAAACATACATTTTCAAATGAATTTTGAAGAGTGACACCTTTCGCCTTGCTAGGGAATTTTCAGTCATTAAGAATAACGGTAAATAAAATATATAATGAAGAAATATAAAAATATCGAGAAAAACATGGCACGATCAAATCAATCAAATATTAATTGTCTGAGAAATTGACGCGCGTGCACAACACATATGAATGTTGTGGAAGAGAAGAGAAATAAGAAAAGTGGACGGTGCATTATTTCTGCCTATCCTTTCGTGGAGACAGCGTGATGGATAGTTTGTTACATAATATCCTAGTAAGGCGAAACATTTCACTATAAATACTACATATCAGTAAATATAACTATTTTTTAAATATTTATTTATATTATTTGGAGTTTTACAAGTCTTTAATATGTCATTTATGTTTATATATAAAGTTTATAAAAATGTCAAGTGAAATAGATTTAAGTATATTATTCCGTTCATTAAATGTAATCAATTATATTAAATAAAGTTGTGTGTAGAATTGTGTTTTATTTATTAATTTTTTTTTATAAACCCAAGGCATTAATTCCCGTTAGATCTCCCCTCTCCTCAATCCTAATTATACCCTTTCCACTTTTATACATAACACAATCTCCATTCAGTATATTAATTAAATACATTGATAAAATTGTAAACATTGATAAAGGTTACTTGTAAACGAAACACTTACTTGTAATACAAAGTATAATCAGTGGCGGTACTCGCATAGCAGCCCGGCTTGAGTAAACAATTTGAATCAAAACCTCTTCTGGCTGTTCCTCTTACGTCTGATGGGAACATTGTTAGAAGGTGATTTGGTAGGTTGTTGGTTTATGCGGGGGCAACTGACAATTTGGATAATTTCTTCAATATTATTTTTAATTTCTTGCTGGTTAAGGCCTAATTACAACTAATTTAAAAAAGGTGGATACGTGTAACATAAATTAAATAAACCCAAAAGTCCGGATCGTCCATGTCAACATGAGCAACATCGAAAAAAACATTAGGTATGTGTTATTACATTATGCTAAATTAAAAAAAAGGTGGATTCGTGGGACATAAATTAAATAGACAATATGTGCACCATCTAAAAATAACATTTTGTGTAAAATTATTTTTATTTTATTTTATTTTATATCATTGTATTTTATATAATTTGTTTTAGATTTATTTTGTGGGTGTTGGACGATCGAAGTGTGCGCGGGAGATGCCTATTGGTGGCGATGAGGTTCGCAACCCATCACACCGCGTCTCCCGCGGGGCGAAAAGAGAAGGATGGAGTGCCGCATCAGTAAAAGTGTGACAGTCCATTCTTTCTGCCTACCCTTTCGGAGAGACGGCGTGATGGTTAGTTAATTAAGATTATTTAGATATGGGGGGTTTGATTCAAAAGTCTGGACAAGACAGAGTGACATGGAAGCGGATGGAGGAGGCCTTTGTCCAGGAGTGGACGGGAATAGGCTGAGGAAGAAGAAGAGAAGAAGACTAAATGAATCAATAATTAAGAGGCGGCCACATTTGAAGTCGGAAAAATAGATATATAAATAAATATACGAATGAAACATCTGTTTTGTTACGATGTATGAATGTAGAGAAAGCTCGAGAAATGTATCAGGACAGAGCAGTGTGGCAATCCTTCCTTTCTGCCTACTCCTCCGGTGAAATGATGTGTTTAGTAAGTTGGCTAGTTTCTCATTCGGCACGGTAGATTTTTTAAAAATTAAACAAAGTGTTGGATACAAATAAGTATATTTTTGTAATAGAAATACATAAACTAACATCAAAATATTACAACAAGCCAAAGCAAAACGTCTATAAAACAGATGTTTACATCAATTCCGGTATGCTGGAGAGGGTTCAGAAAAAAATTCTGAGGTATCTCTACATGAGGGAGTATGGTAGTTATCCGTGGCTCTATCCCACGGCATTTCTTTTGGGAATGCTCGGAAACAATTCTCTACAGCTTCGAAGAGATGGGCATCTCTTTACCCATTTCTTTAAATTAATCAGGGGATATTTCGAGAACTCGTCTGTGCTAGAGGGTGTTGGTATTTTTGTCCCCGATAGATATCTCCGACAGCACAGATTGTTTTACCTACCGGCCGCCAGAACCAATCAGCCTCTGTGACACCGGTGGGAAGAGCAATTAGTCACCTGAACGCGGTCTCCTCGGAGATTGACATCTTTCATATTAGTGAAGGTACGTTAAGGAGGACTTTAGAAAGTATCTAGACTTCCTAATGTCGAAACATCTCTAATGCGTTCTTGGTACTATATTGTATTTTTATATTATAATATTTTACCTGTACTCAATAGATGCCTTAAACATTTTCCTTTTTATGTAATGTCTTTTGAGTTAATAAACTGATTTGATTCTTCAGAATTTTAACAGTCAAATGAAAGAAAGTCATTACTTATGTTTAGTTACAATTATGAGAGAGGGGAAACAAATCAATTGTGGGACTAGCTGTCTCATAATTCTAAAGTCCTTTTTCACTCGTCATTTAGTATATGTAATGACTGAGTAATGATAATATCGTTCTCCCGATGATGAAGGTGTAAGCCTTCGAAACATGTCGAGAAAAATAAACCCGAAAGTGGATTAAACAGTGTTTTAATTCATAAAAAATTCATTATAATGGAATTCCAGTGTTTAAGTTTATCTAAAATATAAAAAAAAAGATATGTGAGGCTGGGGAGATTATAATATGGGGTAGACAGTCATGTCCAAAGAATGGACTCCACCAAATTCCTTTATATTGCACTCAGTGGCGTGCCTAGGGTCGACCAGTAAGGCAAGCCAAGGAATTAATAAATATTTGTAAAGAAATCACATAGTCTTTCTTTTCATAATATTTCTGCACATAACGTAAATGACAGATAAAGAGAATAGTAATATACTTCAGAGTGATAATGCCCGGTTTCAAATCTATACAAAAAATTATAGATAACTTCTGGTATATATGCACCAACTATATGATTACAACCCAAAAATACACAAGTGCGACAAAGACCCTTTTACATTTTGCAATCACATCGAAAACATGAAACAAAACATGTGGACGTATGCGATTTCGCGGACGTCTCACCTACGGTATGTATGAGTGAAATAAAATACTGCGCATATGAGTGAAACAAAACATACACGTGGGTCATTTCTATGCATTAAATCGGTTTAATGCCCTCGCGCGAAATTCAAAATATTATTTTATTCGTAAAAGGCTCAAACGCGCAAAAACATCGTTTTAATATTGATTTTTTAAGGCAAGCCCGGCTTCTCTGCTTGTATGGACGTACCGCCACTGATTGCAGTACATAATCAGCCTCACGGGACTCATCCTTGTGGAAGACCTCCTAAAAGATGGAAGGACAGCTGGGAGTCTACCTCACAGCAAGAGCAACCCTCCGGAGAACAGACCACATAAGTCTACAGCAAAGAAGTATTTTTTGCTGAAGCGATATAAAAAAAAGATTCCGTCTTGCAATTAGTTCAAACCAACAACTTGTGAAAAACAAAAAATAAAATTAATAATAAATAAACATAATAAAATATACATAGTGCTATTGATGTCACATTCTTATTCGACCAACTAAATAACCATCATGCCATAATTTCACTTCTTCGTAACTAGCGTACTTTTTTCCAACTAAAAAAATGCATCGACCGAAACAAGTGGTAATGGAATGGAGCAATGTCCGGTGAATATGGTGGGTGTCTTATCACCATTCATCCCAGGTCCTTAATTTTTTGCAGTATGTGACCGTGCATTATCGTGCTGCGAAAACACTTAGCCGCGATTAGCTAGATGTCTCATTTTTATTATTTAATTGATTTGATTGTGCCCCATTTTCCGTAAATACCTCTATTTCTTGTTTATTAATTCTTTCCATGTGTCTAAACCATCTTAATGTCCGTTTCATTCGTACAGCATTCACTTCTAATATTTACATTTGACACTCTATCATATACAGACTTACGGCACATTCCATTAATCCTACTTTCATCCTACTTCTGTCAGCTCCATAAATACATCTATTTTATAGAAGTTTTATTCTAATTATTATTATTATTATTATTTTTTTTTTTTTATGTATACAACAGGTCGTTTGAACCCAATTACTGTATACGATTTATTTTAGCTATTATATTGATTCTCGTGACATGTAGCCAATCTATCGCCATTTTATTGTCACGTGAATTCTACACCAGACCAAAGACAGTGTGACAATCACACTGCCATCGCCGGGAATCGAACCCGGGACCTTCGGAATGGAAGTCAGAACTCTTACCACTCTGCCACGAAGGTCGTCATTGTATTGAAGGTCGTTATATTGGATTAGCATGTCTCGCTTTATTAGGGCGTTATCAAATGTTCTTCTTCTTCTTCTGCTTTATTTAGGACTGTGTCCTGTTGTTTCTCGGAGCCTGTTCCTGGGATGCAGATATCCAACTGTCTTCTAACCTTTACGTGGTCGATTTCCTGTTGGTACTGTATTTGCGGGTAAATTGATCACTCTTTTAGAACATGCTCTTTCCACATGATTTCTCCAGTAGCGTCTTCTCAGTCTTCCCCATCGCACCACATCTTCCACATTGCAGATCTTTCTTATTTCAGAATTTCTTATTCTGTCTCGGAGTGTCGTTCTCGCAACGGATCGGAGAATCTTCATTTCTGTGGTTCTTAGGAGACCTTTTGTTCTGATGGTGTCAGCTCTCGTTTCTATTCCATAATAATATTATAATTAGGCTAATTTGTATAGCGCCGTTTTCGTGAATAGCTCACCTCAAGGGCGCTTTGACAGTGTTTTTAGTCGTGAGAGCTGCATGTGACACCAGCAATCAGATAACCGTTGCTTACATTTTATGGGATATTTTGAAAAGGTGGATGAGATTTAAAATCTGTCGGATTGTCAATGCATCTGAGGCGTGCAGGAAGTATATTCCAGACGGACGGACCTGCCACTGCGAATGCTCGATCACCGAAATTTGTCCGGGGGTTGCGCTTTAGCTCAACTAATCTGCCTATTGCCGAGGAGTTTGCTGATCGAAGCGTAAATTGCCGCAAGTTAGGGCTATCAGCAATACAATATTCAGATATATAGGCTGGTGCCATTCCGTGAAGCCATTCAGGACACTTGAGCCAGTGAAGATCTTTCAGATGTTGTGAAATATGCGAGTTCTTTCTTCCTACTCCTTCCGGAGACGGCATGATGCTTGGTTAGTTTATGATTATAAATCTGTCCTTACGCTTCATAAATGTAGAGAAAGCCAGAGACTCTCCGACACCCAGGAATGGTGAAATGGCAAGTTCATATGTCATTATAGGACGTACACATGTCTTGTAGTAAGTTGATATCATCAAATGTTGATATCATTCATTATCAACATTTGATAATGCCCTGGCGCTGTAAAACATGCCACTCCCATAAAATATAATAAACCTTATAGAAAACTCAAGTTTTCAATGATATTAAATACTTAATATGGAGTTAATACTTTATTGCTTAAGAAAACAATTGACAACAAAACAAAAACAAATTTCATGATATTATACAAGTGATGTGCTGTCATTAACCGCCCAATCGCCTTTCTTTTGATTAAATTTAATTATATTTTTCAAATTAAAACGTCAAAGACTTTGACTGCACACTTTAGCCTGCCCCTTGTAAGACTATCATATTTATGAAGACTTGTACTCAAGTGTTGTTAACACACACGCGTATCCCTAACGGTTTGTACATTTTAGGTACATTACTTTTTCTCAAGCGCGTACGTGATACGGGATAGCGCAGAATGGTAGTCAAAGTGTGCGTATCACGTACGTTCATATGCTTAGGGCGGTTAAATAACAATTTGTTAAGAATAAAACACTCGTTTATTACATCAATAAAGAAGTGCTTTATTCCATTCATCCATCAACCAGGAAATATGTGTTTTCTTTAACAAGTATTCAATAATAGGAAGATATGAGAATGCTACGTGCTATTGCTGGGAAGATATGAGAAAGTTATGTACTATTGCTGGGAAGGTATTAGAATGCTCATATAGCATTGCTAGGGAAGGTATGAGAATGCTCATATAGCAGTGCTAGGAAGATATGAGAATGCTAAGTGCTATTGCTGGGAGGATATGAGAAAGTTATGTGCATTTGCTGGGATTGTATGAGAACGCTACATGCTGTTGCTGAGAAGGTATGAGAATGCTCATATAGCATTGCTAGGAAGGTATGAGAATGCTAAGTGCTATTGCTAGGAAGATATGAGAAAGTTATGTGCAATTGCTGGGAAGGTATGAGAATGCTCATATAGCATTGCTAGGAAGGTATGAGAATGCTAAGTGCTATTGCTAGGAAGATATGAGAAAGTTATGTGCAATTGCTGGGAAGGTATGAGAATGCTCATATAGCATTGCTAGGAAGGTATGAGAATGCTCATATAGCATTACTAGGAAGGTATGAGAATGCTAAGTGCTATTGCTAGGAAGATATGAGAACCCAAAGTGCTAACACTGGGAAGATATGAGAATGCTACATCCTATTACCGGGAAGACTGCGTGATTGTGTAAAGAACATTTTTACAGATGGATTTTTCTGAATTTAAATGTGGCCATCTTTTTGATTGATTCATTTGGTAATTCCATTGTTCAAGAAACAATTAATAATTATATGAAAATATATAAGAAAATTAATTGATCTTGCTTCAAATACGATACCATTCATCGGGACGCGTTCGTTTAAGCTTCCTCTTCATAACATCGCTACGAACCTTCTTCAAATATTCGCTCCCGCTACTCCAAAAGCTATCTTTAAAGCGCCTTCTGACGGGGCTGCCAGGCGTCGTGAGGGGACTGAAAAAATCAGTGATGGGACGGTTCTTTCTTTCTTTCTGGCAACTCGGTTTGGGCTCGCATTGAGAAAACACAAAATTAAAATTCTGCACTTGTAGATTGTCAGCCAAGCTTTTAATTACTCGTCTAATCTTACGATTTCGTTTTCTCTTCTTGTGTTTCGAAGATCTCCGTTTGTTTATTTTCTTTTGTTCCGTCCCCGGCGAATCTATCGCTTGTTTCGTTACGCTTGTCTCCGTCGTTCCGGCACACAAATCCGGTTTACGTTCTGCATCCCAGATACCGGGATCAGCTTTAATACAATTATCTAAATCAATTTTATCACAATTTTTAACACCGTTCCTAATAACTTTTTTCGAGTGCCGTCTGACGTTCAAAACGTTTTTATTCGACGAAGAAAAGAATTCTACTTTCATTTTTTTATCCACAGCTTCGATATTAGCACCGGAAAAACATTTTTCATTTGAAATTTGAGATTCACTCTCGTCACGTTTGAACGAGTTTTTCATTTCCGGCACGTCATCGTCTAATTCGTGGTCCGAGTCTAAAATTATTATGCATTCGATAGCATCACCATTGCCTTGGTTATCCGTCACTCGATCATTTATTCCATCATCGACTGGTAAATCATTATTTTCTAAATTTGCGTTTGTTTTACATTCGTTTGTTTCAACATTCCGTTCGATATTGTCTCGATCACTATCGTTGCTTTTAAAAGAACGGTTAACGTTGTTTCCATTTGTTAAACTGCTCGTAATCTCAATTTCCTCGGCAAGACAATTATCCCGTTCATAAGGTTGAATATCCAAATCAGCGATTGCAACCATGGCATTTGGAACATCGTTAATTGTACCAAACGCATTAACGGAATTATTATTTAAATATGTCATATCACTACTTACATTTGATATAACATTGTTAACATCTGATTCATTTTCCACATTCAACCGATCATAATTTGTATTAACTAAAACATTTTCTACATCCATCAATTCATTTACATTCGTTAAATTACTCGTTACATTCTCTGAATCACCTATTTCATTTACACCGTCTGCAACATTTGAACCACTTTCTACACTGACCGAATTTTGTGTAACATTCCTTGAAACGTTTCTACGTTTTAAAGCGGAACGTTTGTCTAAAACCTTTATGATTTCACGATCATGATGTAATTCCTCTTTTGACGTCGCTTCTAGCACAGTTTTTTTCCTTTTACGTCTGATTTTATTATTCGGTTGGTCATTTGGCTTCCGGATAATTCTCAGAGGGCCTTTGACGAAAGGATCAATCTGTTTATCCGTCAACGGAAAATCCTTTCGTTTGATGAATTTCCCGTTTCTCCGATCGGTAATGTTATACATTATCTTACCGTTAGCGAACTTCACCTTGTTGAAGATATATTTTTCGACTAATTTTTGAACCGACATATCTTCCGGCTCCTTCTTTGCCTCTGCTTGGAAGTAGGACATGATGTCTGTTTGACGAGGGTCTATTTTCTTATGCGCCTTACTCCGTTTGTTTTCTGGTGTCTTGGGAATCTCGATTGTGAAAATTCTTTTTGATGTGATAACCTGAAAACATATATTTTTAAAACATTATTACACGTCATAGGAGCAGACTCGAAAGTGGTTCTGTGATATGGAGTCCTCACGAAGCGAGATATTCCGTTATGCTGGAGAGGGTTCAGAAAAAATTTCGTAAAAAGAGTATGGTAGTTATCCGTGGCTCTATCCCACAGCATTTCTTTTGGGAATGCTCGGAACCAATTCTCTACAGCTTCGAAGAGATGGGCATCTCATTACCCGTTTCTTTAAATTAATCAGGAGATATTTCGAGAACTCGGCCGTGCTGGAGGTGTTCAGCTTTTTGTCCCTGATAGATATCTCCGAAATAGGCGAAAAATACGCACGGTTACATCTGATCTTAAAGGGTAAGATTGAGGGTCGACGAGGTGTTGGGAGAAGGCAGGTTTCTTGGTTGAGGAGCATCCGAGAGTGGACAGGGCTGAGGACCGTGGAGGAGCTGTTCCGAGCTGCCCAGGACAGGGAGGCCTACTCAAGGGGGATAGTCAACGTTAGGGAGACCTAACAGGACACAGAAAGAAGAAGATATCTCCGACAGCATAGATTGTTTTACATACCGGCCGCCAGAACCAACCTGCCTCTGGTGACACCGGTGGGAAGAGCAATTAATCTGCTGAATGCGGTCTCGTGACGGTTAGTTAGTTAGTAGACTTACCTTGGCGTACTTGTCATCGATGATTTTGTATCTGGCCGTTGCACCCTCCTCCGCATCCATCTGCTGGCCCAGCTCGGAGTCGTCTCCGTTCTCCCTGGAACGTGAAAAGTTCATCGAAGTTAAGCCTCGTCTAGTTCTGGTCACTAGATATGATCTGAAAAAATTCTTGCTTTATTTCCATGGTTTTCAACGGCGTCGTTGCTATCCACCAATGAGTGGGGAAAAGATCGGACAATACTAGTGTCGGGGTTAAATGCATAACCCAGATAAGCATATTTCATGATGAAATGTATGACACGAATAACCGAAAAACATGACCTACTTATCGCAATGATGACATACATTGCACTAGGTCACTAGAGCAGGGCATCGGGCACAAAGGAAAGCAAAGCATATAAAAGCGGTACTTCCGACCACCCAATACGTCAGTCAGTATTGCGACTTCTAACAGACACGAGTCTACGTTAATAAGTCTACGCCACGAGGGATCTCGGACGCCCTCCTCCGCGGACCTACGAAGTCACGCTACTACGTCATTCCTTCTTGCGACGTCTAACCGACTCTCCCACCGAGCCACGCTACTGTCTACACTGCTACGCCACGTAACTTCCGACGAATCTTCGCTCCAAGAATCACCACGTTGCCCGCCATATGTCGGCCAATCACCACGTTGCTACCTGTATGCTGACTAATCACAATATCGCTCGCCGACCAATCACGTTTCTAATGCGCCGACTCATTTTCAAGCACGCGTAACTCGCATATTTTGAATATTTTCCACGATAATTTACATTAAAAAAAAAGTAAAAGCAAGTCAAAAATGTACTAAAATATATCGGGACTGAAATTTTTTTGTATCACTGAAGAAGGACTGGTTGTCCGAAACATGTCTGATATGTAATTTTAATAGTGTTGTATATACAAAGTACATAAAAAGAAGGCAGTACACAATGGAGTTCTAGTGCCAACCCTCATGTATGGAAGTGAAGCTTGGAGCTGCCAAAAGAAGGATGAAAGCAGGATAAACGCCGTAGAAATGAGATCACTAAGAAGAATGTCCGGGAAAACGTTGTATAATAGAATACCGAACAATGAAATAAGAAAGAAATTTAAGACAGATGACTGCATCATGAATAAAATTAAAAAAGGATCCCTGAGATGGTTCGGACATATGGAACGAATGGATGAGAGTAGAATGGTTAAAAAGTTGTACACAAGCAGCGTGAGTGGGAAAAGAAGCCGAGAACGACCGAGGAAAACATGGCATGACCAAATTAATCAATTACTAAAAGGCGGCCACATTCGAAGTCGGAATAATCGCCGTGCGTGCATGGTACGATGTATGAATGTAGAGGAAGCCCGAGTGGTATGCCAGGACAGGCCAGTGTGGCGATCCATCCTCTCTGCCTACCCCTCCGGCGAAATGGCGTGATGGTTAGTTAGTTAGTTAAAAAGAAAAAAAAGGCAAATAAAACATCTACAACACAAAGTATGGCGAACATAGAAGAAAGTCAAATCATTCAAAATATGTATTTGAGTTATGTATTAGGCGTATAACTTTGCTTCCGCCGTTTTTTTCCGAAATTCGAGGCTATCGTAAAAAACTGGTTATACATTTATGATTCAAAGTATTGTCCATCGCTGGCCACTACTTTCTCCCATCTTTCGGGCAGCATACGAATCCCGCGTTGAAAAAACTGGTCATCTTTTGAAGCGATCCACGAATCGGTCCAATTTTTTACTTCTTCATAAGACAGGAAGTGCTGCTCAGCTAGGCCGTGTGCCATTGATCGAAACAAGTGATAGCTTGAGGGAGCAACGTCTGGAGAATACGGCGGGTGGAGTAGGACTTCCCATTTCAAAGTTTCCAAGTATGTCTTGACCACTTTCGCAACATGGGGTCGAGCATTGTCATGCTGTAAAATCACTTTATCATGTCTCTCGTTGTATTGCGGCCGTTTGTCTTTCAATGCTCGGCTCAAACGCATTAATTGCGTTCGATAACGATCGCCTGTGATTGTTTCAGTCGGTTTTAACAACTCATAATACACTACGCCGAGCTGGTCCCACCAAATACTGAGCATAACCTTGGAACCGTGAATATTCGGTTTGGCCGTCGACGTGAAAGCATGGCCGGGATATTCCCATGATTTTCTGCGCTTGGGATTATCGTAATGAACCCATTTCTCGTCCCCAGTCACAATGCGATGCAGAAATCCCTTCCGTCTTTGCCTTGCAAGCAGCTGTTCACAAACACACAAACGCCGTTCAACATCTCTCGGCTTCAACTCGTACGGCACCCAATTTCCTTGTTTCTGAATCATTCCCATGACTTTCAGGCGTTTTGAAATGGCTGGTTGCGTCACTCCCAATGATCCTGCCAATTCTTGTTGCGTTTGACACGAGTCTTGATCAAGTAATGCCTCCAATTCTGCATCTTCGAAAACCTTCTCTCTTCCACCGCCATGCTGGTCTTCGACGTTAAAATCACCGTTCTTGAAGCGTTGAAACCACTCTCGGCACGCTCTTTCACTAATAGCGGCCTCACCATAGGTATTTGAGAGCATTCGATGAGCCTCAGCCGCAGATTTCTTCATATTAAAGCATAAAATTAAAATCTCCCGCAAATGACGAGAATTTGGCTCGTAAGCTGACATGTTTAATCGGGAATAACTTTATGATGCAGACACAAATCGACTAATATTTCGATGGCGTTATGTTTACAAATACTTAAGCTTATTGTATGACATCTATGATCTATTTATTCCAACTACCACTTACCGCTACTGCCATCTATTGCAAAACGACCACGAATCAGTTGAAAAAAATGAACACCCAAATGGATAATTCGCCTGATTTCCAATGATTTATACACATTCATCTAAGAGACCTCATTTCTACTGCATTTATCCTTCTTTTGCCAGTTCCATACTTCACTTTCATACGTAAAATCTTTTATTTATATATATTAAAGTGTCAACTTACATATAAAAATTCTTCTTTGACTTGGGACAGGGCTTGGTGTTGAAGATGTTAAAAACCTTTTTCTCCTCCGTAACATTCTCACCTTCACGGTCATCCGCATCTCTTCCATTCTTCCCCAGCTCAAAGACGATCCTCATAGGCGAGCGGCTTTTAACGGCGCATTCTTCCACGACTTTCGGAGACCGAGGATTCCTCGTTCGATCCTTTGAACGCTTCTTTTTATTATTATTTTTACGATTCGGAGATATCTTGACTTTAAAAGTTCTACGTTTTACGTTGCGATCTCTATCCGATTTTTTATTATCATCCGATATGTTACGATCTTCATCAGATTTTTTCGTTGCGTCTCTGATACAAATATCATCTTCACGTTTGTCAGGGGATTTAAATCTTTTAGCAAATATTCCATTCTCTACGTAACAACAAGCGACCCTTTTTCTTAGAATGCGTCTACTTGAATCCCCTGATTCCGCGTCTGTTTCTTTGCTCGAGGGGTTCGAGGTGTTGCACTCTGGAAGAAGAACCATTTTGTTTGTCCAAATGTTTTCTTTCAAAGATTCGTCGTGATGACTGAAGCCTTCGTCGTCTCCAACGAAGATATTTGAATTTATTTCCAAAGTCTCGCCCTCGTCCGACGAAAGATATTCCAGCTTGACAGATTCCGACGTGACAGCTGAAAACAAACATTTAAAAATGATTTTAAATATAATTAAATTAATGTTAACCATACATCGCATTCATAGACCTGGAGAAGGCTTTCGACAGGGTGGAATGGAGGAAGCTCTTCGAGATTTTGAAAAAAATTGATATTAAATATAGAGATAGACAAATAATCCAGGCGCTATACAAGAATGAGGCCGCCATAATCAGATGTGACGAGGGTACAAAGGAAGCCAGTATTAGACAAGGGGTAAGACAGGGATGCTCTCTGTCACCTGCTCTTTTTAACGTTTACATACAGAATGCGATTGACGACTTGAGAGAGAGAATGAGTCACAGAGAAGGTGTAAGGATACACGGGCAAAAGATAGACATGATAAGGTTTGCTGACGATATTGCTATGGTTGCTGAAAGTGAGGAGGAACTGCAGGAGGCCTTAGATACTTTGCAAGACATTCTTCAAGATAGCTACAACATGAAGATAAATAAAGACAAAACAAAGCTGCTGACTGTAGGCCGAACGCAACATCAGATGAGAGTAGTGATGTCAGGAGTTCCACTAAAGAACACCAAAGAGTTTGTCTACCTCGGGAGCAAAATAACATGGGACGGTCGGTCTAAGAGCGAGGTCGACAGCCGTATACATCAGGCTAGGCTTGCATTTAATAAAAGGTCGAAAATAATAGAGTCAAATAATATAGACCTAAAACTGAGAATACTCCTCATCAAGACCTATGTATGGAGTGTCTTGATGTACGGCTGCGAGACATGGTGCCTATCCGAAAGGGATAAGCGGAGACTAGAGGCTTTTGATATGTGGTCCTATAGAAGACTCTTTGGAATTTCCTGGAGAGACCACATCACAAATGAGGAAGTTCTTCAAGGAATCGAAGGAGGAAGGCACCTGCTCAGGACCTTGTCCGAAAGGCGTGCAAGATATGCAATACGTCAAGAAGGTCTCTTGCATGCCATAATGGAGGGTATGACCGAGAGGACAAACTCTAGGGGACGCCCACGCCGAGAGTACCTGGAGGACCTGTTGGTGGACGTACGCTGCTCATCATATGCAGATCTCAAAAGAGCCGCACAAGACAAGGAAGAATGGAAGAGAAGAATAGAGGAAATTGCTGCAAACCAATCCCAGGATTGAAACCAGAGAAGAAGAATGTTAACCGTTTTAGTACCGTGATTTTCTCAAAGTGGGCGATAACGCCCCCTTGTAGGCGCTGGTGGCCTAGAGGGGGGCGGTAAGGGGCCCAGAAAAAAATGGGGGGTGTTGAAGTGGTTTAGGGGGGCTATGGCTGAATTGTGATTTCATCAACTTAATATTTTAAAATTCACTGAAATTAAAATCTACCTCCTACACAACA
This sequence comes from Lepidostoma basale, assembly GCA_022606425.2. Taxonomy (NCBI): domain Eukaryota; kingdom Metazoa; phylum Arthropoda; class Insecta; order Trichoptera; family Lepidostomatidae; genus Lepidostoma; species Lepidostoma basale. The sequence continues at coordinate 1,245,006 of JAHDVF020000265.1, read as the reverse complement.
TCGATTATTTAGTTCATATTTGAGGCCGCCAGGGCAAGAGTGGTCTAACCCCAAATTTAGACAATGGAGCAATTGAAAATTTGACATTTTTTTTTAACCCTTAACGTACCGTGTTCAAAACAAAACGCTCGCTCCCATGTGGTCAATTCAGTTTACCGCTAACTTTATCTAAATATCAAGCATATGACTCGATGAATCAAAATTTAATTTATGTCATCTTGTAGGGAATTTCATTAGAATAGATCGATATCTATAACATACATGGATTATTTGAAAAACATATCATTATTAATTTTTTTCTGGAACCATGCGATTTCTGATATGGAATGCGTCACAGCATATGAGCGACTGACACCAAGTATGAACTTGTCTCGCTCCGCCGCGCCGCGCCGCGGCCGCGCCGCTATAATTTTACGGATGATAAAGGCACCTAGGCAAAATGTATAGTACGTTCAAGACAACGAGTACGTATTAATATTTGTCCCTTTTGGTAAAGTGTTAATATTTTCACAGTTCTGGTATTATTAAGTTGCGTGCTGTGTTTCCGTCCACAGTCGGTATTATTACGTACCTATGAGAAAAGGCCAAATATATAATTTATAATACGTTCAAAACAGCGAGTAAGTATTTGTCACTTTTGATAAAGTTGTAAATATTAGCAAAACAAATTCTACCTTAACACGAATGAAGGTGAGGGCAGTCTTAGAAAATATTTTTTTTTGGGATGAAGGAAGCAATTTTTTGCTTTTTTTTTTATTACGAAATATTGAGAACACTTCAATGGAGGATTACAATTTTTTTTATAATATTAGGGTCCATAGGTTTTAAGAAAATCAACTTTAAATTGGCAGTGGAAACTCAATTGACCACATGGCAACGCGACGGTTAAAAACTATATGTGCTAGGGTCTTCTTTAGTGATAAACCTCGTTTGTTTGGTGAATGTCTTTAGAATAGTATTTTGAAATATTGGGAAAAATAAAGTTTAAGGATATTTTTTGATGGTTACTTCTAATAGACCACACTTGACTCCATATATTTTGATTTTTTGTCAGAGAAAAAGAAGTATTTATGGCGATATCTACGTTTCCACTTGGAAATGGTGGTTAGATTAATTTTTCTTTTATAGTATGTCACAAATAGGTGTGGGTTAGACCAGTAACTAAATTTTTCAAAAAATGTTGGTTAGACCACTCTTGTCCTGGTAGCCTCATTTCTGCCCTGTTTGATTGTATAAAAATTAAAAATATTTAACATAGCTTTCGTGAGCAATCAGGTTTTAACAAGTTTTTGTTAAATAATACAATCCTGTATCAATCTTGTTCTTACTTCCTCAATACGATTGAGCGTCGAATGTTTGGGCATATTTGTCTTAAGGCAGAAACATACTATTAACACGCAACGTGGCGCGTTTACACCCACCATCGGCAACACGTCGATCTAGCTCGTCTGGATCGGGTGGCGTGTGCGCGCATGGCGTCGCGTCGGGTGTTCGTAGTGTGATTCTGTCCATAGAAAACAATACCATTTGATTCGACTCAACACGCATCATGTGGCATCGGGTGGCGTGGCGTGTTAATAGTATGTTTCTGCCTTTATTCCTGTCGGTGCGTGCTGTATTTCAATCCTATATAAAAGCACGTAATATTTCTTTTATTTTCATTAGCGGTTTCGCGCGCAATCGTTAAGTACATAAGTTCGACACTTAACTTACGTTTTTGTGAAAAAAAAATCATGTCGGAAGCAAAAAAGAAAAGACGGCAATACAGTGCAAAATATATTAAAACTACCGCGGACGTTATTGGAAAACTTCAGGTGTTTATAAATAGGTGCCTTCGCTAATATTCAAGATCTATTGGTCCCAAACAGTGTCAGATGCCGTTCTCTGGACCATGGCAGGCGAAAAGCCAATTAGAGAACAAGTCGCTAGACGCAAATGGCTGTGGATCGGTCACACTCTGAGATGGAACCCAGTATGCATCACTTAGGGCGCACTAGATTGGTCCCCTATGGGGAGAAAGAGGAAGCGAGGCAGACCTAAAGCCACCTGGAGAAGAACCCCGCAGGATGAGTTTAGCATTAGGCCTCACTAGGGATGATGTTAGGCATCAGACGTGCGATAGAGTCGGGTGGAGAAGGTTCCTTGAGGCCCTATGCACCACGGAGGTGTGACAGGACAAAAAAAGAAGATACAAATGTGAAAAGCAATGGGGAACTACCACATAAAAAAGGACTAAGTGGCATCTCAAGAACCAGATAAAATCTTAATAGACTTGTCGGGGCTAAATGCATAACCCAGATAAACATATTTCATGAAGAAATATATGACACGAATAAACACAAAAACGCTGACCCAAGACCTAATTATCAAATTTGATGATTCGTGGGCCCCGAATTCTTCAAGTTGGTCACTAGGTCAGGTCATCGGATCAGGTCATCAGATGACGAAACCAAAGCATATAAAAGCAGTACTCCCGAGCACCCAAAACAGTCAGTCCACTCTAAACGTCAGTCAACTCTAAACGTCAGCCAGTATCGCGATCTCGAAGTGACACGAGTCTCCACTACCCAGTCTACGTACGAGAAACCTCCGACGACTCCTCGCTCCAGCCACTCGACGATACCGCCCAGCGAGCCCTCATCCTCTACGACTCACCACCTGGACTCCGCCCCGCTGCCATCGATCTCCAGCCACGCTCCATCACGAGTGTATCATACAGTTACGTGTAATTACTCGTGATCCGCAATAAACGCTGAAACCTCCGCCGTCTTTCAACTCTCACCACAAACCCCCCACAGACTTGATAATGATAATTCTGACTTACACATAAAATCGTCGAGTGTTTCAGTCTTGTAGACCGTGTCAGAGGGGATACAGCGCGAGCAGACGAGACTTCCGTTGGCGCCGACATCAGCACAGATGCGGTGCGCAGCCTGCGAGCCGCACTGACAGCACACAAGCAGCTGCCATCTGTTGGGCAAGGGGCCAAACTATTTTAAACAGTTACAAACTAACTAACAATCAAGCCGTTTCCCTGGAATATATATATAGAGACGATGGACTGTCATACTGTTGTCCTGACATACCTCTCGAGCAGTGGCGGTACTTCCATACAAGCCGAAAAGCCGGGCTTGCCTTAAAAAATCTATAATAAAACAACGTTTATTGCGTGTTTGACCCCTCTATGAATAAAATAATATTTTGAATTTTCGCGCGAGCTAAAGCGATTTAATTCATTGTATTGTAAATGAGTCCGCTGACATGCGCAGAAATGATCTAAGTGTATGTTTTGTTCCACTCATACGTACCGTATGTGAGATGCCCGCAAAATCGCCTACGTCCACATGTTTTGTTTCATGTTTTCGATGGGCTTGCAAAATGTAAAAGGGTCTTTATCGCACTTATGTATTGTTGGCTTGTAATCATATAGCTAGGTGCATATATACCAGAAGATATCTACAATTTTTTGTATGGATTTGAAGCCGGGCTTTATCACTCTGAAGTATGTTACTATTCGATGTGTCACGAACTTCATTTCTATTGTCAGAATGTTATCTGTCATTTATGTTATGTGCAGAAATGTTATGAAAAGAAAGATTATGTCATTTCTTTATGAATATTTATTAAAATTCGTGTTTCGGTGTTAAAATTTTTAATATTATTGTCTATTTACAGCTTATTTCTTATTAATTATATTTCTTCGTGTATTTGTTAATACATTATTACATTATACAAGAACATGAGTTTAGTGTGGAAGAAAATTATTTTTTGTATAGATTTAAAATGCGCCTAAAATGAGATTTAAAATCAATTATTTCATACATCATAACATGCACATTCGTTGATTTTTCCAACTTGTATACAATCATTATATACACCATTCTTTTCTCATCCATTCCTTCCACATGTCCAAACCATCTAAGTGATCCATGGGGAAAGCCATCTAGCTTCCTCTAGATTTTTCAGACTTCGAATGTGGCCACCTTTTAGCATTTGATTAATTTGGTCACACCGTGCTTTCCTTGATCTTTCACGGCTTCTCTTTCCATTCGCTAACTAACTAACTAACTATCACGCCGTTTCACCGGAGGGGAAGGCAGTAGAAAGGATGGATCGCCACACTGTTCTATCCTCTCTCTCGCCTTTTCTACATACGCACATCGTGACATGCACACTCGTCGATTGTTCCTACTTCCAACATGGCCGCCTTTCAGTAATTGATTAATTTGGTCATGCCTTGTCTTCCTTGGCCTTCCTCCAGACCACCACAACAAAGTTTGAAGCAGATTAAACTCACTGTTTGGTTCCGGAAAATTTGCGTTCTTCCGCTGCAAGACAGGTCTGGATGTAGCACTCCTTGGGCCGCTCCAGCAGCTCACGGAAAGCTCCTTCTTCCCTCTCCCATGATGCATCTCTGCAACATCATATACATCATCATCGGCATTTCTTCTGAGAATGTCGGGGACCAATTCGCTGCAGCTTTTCTTTTATTCATTTTATTTTATTTTAATTATATTAGTGAAAGTATTTGATAATTAATACAAATGGAAATGTCTGTTTTATAGAAGGCTTATAATTTAAGGAAGTGACATGTTTTGCCTGTCTAAGGCATCATCAAATGTTTATACAAGTCAGTCAATCAAATATTTAAATTAACATATATCAAATCATTACAAACAGCATAAATGTTTAAGGCATCTATTGAGTACATGTCAAATATTATATACTACAACATAATATCCCGTTATGCTGGAGAGAGTTCAGAAAATATTTCTGAGGTATCTCTACATGAGGGAGTATGGTAGTTATCCGTGGCTCTATCCCACGGCATTTCTTTTAAGAATGCTCGGAACCAATTCTTTACGGCTTCGAAGAGATGGGCATTTCATAACCCATTTCTTTAAATTAATCAGGGGATATTTCGAGAACTTGGCCGTGCTAGAGGGTGTTGGTCTTTGTCCCTGATAGATTTCTCCGACAGCACAGATTGTTTTACCTACCAGCCACCAGAACCAATCTGCCTCTGGTGACACCGGTGGGAAGTGCAATTAGTCTGCTGAACGCGGTCTCCTCGGAGATCAACGTCTTTCATATTAGTGAAGGTACGTTCAGGGGACAAATACTCTTGACTTTAGAAAGTATCTTGTCTTCCTAATGTCGAACCATCTCTAATGCGTTCCTGGTACTGTGTTGTATTTTTATAATATTTTACCTGTACTCAATAGATGCCTTAAACATTTTGCGGTTTGTAATGTCTTTTGAGTTAATAAACTGATTTGATTTCATTTGAATACCAGGAACGCACGAGAGATGGTTCGACATTAGGAAGACAAGATACTCTCTAGAGTCAAGAGTATTTGTCTTCTGAACGTACTTTCACTAATATGAAAGACATCAATTTCCCAGGAGACCGCGTTCAGCAGACTAATTGCACTTCTTGCATTCCACACTTACCCATTTCTAGAGGTTATCCATATTTATGTTCCAGATTGTTATCTTCAACAGCGTCAGCAGACTGTTTTATCTCCCAGCATGCAGAACCAACCTGCCTCTGGTGATGCTGGTGGGGCGAGCAATCAAACTGCTGAACATGATCGCTTCGGAGATCGATGTCTTTCATATTCGTGAAAGTACGTTCAGAAGACAAATACTCTTGACTTTGGAGAGTATCTTGTATTCCTAATGTCGAACCATCTCTCATGCGTTCCTGGTATTATATATTTATATATTTTTTGTTTTACCTGTTCTCAATAGATGCCTTAAACTCTATGATTTGATTTGATTCTCAAATTTGATAATGCCTTACTTAGACAGGCGAAACATGGCATTTCTATAAACTATAATAAAACTAATATAAAACAGACGTTTTCATTCATATTAATTATTTAATATGGAGTTTTACATCATTGTTCAAGAAACAAGAAAGAAAGTATTTGACTTTAGAGAGTAAATGGGCCTTAAATAGATGCCTAAAAATATAAATATATTTGTAATATATTTTTGTGAATGTATACTTATACTTGTATACGAAATCCTGGATTTTCACCAAAGGGTGGTTAATTCAAATTTAATTGTATCTCAATAGAGACGAAGACGCAAACTGGAAACTGAATATGGATGATCAAGGTGTTTACAGGACTTATGACCTGTCATTGGTTGGGTTAAGCGCACGCTTTATGTAATTACAACATTCCCCATTCCACCTTTGTTATTATGATCATGCATGACAAATTTTGGAAGCTGTATATATACTTCAAATCTATCTTCACGTGTCAGTTTTAATTGGCCATCTATGATTTTCAGCATTTAGCAAACTACCTTATTAACATCCACCCACTAACGCCTTCTTCTAACAATACGTTAATAGGCGACAGCCTTTGCATTGTGTTAATAAGGTAGTTTGCTAAATGCTGAAAATCATAGATGGCGTTAGTGGGTGGATTATATAGGTTAATCTTAAAAGATTCACAAGTGTAATCAAATCTACATAGATGGCCAATTAAAACTGACACGTGAAGATAGATATGGATTTGAAGTATATATACAGCTTCCAAAATTTGTCATGCATGATCATAACAAAGGTGGAATGGGGAATGTTGTAATTACATAAAGCGTGCGCTTAACCCAACCAATGACAGGTCATAAGTCCTGTTAACACCTTGATCATCCATATTCAGTTTCCAGTTTGCATCTTCGTCTCTATTGAGATACAATTAAATTATTTGTAATATCTTAAGAGAAAATATACTGATTTCATTTGATGATAAAGAGATATTTCTTAGATGCCACATGCAACATATGTTGGAATAAGCAATTTTGAGCTTAAAATGCACAAATGCCGGTTGCAGGATACCTACTAGAATAAGCTATAGACTCACTGATCAGGAACATAGAAACCATAGTCCAGGAGGGTCTTCAGGAAGATAGGCTGGTTGTTGCAGAGCGGACACTTCACAAAGTGTCTTCCAGCGGACAATGCCAGTTTCTGAAGAGGAAAAACATTTCACAATTGAATAAATGGATAGAGGTAAATAAATATGATAGCACAGATGTCTTCGACGACCTTCTTGGCCGAGAGGTAAGTGCTACGACTGCCACACCAAAGATCCTGGGTTCGATTTCCGGCAACGGCGGTGTTTGTCCTATTTGCAGTAATGACTTTGAGTGCACCATTTATATTGTTTCCAGCTACGATCCTTGTTCCGATAACTTTCTCCATTTTTCCACCTCTTGTAAACATGCTTCCCAGATAAATATATTAGGTTAATTACTCTAAATTTCTCACCGTTCGTGTCACCATCTATTAACAATTTTGCCATATCCTTGTATTCGTGGTATCTGAATTCTAAATTCAATCTAATGATAGCGAATTTATTCATATTGCTAATTTTGACATATCCTTGTATTCGTGGTATTTGAATTCAAAATTCAATCTAATGATTGTGAAGTTATTCATATTACCAATTTTGCCATATCCTTGTATTCGTGGTATCTCAATTCAAAATTCAACCTTATGATTGTGAAGTTATTCATATTACCAATTTTGACATATCTTTGTATTCGTGGTATCTGAATTTAAAATTGAACCTAATGATTGGGAAGTTATTCATATTACCAATTTTGCCATATCCTTGTATTCGTGTTATCTGAATTAAAAATTCTATTTAATGATTATCAATCTATTCATATTACCAATATTGCCACATCCTTGTATTCGTGGTATCTGAATTCAAAATTGAACCTAATGATTGTGAAGTTATTCATATTACCAATTTTGCCATATCTTTGTATTTGTGTTATCTGAATTAAAAATTCTATTTAATGATTATCAATCTATTCATATTACCAATATTGCCACATCATTGTATTCGTGGTATCTGAATTCAAAATTCAACCTAATGATTGTGAAGATTATGTCACCATCCCTCATACATTTATAAACAGTGCCTTTTTAAAATTAAATATTGATAGAATAACATATACAAAAGATACAAAAGCTAATGTACGATAAGGGTTAAATGTCGGCCACGTGAAGTGTGGTGTTCCTTTCTTTCTTCCTACTCCTTCGGGAGACGGCATGATGCTTAGTAAGTTTATGATTATTAATTTGACTGTCCCACGCTTCATAAATGTAGCGAAAGCCAGAGACTCTCCGACATCCAGGAATGGTGAAATGGCAAGTTTTTATTATTTTTTACTTACGGCAACACAGATGCGATGGAACCACTTATCGGCCTGGCAACACGGTGGCCAAAGCGTGTGCACCGTGGGAAAGGGAGTGACACGCTCGTAACAAATGGCGCATGTTTGCCACTCAGAATTCGCTTCTTCTGTAAACTTGTTCCGCACGACTAAAACAAAAAATATATAATTTTTTAAATTTCTAAATAGGAACGGAACAAATACAAATAAATTAAAAATCGTATATATCGTGGAATGTGTAAAATAAATATCACCACACTTTCACACAAACTTCTTTCGTTGTCATGCCAAATCCCCCCGAGACTGACTATCACTCGAGAGTAATTGATATTTGCTTTCCATGTATCCAAATCATCTCCAAAATTGGTAATACGAAGTTATTCATATTAACAATTTTGCCATATCCTTGTATTCGTGGTATCTGAATTAAAAATTCTATTTAATGATTATGAATCTATTCATATTACCAATTTTGCCATATCCTTGTATTCGTGGTATCTGAATTCAAAATTCTATTTAATGATTATGAATCTATTCATATTACCAATTTTGCCATATCCTTGTATTCGTGGTATCTGAATTCAAAATTCTATTTAATGATTATGAATCTATTCATATTACCAATTTTGCCATATCCTTGTATTCGTGGTATCTGAATTCAAAATTCTATTTAATGATTATGAATCTATTCATATTACCAATTTTGCCATATCCTTGTATTCGTGGTATCTGAATTCAAAATTCTATTTAATGATTATGAATCTATTCATATTACCAATTTTGCCATATCCTTGTATTCGTGGTATTTGAATTCAAAATTCAATCTAATGATTGTGAAGTTATTCATATTACCAATTTGGCATATTCTTGTATTCGTGGTATCTAAAGTCAAAATTCAATTTGATAATCGTGAAATTGTAAAAAAAAAACACTTTCTTTAACAAGTGTTAAAAATGCTTACCATTCGACGCCGCTTTAGTGATAAGTCTCCGACATTCGTTGCCCACACTTAGCCCGCTGCTGTCTTCCATATCAGTTCCGGTTATCGCTTTGGAGTTGGTGTCGATTCCCAATCGAGTCATGCTGATGACAGCAGAGCCTGGAGTAGTCCTAGCTCTCCTCAGAATCAAGCTGGCGGGGACTCTTTGCATGGGACGATGCTCCGGACACAAGGAACTAGAATAAAAAAGATGAATGACATTGTCTTGTATTCGAGGTATCTTGTTTTTAGATTGCAAATACATACGTTCGGTACTTGTATTCAAAATATCTTATATAATTATTATTTTTGAACAATAAACTCCATTTTAAAACTCAAATGATTTTACTGAAATCTCTTGATGGAAGTTCATTTAAAATAATAATTAAATAAAACAATGATTTTTCATAACTAGACTGGTCTGTCAATGCCAGCAATCCTGGTGAAACCGGTTGCTATCGAAACAAAGATAAAAGTGTAAGTAGTGATTAAAAATTGTTTTATTAAAACTAACTAACCATCACGCCGTCTCACCGAATGGGTAGTCAGAAAGAATGGACTGCCACACTTTTCTTTCCCGACACTTCTCTCACTTCCTCAACATTCATACATCGTGTCATGCACGTGCGTCGATTTCCCTGACTCCTCACGTGGCTGACATTCAATATTTGACTTATTAGATTGTGCCACGTTTTCCTCTATTTCTAGTTCCATTTACATAAACTAACTAACTAACCATCACGCCGTCTCCCCGAAGGGGTAGGCAGAAAGAATGGACTGCCACACCTTTCTTTCCTGACATATTTCTCTCGCTTCCTCAACTTTCATACATCGTGTCATGCACGCGCGTCGATTTCTCTGACTCCTCACATGGCCGACATTCAATATTTGATTTATTTGATCGTGCCACGTTTTCCTCGGTCTTCCTCTATTTCTGGTTCCATTTACATCATTAACATATAATTTTTTTACCATTCTTTCTTCATTCATTCTTTCCATATGTCAAACCATCTTAATGATCCTTTCATTATTTTGTTCATGACACCATCATTCGCTCCGCATTCACTTCTTATATTTTCATTCGACACTCTATCATACACAGAATATCCACACATTCGTCTAAGAGATCTCATTTCTACTGCATTTATTCTACTTTCATCCTTCCTTTGCCAGTTCTATGCTTCCCTTCCACACATAAGGGTCGGTAGAAGAACACCATTGTGCACTGCCATTCTAGCTTTTTTGGATAGGTTTTTGTTTGCGATGACAACTTTAAGTGCACCATTCACTTTATTGCCTGCCCCAACCCTTCTTTCAATATCCCTCTCCACTCTCCCATCTCTTGTAAACATACTACCCAAATACACAAACTCAACTACTTGCTCCAAATTTTCACCATTCGCGCTAATGTTGCAGACTGTCATGGTTTCTTCCTTTTCAAAAATCATTACCTTGGACTTATTAACATTCATCATCAGATCATTTCGCATGCATACCTCATACACACAATTCACCAAGACTTGTAGTTCATGTTCGTTGCCAGCAAGTAGGACAGCGTCATCCGCATACAAGAGACAGCTTACTGACACTCCGCTCATTTTGGCACCTACATCCAACCCTTTCAGCTCTTTCATACATTTGGCCATATACAGATTAAATAACCACGGGGACATTACACACCCCTGTTTGACACCTTTATTGATATCAAACCAGGCTGTAAGATCTCCATTTACTCTGACACTAGCGGTGCTTTCCGTGTATAGCGACTTAATTGCCGTGATCAGTTTTGTACTTATTATATACTTTTTTTACCATTCTTTCTTCATTCATTCTTTCCATGTGTCCAAACCATCTTAATGATCCTTTCATTATTTTGTTCATAACACCATCATTCGCACCGCATTCACTTCTTATTTATTGTTTCTTGAACAATGATTAAAACGCCATATTAAATAATTAATACGAATGAAAACGTCAGTTTTCTAGAAGTTTTATTATATTTTATGGGAATGACATGTTTCACCCTTCTAAGGCATTATCAAATGACATTTGATAATGCCTTAGAGGGGCGAAACATGTCATTCCCATAAAATATAATAAAATTTCTAGAAAACTGACATTTTCATTCTTATTAATTCACTTATTTTATTTTCATTCGACACTCTTATCATTTACAGAGTATCCACACATCATCGGGAGAAGGTTATAAAGTAATCCTGTTGATGAAATTGTAAAACTTTCTAAACATGTCAAGAAAAACAACTCAAAGGTGGAAAAAACAATGTTTTCATTTATAAAAAAATCTTTGTTAACCTCTTAAGTTTGTCATAATATCTCATTTTAAGACCGAAATTACATAAGTTTGCTTCTTGTATTCATGGTATCTTATTTAATTGCTTTTATTATGAATTTGTCAATACCTTATTGTTGGTATTCTATTTCAATGATCATATTACTAATTTGCCAAATCCTTGTATTCATGGTATCTTAATTCAAAATTCAATTTGATGCTTTTATTTGTCATGTTTTGGTCGAGCTATGAATGAAGAGACTCACTGGAAATTGGTGTGGAAAAAGTTGATGGCACCGTTTCTCCGTCCGCAGGGGAGATGGAAGAGCTTATTGCAGGTTGGATGATCACACCTGATAGTCGGGGAGTAACAACCGCAGTAGTAACAGCTCTGAAACAAGTAAAAAAAATCATTTGACACTTTCCATCATACACAGATTAATAAGTAACCAAAGGGTCAGGTCCCCCCAACGTTGGCGATCACCTCAGCGAACCTGTCCATGTCCTGCGCCACTCGAAACAGCTCATCCACACTTCGGATGCCGGTCCACTCCCTCATGTTTCGCAGCCAGGACATCTGTCTCCTACCGGGCCCTCAGCTTCCCTCAATTTCTCCCTCCAATATCAGTTTGAGAAGGTGGTACTTAAAATTTCCCTTCTTCTTCTTCTTCTTTTTGTCCTGTCACACCTCCGTGGTGCATAGGGCCTCAAGGAATCTTCTCCACCCGACTCTATCGCATGCCTGATGCTTAACATCGTCCCAAGTGAGACCTGCTGCCTTAACCTCGTCCTGCAGGGTTCTTCTCCAGGTGGCTCTGGGTCTGCCTCGCTTTCTCTTTCCCCCCATAGGGGACAAGTCTAGTGCGCCCTGAGCGATGCAGGCTGGGTTCCGTCTCAGAGTGTGACCGATCCACTGCCATTTGCGCCTAGCGACTTGTTCTCTAATTGGCTTTTCGCCTGCTATGGTCCAGAGAACGGCATTTGACACTGTTTGGGGCCAATAGATTTAGAATTTCCCTTAATATAATTCCCTTTCTTATAAATAAAATTTCCCTTACGGTGCTAAAATAAAAACGCGCGTTCCTGTGTTGGGTAGTCAGTACTCGATCAAAAATTAGCGATTTTAAATCGATAATTTAGTTGGATTTTACTTACGATTAAAAATGAAGGTATTTATTTCTTACCCTTTTGGAAGCTTTGCTGAGTTCTGCTCTAATGTCTTGTCTACGAAAGCCAAGGATTCCCTCGTCATCTTTCCCTTTCTGGACCAGCTGCGTGGACAGGAGCTGAAGACAGACCAGTTTTATTAAATAATACAAATGAAAACATCTATTTTCTAGTATTTTTATTATACAAACAAACAAACCATCACGCCGTTAGGCAGAGAGAATGGACCGCCACACTACTCTATCCAGACAAACCTCTCTAGCTTCCTCCACATTCATACGAGTCATACACACACGTCGATTTCTCCGATTTCTAACATGACCAACCTTTAAAATTTGATTAATTTAGTCATGCCATGTTTTCCTCGGTCTGCCTCGACTCCATACTCCATTTACATCATTAACGTATACTTTCTTAACCATTCTATATCCATCCATGCGCTCCATATGGCCGAACCATCGCCGTGATTCTTTCATAATTTTGTTCATATTACCTTCTTCCGCTCTACATTCCTTTCTTATATCAGCATTTGAGATTCTGTCGTATATCATTCTACCACACATACGTCTTAGGGACCTCATCTCTACCGCATTTATTCTGCTCTCATCCTTCTTCTGCCAGTTCCATGGTTCGCTTCCATAGATTAGGGTTGGGACCAGAAATCCATTGTGAACGGCCGTTTTCACTTTCATTGATAAATTCTTGTTTCCAATAACTATTTTTAAAGCTCCATTCACTTTTTTGATCACCAAATTTGTTCAAATACATGGGAAACCAGAGGGAAGGATGCCTGAAAGACCCAAGAGATGAAAAAACAGCTGGGAATCCACATCACAGGAGACCCTAGTGGCCTCCATCCAATTTAAAAAGAAGAAGAATATTTTATTTCGAGCATCCAGCTACAACGGCATCTTTGTTTGCCTGGTGTTAAAATGACAAAAACCTACCAAACTAAATAGCGAGCTTGAATTTAAAAAATGTAAGTTACCAAGCAGAAATGGTGGCAGTTGATGGTGCCTATTGAGTAGAAGACTCCGAAGAGGACCTCCTGATCATCGCCCTCCCTGCAGAAGGAGCAGTGGCGAGAGAAACGCCGCAGCGTCACCGTGTCCATGTCTCGGGGCATCTGCAACATGATATTATAAATGATAATCAGTGCATCAAATATTTACTGATTTGTGAATGACCTGTGCATCAAATATTTACTGATTTGTGAATGATAACCTGTGCATCAAATATTTACTGATTTGTTAATGATAATCGTGCATCAAATATTTACTGATTTGTGAATGATAACCAGTGCATCAAATATTTACTGATTTGTGAATGATTATCTGTGCATCAAATATTTACTGATTTGTGAATGATAACCTGTGCATCAAATATTTAATGATTTGTGAATGATAACCAGTGCATCAAATATTTACTGATTTGTGAATGATTATCTGTGCATCAAATATTTACTGATTTGTGAATGATAACCTGTGCATCAAATATTTAATGATTTGTGAATGATAACCAGTGCATCAAATATTTACTGATTTGTGAATGATTATCTGTGCATCAAATATTTACTGATTTGTGAATGATAACCTGTGCATCAAATATTTAATGATTTGTGAATGATAACCAGTGCATCAAATATTTACTGATTTGTGAATGATTATCTGTGCATCAAATATTTACTGATTTGTGAATGATAACCTGTGCATCAAATATTTAATGATTTGTGAATGATAACCAGTGCATCAAATATTTACTGATTTGTGAATGATTATCTGTGCATCAAATATTTACTGATTTGTGAATGATAACCTGTGCATCAAATATTTAATGATTTGTGAATGATAACCAGTGCATCAAATATTTACTGATTTGTGAATGATAATCTGTGCATCAAATATTTACTGATTTGTGAATGATAACCTGTGCATCAAATATTTACTGTTTTAAATGATAACCTGTTCATAAAATATTTACTGATTTGTGACCTGTGCATAAAATATTTACTGAATTGTGAATGATAACCTGTGCATCAAATATTTACTGATTTGTGAATGATAACCTGTGCATCAAATATTTACTGATTTGTGAATGATAACCTGTGCATCAAATATTTACTGAATTGTGAATGAACCTCTGCATTAAATATTTATTGATAATTTCGAAGGTCATAATGGTGCTGCTCTAGAGTATCAAAATCATCAGACTTTTCTAAAACTATCATGCTTTCTTCCTTTTTAAAGACATCAGAGAAACAAATAATCTACTGATTGAAGGTCTTAGAAACTGATTAATGATATTAGAACCATGACCTAGTGAAATGGCTTCTTCAACAGCGAAAAAACAATAGACATTCAATAATCCATCTACCTTTATTAACTAGCACTAGGAACCATCTTCTAGCTAGGATTTGACACTTACGGCGTAGACATTAGAACTATTAGATTTTCTAAATCCTGTATTCTTAAGCTGTCTGGAGTCCAAGTATGTCTAGGCGAGCAGAACACGTAAGATAAAATTTGATATATTTAAGCATATGTTAAGTGGTTGATGACAAATATTACGAGTCGTCTTTATAAATAGACAACAAATTATTGAATTTGGACAGTTTTATTAATATAAACTGAAACACTCACCGTAAAAGATACCCAAGTCAGGCCGGTGATTTAAAATTTTCCCATTCGATTTTTAAACTATATATGGCATAACAAGTGACGAATCAAAACACAAACTTACTTGCCTCATAAATGACATATGTTATGGCGGGATTTTAAACTTTCATTTAATCATAGATAAAAACAAAACTGTAAACCATAGAACGAACATGTAAAAATCAATGGCGCCTTGAAAGTATTTAACAGCCCCATAAGCACCATAAACAATTTTTCCCACATTGCGATTTATGAGGCCGTATGTACCGCCATAGCAGCATTATAATTCGCAAAGTTGATATAGCCATGTATCCTGTGAGGCTGCAATAATTAATTTTATATAGAAAATAAGTTTCTTCCCTAGGTTTGTTAGGAGGGGGAAGGGGGGGGGGTTCAGAAGGTCAAACGGGTGAAAGATGACTTGTTACGAAGATGCTCTCGCCACAGGGTGAAACATGACGATTAGTCGTATCTCACTCCATATCTCGAAGCACTCTCTCACAACGTATTGCCCAGTGTTTATTCGCTAATGTCATCATTATTACATTAATTAAGACTGCTCCGGGAGGTATAGTGATATGAGATTGAAACCAATATTTACTATTTACAATTATATTTAATTAAACAAACATACAAAATACAAAAAGAAAGAAACAGATCACTTATTAACTAAAGATGACTTACTTGCTATCCGTTGGAACGACTTAAAACTACTCCGTCACAGAATAACGTTACTTGATCTCCGGCGAGGACCGACGCTGACGCTGTCGTGGCCAGCATCAAGGACTGCCGGAGGCTGCATAACACAGAAGCATCACGCGGATCATGGACCGCGGATGGCACGGGTTCCCTTCACAGCGACAGCGGTGGCCAGCATCACGCCCCAATGGTGATGAGCTGACGCCATGGTTAGCACGAGGACGATGATCTGCGAAGCCAGCGTGGTGGCGAGTCGGCCGCTAATGGCGCCCGCGCCATGAGGGACGTGCGAGGCGGGAATGGCCTCTGGCCCGCACGCCGCGGCCAGCGGGCGCGGGGAAGCCGCACGTCCGCCTCCTCTGAAGTCTGATTTTCAACTCTCGAGCGCCGCTCCGCAGCCCTCTCGAGCCTGCTCCGCAGGGTGAGGGGTTAGGTCATCTCCTTCAAAGTGTGGCCACTCGCGAAAATTGGGCCCGGCAGTACCTAACTGCTATGCGATACCGGGGCAGAACGCTATTCTTTTTTATCACCAAATTGTCACTATCACTATTATTGTTTTTCATAATCTTATCACTAATTAAAATTAAACTTAACTAAGATCAAACAAGCCTCCAGAGAGAAATCGCCTTTTCGGTCATGTAAAATTTGACCAGTGCAATTTCACCTATTATGCCATGAAACATGGCTATATCAGACTTTAATCGAAATTCACTCCCGATCTCGAACACTTTCGAACGTTTGCCTATGTGATTCGTTAATGTCAACATTATGTTATATGAGATATGCTCCGGGGTGTATAATGATATGAGATTGAAACCAATATTTACTATTTAAAATTATATTTAATTAACAAAATACATACAAAAGAGAAAGAAAGATTACTTAAGAATTATAGAGGACTTACATTCTATTCGTTGGCCAACGAATTAGAACTAATGAAGGCGGTGACCTGCGGTGAGTACCGACGCTGACGGAAGCCGGCGTGGTGGCGAATGGCCAGCACGAGGACTGCCGCGCCGGTTGCTGCACGGCACAGAAGCTACGTGCGGATGGACCGTGGAGGGCACGGATCTCCTTCACAGCGACAGCGGTGGCCAGCATCAGGACCCAATGATGATAATCTGGCCCTTGGTTGCTGGCGCCATGCGGCGCGTATATCGCGATCTTCTCTTCGTTCAGATTATCTTCCGGGCGTTCGGCCACCCGCCGAGCGCCGGGAAGAGATGTCGCCTTACCAGAGTCCGGTGTGTAAGACATTTACATCACTGTTCGAGCCCCTAGTTGAAAAAAATCGCAGGGTGGGGGTTGAAATCACGCCCCCCCCCCCCCAAAATGTTGCCACTCACAAAATTGTCACTTACACTATTATTCTTTTTTTATACACTTTTATTGGTTTTCATTGTCTTATCACTAATTAAAATTAAACTTAACTAAGATTAAACAAGCCTCCAGAGAGAAAACGTATTTTCTGCCATGCAAAACTTGTTTAGTGCAATCTCACCGAGTATGCCATGAGACATGGTTATATCAGGTTGGCCTTAGTTTTAAGTTCTTTAGTTTTATGTGAGTGGCAACAGTGAAGTTTTTTTTTATTTTTGCCGCCGTCTCAGGATTCGATTCGGACGGCGATAGAGGGAAAGTCTCCGCGAGTTGTCACCAGCCTTAGTGCGCGGCGATATCAGAGGCACGCTGTTGCCACTACAACGCGGCTGGGGAACCTGAGATCAGGCCGGTCTCTACATCCACACTGCCTATTGTCCGTCTCATGCGTTCTTCCAGCCTGAGGAAGAGATCGAGCCGACATCAATGTCAGCAGCAGTCTAATACAGGCCGACACGAATCTAGTGTCATGAACTCAGTAATTAAGTTCGCGATAGTATTAAGTCGCTGGCCAGCGAAAGCAACTAAGATTGTTTCATAATTTTAGTGATTTTTAATAAATGTAAGTTTTCAGATAATATGGCGTTTCAGTCTTTCACATACTTCTCAACCCAAATGAAGTGTAATTGAATCAATTCAATTCAAGGCAAATTGATGTCGGGTGCGTCGGGGGATAGTCATCATTTTGATTTTCATTTCCTCAATCGCCCCTTCCACGTTAAAGTTATGTTTTTCGTGCCGTGATCTCATTTTATTTATATTATAAACAAAAGTACCAACAATATTAATCAAATAATATTGTTAAAAATGTTTATGTTTATTAGTTTCGAAAAAGTCGCGATATTTTATAGAATTTTTTGACATTTTACAGCTGTCAGATCAGATCGGCCTCACATTTAATTCAACATTATGGCCTGGCAAGCAGTGATTTCGAAACGGCATCGAATAAAACTCTACACGTCTATGTAGGCTTGTCTATGCAATCTGTGATCGTGTGATTTATAAATTCTTATCTGTCGCTGCCTGACGTTTGACACTATTTGTTTTTGCTAACAGGTAATATTTTTTATCCCATTTTATTATTTACTCCAAGACAATTCATAAATATAATGAAAACACACCCCCCTGGTTATTATTAAATGCATTATTATTCGCCGAAAACCGCGCCTTTGCTAAAAATAGACTAAAACATCAAATGTTTAATCAAGGTCACGATTAATATAGCTGTGATTTTGTCGGGTTTATACAATACATGGCTCGTCTAATCAAACATAAGCAGAGTCATAACTTATTTCACACTTTCTCACCTTCGCTATCAGACAAAATATAACGTCTGACGCGTTTATAAACCTTGGTAATCTCGTCATTCGTAGAACAGTTTTTAATGACTTATTTGTGCAATAAATCGTACTTGTTTTGCAATGGTTACCAAATGCAATTAATTTCATGTTTTTGATATCGACCTATTGACGTCCAACGTATAATGATATGTTTTAACGATTTGGTGTGTGCAGTTATGGCGAATTTATCTAACTCGCGATTTTGTTTTGCAAAATATGAAGCCAAACGCAATAAAAACTCGCGGTGAATCAATGTAACTCGGTGTCTAGATATATTTTATATCTGATACGCAAAAATAAGCTGTAGATCGTCACCCTGATTGGAGGGTAATTTATAAAGGTTTTGGGGAATATTTCGATTACTACCCCCACTTTTCCTTTTTTAGAATTATGCAATATTTCGTCATACCCGATTAACCTGCCAAATTAAACACATAAATATTTTTCTTTGCTTGATTAACACATTTTAACTAACTAAACCAACTAACTAACTAACCATGGAAAGAATGGACTGCCACACTTTTCTTTCCTGACATATTTCTCTCGATTCTTCAACATTCATACATCGTGTCATGCACGCACGTCGATTTCTCTGACTCCCAACGTGGTCGACATTCAATATTTGATTTATTTAATCGTGCCACGTTTTCCTCGGTCTTCCTCTATTTTTAGTTCCATTTACAATGTCAACATAAACTTTTTTTTTTAACACTCTTTCTTCATTCATTCTTTCCATGTGTCCAAATCATCTTAACGACCCTTTCATTATTTTGTTCATAACACTTTCATTCGCACCGCATTCACTTCTTATATTTTCATTCGACACTATCATACACAGAGTAGTCACATATTCGTATATGAGATCTCATTTCCACTGCATTTATTCTACTTTCATCCTTCTTTTGCCAGTTCCGTGCTTCCCTTCCATACATAAGGGTCGGTACAAGAACACCATTGTGCACTACCATTTCAGCTTTTTTGGATAGGTTTTTGTTTGCAATGACAACTTTAAGTACACCATTCACTCTGTTGCCTGCCCCAACCCTTCTTTCAAGATCCCTCTCCACTGTAAACATGCTACCCAAATACACAAACTCATCTACTTGCTCCGGATTTTATTACATCACAAAATTCTGTCTAAAAAGAAGAAGAAATGCCTGCCTAAAAAACCTTGGAGAATGGTTCAGTTGCAGTACAACATCCTTGTTTAGAGCTAAAAATATATATAAAACAGTTTAAATTTTAAAATTTCATGGACAGAATGAGTCGTGAAGAAAAAAACGGTAAATGAAGCCCAACATCCTCGGTGTAATGTCACAAATCCTCTCGATATGTGCACGAAAACTCGGCCTACTCTCGTAGATGATCCCGAGATCTCTCATCGTAGATACATGTGCTGGTTGCTGACTATTCATTATGCATCTATGATACACAATTCTCAATGCTCTCGTAAAAGATAGCATAACCACTTAGAGACATTGAATTGCATTTTATTACTGTGACTCCAGTTAACAATATTATTAATAAATCTTTGTAAATGTATACTTATACCTGTATACGAAATCCTGGATTTTCACCAAAGGGTGGTTAATTCAAATTTAATTGTATCTCAATAGAGACGAAGACGCAAACCGGAAACTGAACATGGATGATCAAGGTGTTTACAGGACTTATGACCTGTCATTGGTTGGGTTAAGCGCACGCTTTATGTAATTACAACATTCCCCATTCCACCTTTGTTATTATGATCGTGCATGACAAATTTTGGAAGATGTAAATATACTTCAAATCCATATTTATCTTCACGTGTCAGTTTCAATCAGCCATCTATGTAGATTTGGTTGCACTTGTGAATTTTTCAAGATTAACCTATACAACCGACCATTCTCCATAGATGGCATTAGTGTTAACCACACTGTTTCCTGTCTTCCCCCTGGAATCTTTCTGTTACTGCACACAGTACAGTCTTTAGAACCTTTGTCCAGTTTCGCAATGAAGTGGGGCTTGTACTCTAATCGCTCCTCTGCATGACGTATCACGCCAAGTTCCCGCCTTTTTAGGTTATGTGAATTTGCAAGGATTATTTTATAGTAAAATAAAAACGGAAAACAGTCAAAATCTTTTTAAAACGTGAAATTAAATGTTTTTTTAATGAATAATCACAAGAAGTCAAGTTTTGCGCGTGAAAATACACCGTGCACGCAAGTCTTATCTTGTCGGACGCCAGCCGACAACTGAGTTGTAGCGTACAAATAGCCATGTCAGCTGGCATTCGACAAAGGAGTGGTAAGGGTTAAGAAACAGGCCACTAGGCTTACACTAAGAAGAAGAAGAAAGAAGAATAGCATTACACATGTTATGGCTACAGGGCACCAATAAGAAGGATTTAGAACAATTTGATGGTTATTTTTGTATTTTGTTTTCAGAGAGGATGGATAAACCAGGCATCTACCCCCCTCCATACGAACAGTCGCAGGGTGGACAGTTCCCGCCTCCGGGATCTGGCTATCCCCAAGGCCCTGTATACCCCAACCAAGGTAACAATATATAGAAAAGGAATATCACCCATTTTTGTATCTCTAGTGGATACGTGGAACATTAATTAAATCATACGAGTATAACAGCTAATTTAAAAAAACGGTGGATACGTGTAACATAAATTAAATAAACACGAAAGTCCGGATCGTCCATGTCAACATGTGCAACATCGGAAAAAATTATGTGTTATTATATTATATTATGTGCTAAATTAAAAAAACGGTGGATTCGTGGAACATAAATTAAATAGACAAATGTGCACCATCTAAAAATAACATTTTGTGATAAATTATTTTTATTTTGTTATTTTATTTTATATCATTGTATTTTATATTATTTGTTTTAGATTTATTTTGTGGATGTTGGAAGATCGAAGTGTGCGCGGGAGATGCCTATTGGTGGCGATGAGGTTCGCAACCCATCACACCGCGTCTCCCGCGGGGCGAAAAGAGAAGGATGGTGTGCCGCATCGGTTAAAGTGTGACAGTCCATTCTTTCTGCCTACCCTTTCGGGGAGACGGCGTGATGGTTAGTTAGTTAGTTAGTTTTTTGTATCTCTCCTTTGTAACTTGCCTTTATATTTTTAATTTTTTGTCTCAAATTTGTGACTTACCTTTGTATCTCTCCTTTGTGTCTTACCTTTGTATCTTATCTTTGTATCTTACCTTTTTGGCTCTCCTTTGTATACCACCATTGTGTTTTACCTTTGTATCTCTCCTTTGTATCTTACCTTTATATCTCTCCTTTGTATCTCTAATTTATTTTTTACCTTTATATCTCTCCCTTTGTATCTCTCATTTATGTCTTACCTTTATATCTCTCCTTTGTATCTTACCTTTGTATCTCTCCTTTGTATCTTACTTTTGTATCCCTCATTTATTTTTTACCTTTATATCTCTCCTTTGTATCTCTTCTTTATATATTACCTTTGTATCTCTTCTTTGTATCTTACCTTTGGATCCCTCATTTATTTTTTACCTTTATATCTCTCCTTTGTATCTCTTCTTTATATCTTACATTTGTATCTCTTCTTTGTATCTTACCTTTGGATCCCTCATTTACGTCTTACCTTTATGTATATCTCTCCTTTGTGTCTCTTCTTTGTATCTTACTTTTGCATCTCTCATTTATTTTTTTTACCTTTATCTCCCCTTTACACTTTACCTTTGTAGCTCTCAATTATGTCTTACATTTGTATCTTTCCTTTATTTGTCCCATTTATGTCCTTCATATCTCTTTATATCTCTCCCTTGTATCTTACCTCTATATAACTCCTTTATGTCTTACCTTTGTATCTTTCTTTTGCATCTTACCTTCACTTAAATTCACCTTATTTTTTATCACAGTAGCATTTAATATTGCAGGTCAAGGGGGCGGTGCTGGATACCCCCCGCAGGGCGGCGGCTATGGCCCCCCACCCGCCGGGTTCCAGGTGCCCCCCACGGCCCCAACAGAGATGGGACACGGGCCCAACATACACTTCGTCCCGTCGCAGACATTTGGTAAGGAGCTGAATTTTTTTAAATGTTAAAAACACTGAAAGAATGATAGATGCTAATACCAAAGTAAATAGTACACTTAAAGTCATCGCTGCCAATAGAAATATATCCATTTAAGCTAATATTATCTTAGGAAAGTATATGTTAACAACCTAGGCGGAACTATCAAATAGAATAAGACCAAGGAAAATGTGGCATGATCAAATAAATCAAATATTAAATGTCGGCCCCGTGAGGAGAAATCGACGTGCTTGCATCACACAATGTGTGAATGTTGAGGAAGCGAGAGAAGTGTGGCCGTTAATTCTTTTAATGTTTTTACCAAAATAAAAATATTTAAAAAAACTTTCCATCACGCCATCTCTCTGATGGGGTAGGCAGAAAGAATGGACTGCTACACTTTTCTTTCCTGACATATTTCTCTCGCTTCCTCAACATTCATACATCGTGTCATGCATGCGCGTCGATTCCTCCGACTTCTAACATGACCAACCTTTAAAATTTCATTAATTTGGTCATGCCATGTTTTCCTCGGTCTGCCTCAACTCCATATTCCATTTACATCATTAACGTATACTTTCTTAACCATTCTTTCTTCACCCATGCGCTCCATATGTCTGAACCAACGCAGCGATCCTTTCATAATTTTGTTCATATTACCTTCTTCCGCTCTACATTCCTTTCTTATATCAGATTCTGTCGTATATCGTTCTATCACACATACTTCTTAGGGACCTCATCTCTACCACATTTATTCTGATTTCATCCTTCTTCTGCCAGTTCCATGCTTCGCTTCCATACATAAGGGATGGAACCAGAACTTAACACTATTTAATCCACTTTATTTATTAGATATTTTTACAAAATAAAAATAAAAAATATTTTAATTAGAGAATCCATTGTTTTGGTGGAAATCTTTGGTATTTCGATATTATTAACTGTTTAATTGAAACACTGTTAGCGAAACAGCTGTCCCGACAATTATATAGAAATGAAATAAATTGTGATATTATAAAACAGTTTAATATTTTAATATTTTGAGAAAATAAAAATATTTTGAAATTAAATATATTACGAAAATCAATATAAAAATATTTTAATAAACTTACTAACTAACCATCACGCCCTCTCTCCGAAGGAATAGGCAGAAATAATGGACTGCCACACTTTTCTTTCCTGACGTATTTCTCTCAGCCATGTGAGGAGTCAGAGAAATCGACGCGCGTGCATGACACGATGTATGAATGTTGAGGAAGCGAGAGAAATATGTCAGGAAAGAAAAGGGTGGCAGTCCATTCTTTCTGCCTACCCCTTTGGAGAGACGATGTGATGGTTAGTTAGTTAGTTATTTTTAAAATATTTTAATTTTTATAAAAATGTTTTCACAAAATAATGTACATTAAACCAGGATTTGGTCATTTTTAGGCTCCATAAAATATTTTGTGTTTTATGTGCATTCATTCCATCATTGGCTTGTCTGACTCTTTCCGCGTGTTTCCGCAGTGCCTATTATGATGACGCAGGCTATCCCCCTGGGCCCCCGCCCCTCCACGGTGGTGTGCCCGCAGTGCAAGGAGACGATCACCACGGTGGCCAAGAAGACGCCCAACATCATTGCCTGGGGCAGCTGCGGCATCCTCGCTCTGCTGGGGTGAGTCCTTCATCATTGTCTTATATGAGGAGGTTGGACCACTTCCATGCCGTGAAACAAGACTGGTACGGTTGTAAATTCCTTCGTTGTGTCACGACTTGATTATTGTAATGGAATTTATGCAAACATTCCAAAACAACAAATAAACAAACTTCAATCTGCGTTCAACGCAGCAGCAAGGCTCATTAAAGGCATTCCAAAAAAGTCCCATATAACACAACATCTCAAAGAACTTCACTGGCTCAAAAGTCCAGAAAGAATCCAGTATAAACTCTGCTGGACAGTCATCAAAGCGCTACATGGAATGGCACCAAGTTATATATCTGAACTCTGTATAACCTAAATTTAAGGAAATCCACACTTCGCTCGGCGAACTCCTCAGCAATAGGAAGATTAGTTGAGCCGAAGCGTTGCCCCAGCACAAATTTCGGGGATCGAGCGTTCGCAGTAGCCGGTCCATCAGCTTGGAACAATCTCCCTTCACACCTTAGATGCATAAATCAAATCAAATCAAATCAGTTTATTTTCTCAAAAGACATTACAAACATTTTTTATAGTTTAACCCTTAGCCTGCGTGCGTATCGACGTATGATACGCCAACTCCCATACAAGTATTTCTACCGTTCACTGCGCGCGTATCGACGTATGATACACCGACCGGCCGGGATATTCAAATGTTGATAAAACAGGAATTTGTCCCTTTGAGATGTGTCAGCATTGATAAATATTTAGTTTATTTCATAACACCAACGACATCTACAATTATTCATCACAAATATTGAGTTAACTTGACAAAAACTTGGATTTATGGGACCCTTGACTTCGACCGCGATCTCTGTAATAAGTAGGTATGCATTCAAAGTTTCCCGCGTTCATTCCGCTCACTCCCACTACTCAGCATACGAAGATCGAGTCCGGAGCTGTGCGCGGGTTTGAATGTCGATCCTAGAGCTTGCTTTTAAATTTATTTTTGTATTTTTTAACATTTAAATTAGTTTATTGTCGCGGATTTCTTTGCAAGGACAATTTTATAAATTGAGTGAAAACAAAAATTTGTTTTGTAGTGCGAACTATATTTAATTTAAAAAAATACTAAAAAACAGTAACATAGTTTTTTTATGTTTTGAAAAAAAGTAAATTTCAAAGAAGTTTTTAAGTTAATTTTGTGTTTGAGTTATTTAAAAAAGTTGTGAGTATTTCTTTTGCAAATATGGCTTATCAAAATATATCTGACGAAAATATAGCTGAAATAATTGGTGAACTAGATTCAGATTATGAAATGGAAGAAGACCTTGAGTCTCAGCAGAGGCATGTTCTTGATATTGACATGGAAGAACAATCTGTTGAGGGAATCATTGAAGAGCAATTATATAATTGGACATCTGGACCTCATATCCCCATTATTCACGAATTTTATGACTTTCAGTCCGGTATTACTAATAATAGCCTTTCCGAAAATTCATCTGAGTGCGATTTTTTTGAACATTTCTTGAATCACGATATCATGTCAAAAATAGTTACAGAAACTAATAAATTCTATTTATTTACATATACCAGGAAGGTACGCCCGCCGAAATCTCGCATACATAAATGGAAAGATACCACCGTTCCCGAATTATATATATTTTTTGCACTAACGATGTACATGACGAGAAATAAGCGTTTGATTATTGAAGAACACTGGAGCA
Organism: Lepidostoma basale; assembly: GCA_022606425.2. NCBI lineage: Eukaryota > Metazoa > Arthropoda > Insecta > Trichoptera > Lepidostomatidae > Lepidostoma > Lepidostoma basale. Next base: position 1,218,919 of record JAHDVF020000265.1, on the reverse strand, counting down.
CTCATCCTTGGCTTCAAGGTTTAATTTATAGTCAATATATGCCACGGGATCGGTACCAGCTTCTTCTTCAAATGCTTCATTTCTCCGATTCATCCTCTCCCCCTTCATCAGACCGGTTATTTAAAATAAGAATGCTAATAGATCACACGAGAAAAATTTTCAAAGAAACATTAGTCCCACAAGAAAATTTATGCATTGACGAAAGCATTATCGCCTTTAAAGGGCGGCTTTTATTTAAACAATACATCCCATCGAAGAGACACCGCTTTGGGATTAAAATGTTTGTCCTGTGCGATGTGGCTACAGGATACATTTTAGATTTTATCATCTATTGTGGAGAGGGAACGGACATAGTGGATGATCAAAATTTGGGTGTATCTGGAGCTGTAGTCACTACACTTTTAAAGGAGTATATAGGAAAAGGGCACAAGTTGTGGTGCGATAATTGGTATACAAGTCCGGCATTATTCAAATATCTACATACCCAAAAAACGAATGCTTGTGGGACCGTGAGAAGGCTTGCCAAAATTGAATAAACTAAAAAGGGGGGAGATGCAATCAAAAAGTGAGTCATGGTTATTAGCCCTAAAATGGTGTGATAGGCGAGATGTCCACATGCTCTCTACAATCCATAATGATTCAATGGAACGCACAGGTGAACCCATCATTAAGCCTAAATGTATAATAGATTACAATAAATCAATGGGTATTGTTGATAAAAGTGACATGATGCTCAGCAATTTAACTTGTATGAGAAAAACGGTGAAATGATACAGGAAGGTATCATTCCATTTTATAGATCTATTTTTATTAAATGCGTATAATTTATACAAAAGCGTCAAAAATAATAATAAAACCTTAGCTGATTTTCAGCTTGAAGTTGTAATGCAATTGGCATCAAAATACAAAATACCAGTTATCAGAAAACCACCAAGACCAACACCCTCTACAAGCCGGACTCCGCTCAGACTTGTTTATACATCCGATATGGTAGAACATTTGCCGGAACTTCTCGAATCTAGTACCAAAAAAGCCCCTCGAAGACGTTGCCATGTTTGTGGAAATTCCTCGGTTCGAGGTAAAAAACAAAAGCTATCAAGATATTTTTGTCCTCCTTTGCTTAAAGTGTAAAATTATCAGTGTGAACTTATAGGTACTTAAAAACGATCGTAGTAAAACAATGTTCCCTTTCAATATTAATTGTGTTTACGTTTAACGGCGACGCGATGTGTAATACCCGCGCAGGACTCCATCTTATCTGTCGGTAGAATTCGGACTTACGATCCGTGTCACGTGATGAACAATTAATGGCGCCGCATCTTTTGGTGAGTGAGTTGTATTGAATATATTGTTTACATTTATTCAACTATTCAAAGAGTGTTTTTGTTATTTTATCACGCACAATCAGATGAAAAATCTGATGACCAACGCTTCGGCTATGATTATAAATTTTTAGACAACTTATTTATCTTAAGAACAGGAAACATAAAATCCCTGTCAATATGCCGCGTGGAGTGCTTTTCTTATAAAGTATAAGGGAACGCAGGTGCCAGGTTAAGGCATCTATTGAGAACAGGTAAAACATAAAAAATATATAATACCAGGAACGCATGAGAGATGGTTCGACATTAGGAATACAAAATACTCTCCAAAGTCAAGAGTATTTGTCTTCTGAATGTACTTTCACGAATATGAAAGACATCGATCTCCGAAGCGATCATGTTCAGCAGTTTGATTGCTCTCCCCACCGGCATCACCAGAGGCAGGTTGGTTCTGCATGCTGGGAGATAAAACAGTCTGTGCTGACGCTGTCGAAGATAGCCATCCGGAACATAAAGATGGATAGCCTCCAAGATGACGGAGTTCTCAAAGAATCCCCTGATAAGTCTGAAGAAATGGGTAAATGATCCGACAGATTTCAGATCTAAATTGAAAACCCATATTTTTCATATTTCATACCCAAGTTAAACATTTATACTTTGTTCTACTATACTTTTAAACCGATCGCTTTTTAAGCGGTCACATTTAGATTTTTAGATTTAAAACACGTCTTAATGCGCCCTTGAGGTGATTACATCACAAAAACGGCGCTTTAAAAGTTAGCATATTATTATTATTATTAAATAACATGGAACTGTTCAATTCAATAAGTAGGTTTCTGTTACGTAGCACCGGTTTCATTTTGAAGAAGCTGTTTTTATTTTAACTAACCAATTCATAAGAATGAAAACGTCCCGTAAAATATATACAGTAGCGAGCACAGAAATCTTTTCACACTGAAAATATCGGTTTTTTGTAATTATATAATTTTTTTTTGTGATTCCTTGATAGCTTTTCAGTCCAAATTATTAAGCAACACTGTTTCAAAAAATTTTCTTTTCTTAATTTTAGAGTTAATTTGTAGATTTTCGATTTTTTGACACAAAAATTAAAAATGCTCACATAATTTAAATAAACACATTTATTTCAAATAAAATTACACAGGTATATAACACTAACAATTATCAAAAACCAACAAAATCAGTACATTGTTGTTCCTCCTTTTTTTTAATAACCGCTTCAATACGTTTAGGCATGGATTTCACCAAATTATGTATGTAGTCTTCAAACTTCAATCCGTTTTCAATGCGGCAGCACGACTTATAAAAGGTGTTCCAAAAAACTCGCATATTTCACAACATCTAAAAGATCTAATTGGCTCAAGTGTCCTGAAAGAATCCAGTATAAACTATGCTGGACGGTTTTTAAAGCGCTTCACGGAATGGCACCAGCCTATATATCTGAACTTTGTGTTGCTGATAGCCCTAACTTGCGGCAATCTACGCTTCGATCAGCAAACTCCTCGGCAATAGGCAGATTAGTTGAGTCAAAGCGCAACCCCCGGACAAATTTCGGAGATCGGGCCTTCGCAGTGGCAGGTCCGTCCGCCTGGAATATGCTTCCTGCACACCTCAGATGCATTGACAATCCGACAGACTTTAAATCTCACCTAAAAACCCACCTTTTCAAAATATCCCATAAAATGTAAACAACGGTTATCTGATTGCTGGTGTCACATGCAGCTCTCATGACTAAAAACATTGTCAAAGCGCCCTTGAGGTGAGCTATTCACAAAAACGGCGCTATACAAATTAGCCTAATTATTATTATTATTATGTAGTCTTGGGAAAATAAATTATTTACACTTTTTTGATGATATTTTTAAGGTTTTCCTTTGATAGAGGCTTCAGTTTATTTATTTCAATTGCCATTTTATGCCACAAGTTCTCGATAGGGTTTAGGTCAGGACTATTTCCGGGCCAATCCAGAGTTCGAATCCCATGAATTTTCATATATTCTTTGACCTAAAAATTATTTTAACAGTGTTATATTTTTTTAATATTGTTTTGTGAACATTATAAATCACAGTGTCAGAAAAAAATAATACTTACAGTTTGTGCTCGGTGGCACAGTGCAGAGTCATCTTGGAAAATGCATTCGGAATTTTAAGACTCTGTCTTGACCGACAGTGATGGACAAGCGTATGATGGCACAAAACAAGGGCGCCGTAATGAAATTTAGGGTTGCCAGATTGAAATGTTTTCTCGAATTTTAAGGAAATTCAGAATGGTCATACGGAATATTTTTATTGAGGTCAAATAAAAATGGCACAAAAACGATTTATGTATTAATTTATTTTAATCAAACAATTTCATTGTGGCAGTCAAAATATACAATTACAAACACTTAAATTATTTTATTTCAACAAATATTTTACATTCTTCTTCTTCTTATTCTTTCGGTGCCGTGTCAGGTCCCCCCAACGTTGGCGATCACTTCATCAAAGGCATCTCTATATTGCGCCACTTGGAACAGGTTCTGAACTCTCGTTATTCCTGTCCACTCTTTGATGTTCCGCAGCCAGGACAGCTGCCTTCTACCAACTCCCCGACGTCCCTTCACTTAACCCATTATATCAGTCAAATGAGGTGGTATTTTTCTCCCCTTAGCACATGACCCAAATATGAGACCTTTCTAATTTTCACACTCGACAACAGCTCTCTATTGGCTCTGGCTCTCTGTAGTACATCTGCATTACTGACCCTATCGGTCCACGGTATACGGAGCATTCTGCGGTATATCCACAACTCGAGCGCTTCCAACCGGTTCATTACATTCACTTTCAGAGTCCAGGTTTTCGCAGCCAGACGAACAGACCATATATAACATTTAATCATTCTTTGTCGGAGTTTCAAGTTAAGATTATCAATGCAAAAGAAGGTTCTCATTTTATTAAATGCAGCTCGTGCAACTTCAATTCTGCATTTTATTTCAATGTCCGGGTCAAGCGCTTTAGTGATGATGCTGCCAAGGTATTTAAATTGGTCGACCATTTCAACATTCGCATCAAGAATAGTTAAGTCGCCCAAATGTCATCAATTTGGTCTTCTTCTTCTTCTTAGTCGTACGACGAAAGGCGCTGTTCGCCTATAACAGCTTCGGGTAAGCGGTGGGAGTCCTTTATGTGATGTTATACTGATGTTTTCATTTTCATTTTGAAGAAATCTCATTTCTACTCCATTTTTTCTAATTTCATCCTTCTTTTGCCAGTTCTCTGCTTCAGTTGTGTATCCTTCCTTTTTAAATTCCTCGAGTCTTGTTTGCAATGTGTGAAGCTATTTTTAACTTAGGTTTCTCAATCCCTCAGATGCGTGTGGGGCTGCTGTCTCATCCCATTCTGCATGGAGCCCTGCCTGGACGTCCACCACGAGTGCCCCAACTGCAAGTTGTACCTCGGCAAGTATTCCCGCCTGCAGTGAGCCCCGCCAGTCCGCAGTTCCTCAGCCTTCGGGAGATGGATCCCGCACTCCGTGTCCACCCGTCTTACGCCAGCACGTACAACCGTACAGACCATTTCATCGTTAACTCTTTCATTTGGAATCGCTGTTATCAAATCGGAACAAATCAATTTATTTTCTCAAAAGATATTGCAAACCAAATTTAGGTTTTAGACATCTATTGAGAACAGGTATCTTCTTCTTTTTGTCCTGTCATACCTCCGTGGTGCATAGGGCCTCAAGGAACCTTCTCCACCCGACTCTATCGCATGCCTGATGCCTAACATCATCCCAAGTGAGGCATGCCGCCTTAACCTCGTCCTGCAGGGCTCTTCTCCAGGTGGCTCTAGGTCTGAGCGATGCAGGCTGGGTTCCGTCTCAGAGTGTGACCGATCTACAGCCATTTGCGTCTAGCGACTTGTTCTCTAATTGGCTTTTTGCCTGCCACAGTCCAGAGAGCGGCATTTGACACTGTTTGGGGCCAATAGATTTTGAATATTGAGCGAAGGCACCTATTTATAAACACCTGGAGTTTACCAATAACGTCCGCGGTAGACTTCCAAGTCTCACATCCGTACCGTAGAACAGGTATACTATAATATAATAATTCTTTAACCCTTTCATAGCCGCAAATAAATCAGGCCGCAGTGCTCAGCAGGCCGAATATTTTTTGTCAAAATAAAACTTGTCTAAGAAATGTTTTTTTGCGGTGTTAAAAAAAAAAATTAATTTACTTAACTAATTCACTAAACCCAGAATACTTAAACAAAGAACTTAATACAAAGCAAACTGTGAAGAGTTATAAAAAGAGACCGATATCACTAGCAAAACACTGATAAAATAGGTGCTGACATACCGAAAACAAGTAATAACAAATTCTTTCATAATATTAATTGAAAATTATACGAAAACTACGCAAACGATCGACAATTCTGATAGCGAGGACCTAATATTTTCGGTTGTGATAGCCCTGCAATATGACATCTGTATACTGTCAGCTGAAACAGTTTTCAAAATTTACCGATAAATCGGTTAAAAGTATTTGGAAACTTGATAAAATATTTCGGGATAACTAAAAGAGATGTCAGTGTGTGTTCCGTTTCTAACAAATGGTCAATACAAGTCAATACGGCGTAAGAATACGTCACCAAAAGTTCTGCCGAGATATCTCGTCTCTGGCCACACGGGCACTGCGCCGTTTGCCGAGTATTTCGTCTCTGGCAACCATCGAGTTAAAAGACAAGATGTTCACTGTTTTTTTTAGAATGTTTTAGACACATTTGTTAACCGTTAAAATTATAGACTTGTCAGTTTAAATTGATGAGTTGTGAGACTATCCTGGAGTTGATTCTTGAATATGTATACTAGTGGAACCGATTAAAAATGCTTGTTATTGGATACTCCACATAATCCTGGATCACAGGCATTTCTGTGATTTTTTTTAGATATTTCTCTGTGGGATGAAATCTTCCGGAATCAACAACGATTTCATAATTGCTTAGTTTGTATTTACACGGTTTTATTAGGAGTAAGAGTAACAGACGTAGACACCAAGTTGTTTTGTACGGTGTGGTTTTTGCACGTTGATCGTCAAATTGTCTGATGGCGACTGACACTCGCTGAGGAATACAGGGCCCGAGGAAGAGACTTAAACAAGCGAGAATGTCACAGGCTACGGCTCATTTTTGTACCCAGGCAAAATTAAAAATTTTACAAATGATATTAATATTTATATTGAAGTTGTGTTCAGATGAATGGTTGATTATGTTATCTATGTAATGTTGATTATGTTATCTATGTAATCTTATGTTATCTATGTAATGTTTGTACCCAGGCAAAACTGAAAATTAACAAAATGATATTAATATTCATGCTAAAGTTAAGATAAAATGAATTATGTTTCCAGACAGAACCTAATGTTAGTTAGGTATTGTTTGTACCCAGGCAAAACTGAATTAACATCAAAATGATATTAATGTCAATGCTAAAGTTAGTTGTACTCCGTTTCCATGCAGATTATAATATTAGCTAGGTATTGTTTGTACCCAGGCAAAACTGAAATCAAAGAATTGATCAATACAATATGATATTAGGATGAATATTATTAATTTCCAGACTAACCTGGCATTCAGTTTTATAATAATTTTATTTTCTGTTTGAATAATGACGTAAACTCCATAGTAAATATTTAATAATAGGAAAATACGTAATGATGGTGTTATGAACAAAATAATGATAGGATCATTTAGATGGTTTGGACATGTGGAAAGAATGAATGAAGAAAGAATGGTAAAAAAAATATATGTTAACGATGTAAATGGAACTAGAAATAGAATCGGAAGACCGAGGAAAACGTGGCACGATCAAATAAATCAAATATTGAATATCGGCTACTTGAGGAGTCAGAGAAATCGACGCGCGTGCATGACACGATGTTTGAATGTTGAGGAAGCGAATTGAGAAATATGTCAGGAAAGAAAAGTGTGGCAGTCCATTATTTCTGCCTACCATGAGACGGCGTGATGGTTAGTTAGTTAGTTAGTTAATTAATGCCAGGAACGCATGAGAGATATTTTGACATTAGGAAGACAAGATACTTTCTAAAGACAAGAGTATATTTTTTGTGAATGTATACTTATACTTGTATATGAATACTGGATTTCACCCACCGTGGGTTATCAATTCATGATTTAATTGTATCTCAATAGAGACGAAGATGCAAATTGGAAACTGAATATGGTTGATCAAGGTGTTTACAGGACTTATGACCTGTCATTGGTTGGGTTAAGCGCACGCTTTATGTAATTACAACATTCCCATTCCACCTTTCTTTATGACCATGTATGACAAATTTTTGGAAGTTGTATATATGTTAAAGTCCTATGCCAGATTTCACATGTCAGTTTCAATGTGCCATCTATGAAGATTTTGATTACATATGTTAATCTTTTTAAGATTACTCTATATATATATTCTACATACTAACGCCATCTATGGAGATTTATGTTTACAAGAGTATATGTCTTTTGAACGTACTTTCACGTAATACGTAATAATGGCCGACATTGTAAGCTTGTTTCTGTCTCTTCTCAACTGTGTAATATTGTAATAAATGTAATTATATGTTTAGATATTAATTAGAAGATTTAAGAGTATTCATCTTGGATTCATATGATAAATGTGTTAGCACGTTGTTCAGGTTTAACCTCTCCAATTATACATTAAAATTTAGAATCTCGTCTACTCAAATAAGTGCCATTAGCTTTTATACGGCTGAACTACGCATATACCTTGATTTTTAACCTGTCCGATACTGAGTTTTATTAAACTCAACAAAATTACAATCCATTTTTACTTAGGAACTATAGGTGTTTTTTTTAGAGGTATACAATACAAATTCAAAATGAAAAAAAAACCACATCAATATGTCTATGATATTGGGTTTATTTAATAGATAATTTTATGCCATTATCGTTTAAATATGATTTCGGACATATGAGCACCAGGGCTAGCTCGAATGAAGCGCAATCGTGAAGTCCAATTTTCGACAATTGTCATCTTTGTGGATGCGTATTATCCGCTAGAGTGTGTGGTGCGAAAACGATCCATGGTCTTCCGAATTACTTGCTCGTCTAAACGATAATGTCGACCGTAAAATAGACGTAGTGCGCGATAAGTTTGGCGAACCAAACCATGATTTTCAAAATAAATGTGCAAGCGCTGTTCTGACGTCAGTCTATTCATGATGAAATGGCAAAACGTACTGACTACAAATCAACTGTCAACTGTCAAATTGGCAGTCCGTAGAAACAATGTTGCCTGTTTAAAAATCTAACCTCTAAAAAAAACACCCTATACTACAAAAAAAGGGGTTTCAGAAAGTTCGGTCAGTTTAACAACAGAGGGCTCTGGCTGCTTTAAGCCTTCAAATCTGGCGGCCATTTTTTTTTAGTAAGCCTGAGTATCTGTCAGTTAAGTTCAGTTCGCACACGTTTGTCACAACAACATTTGTTTTATCGCTCTTTAAAATGTCCACTTTTGTTGTAAATAAGAAGCATTTGCGGGAAGTTCTGCTGTTCAGTTTTAATTGGAAGAAGAGTGCAGCTGAGGTGCATAAATTTTTTTTGGAAGTTTATGGCGATCATGCCCCATCGGATAAATCATGCAGAGAATGGTATAGACGCATAAAAGATGGTGATTTTAGCGTTGCTTGCAAAGATCGCCCTGAAAGTTAAAAAAAATTTGACCGAAAAATGAACTCCTCAAACCAGTTGCAACAGTCTAGGGGGAAGTCTTCCAACAACAACTAATGCGATTAAAGCAGGCACTGGGTGAAAAACAGGCACATCAAACCGATTCTTCAACACGACAACGCTTGACCTCACATCCCAATCGCATACAGAATGTGTGTTGGGAGATTATACCGCACCCGCCTTATTCACCAGACGTGGAACCATTTGACTACCACTTGTTTAGATTCATGACTCATGCCTTAGAAGAGCCATTGCAGATGCAGATGTCAAGAATTGCACCCGCCTTATTCACCCGACGTGGCACTGTCAGACTACCACTTGTTCAGATCCGTGACTCATGCCTTAGAAGAGCTGCACTTCCATTGCAGATGCAGATGTCAAGAATTGCACCCGCCTTATTCACCCGACGTGGCACTATCAGACTACCACTTGTTCAGATCCGTGACTCATGCCTTAGAAGAGCTGCACTTCCATTGCAGATGCAGATGTCAAGAATTGCACCCGCCTTATTCACCAGACATGGCACTATCAGACTACCACTTGTTCAGATCCGTGACTCATGCCTTAGAAGAGCAGCACTTCCATTGCAGATGCAGATGTCAAGAATTGCACCCGTCTTATACACCAGACGTGGCACCATCGGACTACCACTTGTTCAGATCCATGACTTATGCCTTAGAAAAGCAGCTCTTCCATTCATATGCAGATGTCAAGAATTGGGAAAAAACAGATCGAACTTTCCGAAACACCATACGGATACTTTCATACCAGCAGACAGGTCAACGCGATCGCAAATTCATAAATTCTTGATAATTTATAAACTGCGCTTCTTCCTGTTTCTTCCGCGTGGCTAACTGCTGCAACTCTTCTCCAATCAGACTAGCTTTCTTCCAGACAAGTCCACTCATTTTATATGTAATATTATAACTCTTTTTGTATCATATCCAGTCTTTCTTGTGGTGGAGCAATGCAAAAGCGAGTTCTCTTGTTTGGGGCGTTGCGTTAAATATTCAATACTTAAAATTATGTTTTTTAGAAGTTGTATTATATTGTATGAATCTTTAACCTGTTGACAAATGATTCTACTTGAACGTGAATTCTACATTCTACAACAGACCAAAGACAGCGTTCTCATTTGTATTCTTCTTTTTGTCCTGTCACACCTCCGTGGTGCATAGGGCCTCAAGGAATCTTCTCCACCCGACTCTATCGCATGCCTGATGCTTAACATCGTCCCAAGTGAGACCTGCTGCCTTAACCTCGTCCTGCAGGGTTCTTCTCCAGGTGGCTCTAGGTCTGCCTCGCTTTCTCTTTCCCCCATAGGGGACCAGTCTAGTGCGCCCTGAGCGATGCAGGCTGGGTTCCGTCTCAGAGTGTGACCGATCCACTGCCACTTGCGCCTAGCGACTTGTTCTCTAATTGGCTTTTCGCCTCCCATGGTCCAGAGAACGGCATTTGACACTGTTTGGGGCCAATAGATTTTGAATATTGAGCGAAGGCACCTATTTATAAACACCTGGAGTTTACCAATGCCATTTGTATAAATTGTTTTAATTCATCGTCACCTGAGAGTAAGAGGGTTCCAACTAACAAATTATCACATTTGGCTTTTTTTCGTGAAAAGGGTTCTTACTAACCTTATACGTACAATTAAAAAAAACATGTAATAGTATCGTCATTTTGATGTTACGAAAAGAATCAAGTTCCAACTGTCGCCAGAGAAGTAGAGCGGAAGAAGGTATTATGAACAAAATTATGAAAGGATCGCTGCGTTGGTTCGGACATATGGAACGCATGGATGGAGAAAGAATGGTTAAGAAAAAAAAAACTAACTAACTTACCATCACGCCGTCTGCCCGGAGGGGTAGGCAGAAAGAATGGAACGCCACACTGTTCTGTCCTGACATACGTCTCTCGCTTCCTCTACATTCATACATCTTGTCATGCACGCACGCCGATTTTTCCGACTCCTCACGTGACCGACATTCAATATTTGATTGATTTGATCGTGCCACGTTTTCCTCGGCCTTCCTCTATTTCTAGCTCCGTTCACGCCGCTTACATATACCTTCTTTACCATTCTGTCTTCACTCATTCTTTCCATGTGTCCAAACCATCTTAATGACCCTTTCCTTATTTTGTTCATAACACTTTCATTCGCACCACATTCACTTCTTATACTTGCATTTGTCACTCTATCATAAACAGATTTGCCACACATTCGTCTTAGAGATCTCATTTCTACTGCATTTATTCTACTTTCATCCTTCTTTTGCCAGTTCCATGCTTCACTTCCGATGGTTAAGAAAGTATACGTTAATGAAGTAAATGGGGTACAAAGTCGAGGCAGACCGAGGAAAACATTGCATGACCAAATTAATCAAATTTTAAAGGTTGGCCATGTTAGAAGTCGGAGGAATTGACGTGCGTGTATGAATGTGGAGGAAGCTAGAGAGGTTTGCCAGGATAGAGTAGTGTGGCGGTTCATTCTCTCTGCCTACGCGTGAAATGACGTGATGGTTTGTTTGCTTGTCGCGAGAGAAAGTGGTAGTGAAGCCCAGGTGGTAGAAGACCAATTGGACGACCAAGGCTGCGATGGGAGGATGAAGTTGGGAGAGATGGAGCAAGATTGTTAAGAGTGTCAGATTGGAGGGTCGAAGCGGAGGACAGGAGGAGTTGGAGGCGAAGAATACTGGAGGCTAAGACTTGATATGGGCTGTAGGGCCATCGAAGAAGAAGAAGTCGCCAGAGAAAATTTACACGCTTCTCGGTAAAAGAGTTTCATCTGCTTCAGATCATCATCATCATCCTAAGCTCGACAGCCCTGGGTGGGCCTTGGCTGAATCCAGGAGCTTCCTCCATTCTTGTCTGTTTGATGCCCCCATTCTCCAATTTCTCACTTGCAACACCGATGCATCCGTGTTGACACTGTCCATCCATCGCATTTGGGCCTTCCTGGTCTTCTACGTCCCTGTGGTACTGAGAGCGTGAGGCGTTTTGTAGGGTTGTCGTCGTCCATTCTGATTATGTGACCAGCCCATCTCAAGCGCCCTACTTTGATGGATCTGATCACATCGGGCTCTTTATAGATATCATATAGCTCTCGGTTATATCGACATCTGCTTCAGATGGAACCCTTTTATTCCAAGATACACACCCGAAACCAACAAAACTTTGACTTCATTTTTATCAGATTTTACTTTTGACAGTTGGAACCTTCTTACCTCAGGTGATGTCATGTTAATTACTCAGCAGGTAATATTTCGTGTGTGGAATGATCCATTTTACTTGCTTTTTGGAAGCTATTCATCTTGAAAACATTACCATCTCACCGATATTGTTTTAATTATAAACTTTAGTTTAGCCATTATATAAGTTATAATTTATTATTATTCAATGCTTCTTGATTGAATGTTTTAATAATATGTGATTGTAAAGAGTCTTGTTATGAAGAAATACAATTATATATTTATATTTTATATTTGATCATGGTTATTTAACGTGGTTATTTAATCTGTATATAGACGAATTACAAGTCTTGGTGTCGAGAATGTATGAGGTATGCAAGTCGAACGATTTAATGATGAATGTCGGAAAGTCAAAGGTGTTAGTTTTTGAAAGGGAAGAGCAAATGACTGTTTGTAATATAAGTGTAAATGAAGAGAACTTGGAACAGGTGAGGGAATTTGTGTATTTAGGTAGCATGTTCACAGCGGATGGCCGAACGGACAGTGATGTTGAAAGAAGGGTTGGTGCGGGTAACAAAGTGAATGGAGCTTTAAAAGTAGTTATTGGAAACAATAATTTATCAATGAAAGCGAAAATGGCCGTTCACAATGGAGCTCTGGTCCCAACCCTTATGTATGGAAGCGAAGCATGGAACTGGCAGAAGAAGGATGAGAGCAGAATAAATGCGGTAGAGATTAGGTCCCTAAGACGTATGTGTGGTAGAACGATGTACGACTGAATCTCAAATGCTGATATTAGGAAGGAATGTAGAGCGAAAGAAGGTATTATGAACAAAATTATGAAAGGTTCGTTGCGTTGGTCCGGACATATGGAGCGCATGGGTGAAGAAAGATGGTTAAAAAAGTATACGCTAACGATGTAAATGGAGTAAGGAGTCGAGGTAGACCGAGAGAAACATGGCATGACCAAATGAATCAAATATTAAAGATTGGTCATGTCAGAAGCCGGAAGAATCGACGTGCGTGTATGACTCGCTGTATGAATGTGGAGGAAGCTAGAGAGGTGTGCCAGGATAGAGTAGTGTGGTGGTCCATTCTCTCTGCCTACCCCTGCGGAGAACCGGCGTGATGGTTTGTTGTTGTTGTTGGACAAGTGTATGAAAGAGCTGAAAGGGTACCGTAGGTGCCAAAATGAGCGGAGTGTCAGTAAGCTGTCTCTTGTATGCGGATGACGCTGTCCTACTTGCAGACAACGAGCATGAACTACAAGTCCTGGTAAATAGTATGTACGAGGTATGCATGCGAAATGATCTGATGATGAATGTTAACAAGTCCAAGGTAATGATTTTTGAAAAAGAAGTAATCACGACAGTCTGCAACATTAGTGTGAATGGTGAAAATTTGGAGCAAGTAGTTGAGTTCGTGTATTTAGGTAGTATGTTTACAGTGGAGAGGGATATTGAAAGAAGGGTTGGGGCAGGCAACAAAGTGAATGGTGCACTTAAATTTGTCATCGCAAACAATAACCTATCCAAAAAAGCTAGAATGCCAGTGCACAATGGTGTTCTTGTACCGACCCTTATGTATGGAAGGGAGGCATGAAACTGGCAAAAGAAGGATGAAAGTAGAATAAATGCAGTAGAAATGAGATCTCTTAGACGAATGTGTAGATACTCTGGGTATGATAGAGTGTCGAATGAAAATATAAGAAGTGAATGCGGTGCGAATAATGGTGTTTTGAATAAAATAATGAAAGGATCATTAGGATGGTTTGGACATATGGAAAGAATGGTAAAACAATTATATGTAAATGATATGAATAGAACCAGAAATCGGGGAAGACCGAGGAAAACGTGGCACGATCAAATAAATCAAATATTGAATGTCGGCCATGTGAGGAGTCAGAGAAATCGACGCGTGTGCATGACACAATGTATGAATGTTGAGGAAGCGGGAGAAATATGTCAGGAAAGAAAAGTGTGGCAGTCCATTCTTTCTGCCTACCGCTTCGGAGAGACGGCGTGATGTTTATTTAGTTAGTTACACATATATGAATACATAAAAAAAAAACTTGTTAAACGTACTATTACCTCTTTGTTGTATGTTGCATGTCTTATATTTGATATATTTTATGTTATTGCGTAGATTTTCACGGTTGGCAGCAATATGTTCTGTGTGATTTTGGGTAATAAAATGTGATTTCTCTTTCTCGATCGACGTTTCGGAGATCGTTGCAGTCTCAGTTTTAAAACATTAATCAATTCCTTTGTCGTGTCCCGACTAGATTACTGCAATGGAGTCTACGCCAACACCCCCAAACAGCAAACAAATTAGATCCAGTCTGCATTCAATGCAGCAGCAAGACTGATAAGGGGTGTGCCAAAGAGTTGTCACATAACGCAGCATCTTAAGGAGCTCCACTGGCTGAAATGTCCAGAAAGGATACAATACAAGCTCTGCTGGACGGTCTATAAGGCGTTGCATGGAATGGCACCAGCTTATATATCTGAACTCTGCATCAACGAAAACCTGAATGCTAGACAGTCTACACTGCGATCAGCTAAGTCTTCTACGATCGGTAGATTGACTGTGCCAAAACGCTGTCCAAGCACAAACTTTGGCGACCGAGCCTTCGCGGTAGCCGGCCCTTCAGCCTGGAACAGTCTTCCAGCAGACCTTATGTGCATTGAGAATCAATCAGAGTTAAGATCGAGACTCAAAACGCACCTTTTCAAATTATCATTTCCTGACAGGAAGGGCTGATCAACTTGGTCAGGTGCAGCCCTCATACTAAATATGTTTATTATTATTATTATTATCTAGTTGATAAAACGGAATCTTCTACAGCGCCCTTGAGATGAGTAATTCATAAAAATGGCGCTCTATAAATTATCCAATTTATTATTATTATATATATATCCATCTTCAGGGTAATGTGGTGGTGAAGACTGCAACGATATCCGAAACGTCGGTCAAAAAGGAGAAATCACACAAACCATTTTATGTTATATTATACGAAGCATTTATATCTTTATAGTTAAGTATAGCTCCTACCATATTCACTTACCGCTTGTCTATCTCACAACTTTATTACCAATGCTAGTCAAAAATGATTTCTTTCCATAGATTTAAGTTTACAATTACAAAATTTTCTAAATTTGTCTGTAATACGATTGCCTAAAACTGTAATGTAAAAATGTTTTAAAAAATAAATGAAATTTGTTTATATTCCTCGTTATTTCCATGTACAAACCATCCCAAGTTTAAGGATTGATTGTATCTCAATAGAGACGAAGATGTAAATTGTTTTTTGGAAACAGAATATGGTGGTCGAGCTGTTTACAGGACTTATGACCTGTCATTGGTTGGGTTAAGTGATCGCTTTATGTTAACAACATTCCCCATTCCGCCCTTCTTACGAACACACCACGTCTGACAAATTTTTGGAAGTTGTATATATGCTACTATGTTTCACCACGCTTCACATGTTACTAGTTCAATCTACACTAGCGCCATCTATTAAGAATAGGCAGAAAATCTTTTTTTTATTAATGCAATGTGAAAGGCTACATTTGCTAGACAACGCCAGGAGAATACTTCTCCAATTTTTATGCTTTCTTAAACTTGGACCAGTTTTTGTTTTTTTCAATTTACATCTTCGTCTCTATTGAGATACAATCAATCCTTAAAAATGATTAACCCGCAATGGGTAAAATCCAGTATTTGTCTACAAATATTGGTAACATTCTTCTCAAGTTTGTTTTTAATACACAGAGAGTTCACTTATCTCGGTACGGTCATGACGGAAGTCAACGATATGCACGCGGAGTTGGAACACACAGTTCAAAAAGACCTACGAGCTGCAGCCTCCTTGCGAACGTTCCTAAAGTCCAAGCTTCTATCCAGAAACACCAAGCTGCGTATTTATAACACCATCATCAAGCCAGTGGTGACATATGGTTCTGAGTCGTGGACAATGACTCTAAAAGAACAACAAAGAATCTACTGGTTTGAGAATAGAATACTTAGAATGATCCTGGGACCCAGACCCGGTGTTGCAGCGGGAACTTGGAGGCATAGGACCAACCAAGAGATCCGTACGACGACTAGCAGCCCCTTATAACGAGCACCGTGAGAGCCGGTCGCCTAGCATGGATTGGGCACGCATGCCGAGCCGAAAAGACCAGAGCAATCAAGACCCTGTACGCGTCTAGACCGACTGGAGTAAGACCTCTAGGAAGGCCTAGACAGCTCCTAATGGACAATGTTCTGGCTGACCTGGCTAGGTTGGGCGAATCGGACTGCTAGGAGCAACAGGTGCAGGATCGAGGAGCTTGGCGAAAAATCATCAAGGAGGCTAAAACTCTTCAAGAGTTGTATGGCCATAGGAACGGGAACGAACAAGCTATCCCAGTGATCCACATATTTATATGAAGGATTTCCTTTCCATTGCATTTATTCTTTACTTACTTTCATCTCACATTTTTATTCCTGCTGGTAGCATAGGTAAGTATTCTCTGCTTCATAATACGGTTCTGCCAAGTCTCATGATCCAGGGTCATCTGGCAGGTCAGTCCTGGTGTCCTCATGTCGTTCCTAACTGTGGACATTCACGTTGTAGGTCCCCTCCTTCCACCTTCCAGTTGCAGGGTCTTGTGGACGATGTGGTCATCGTCTCTCCTGCCCACATGGCCGTACCACTGCAGACGACGTTCCCTATCCTTTTCCGCTATGGGAGCTACTTTTAGGCTTCCTCTGATGGGCTCGTTTTTAGCTTATCCAGCATCGTAACCAGTAACAAAACGGTAAATATTTAAATTTATTTTATTTATTCACATGGGCTGCTTTCGGCAAATTGCCAAATTGCGTCCAAACGATTTGCGAACCACGTAAAATATATTTGACATGCACATCCTCCCTGGGAGACATCATGCTCTGGTTTGATATCACAAAGGGTGTTAAGCAGGGCAGCGTGATGTCCCCATGGTTGTTCAATCTGTATATGGACAAGTGTATGAAAGAACTTAAAGGTATAAATTCTGGTGTTAAGATGAGTGATTTGTCTGTAAATTGTCTGCTTTACGCGGACGATGCCATTCATAAATGCACCATTCATTTTGTTACCTGCCCCAACCCTTCTTTCAATACCCCTCTCAACTGTAAACATACTACCCAAATACACAAACTCATCTTCTTGAGATTTTCCAGATTTTCACCATTCACGCTAATTTTCAAAAATCATTACCTTGGACGTATTCACATTCATCATCAGATCATTTTGCATGTATACCTCACACATACTATTCACCAGGACTTGTAGTTCATGTTTGTTGTCTGCAAGTAAGACAGCGTCATGCGCATACAATGACAGCTTACTGACATTTCGCTCATTTTGGCACCTGCATCCAACTCTTTCAGCTCTTTCATACACTTGTCCATTCATAGATTAAATAACCACGGGGACATTACGCAACCCTGTTGGACACCTTTATTGATATCAAACCAGGCTGTAAGATCTCCATTTACTCTGACACTAGCAGTGCTTTCCGTGTATAGCGACTTAATTGCCGTGATCAGTTTAGTATAACATTTAAAAATATGTTTTTTTCATAATATGCCAATGTCATCACCAAGAGAGATGTGCAAATAATATACTAGATTACCTTGTGTGAAAAATTAATACCCACAACCTATTTGAAACTTGACGTTTCATACAAAAAATCGCGGGAATAAAGGACCGCCATATTTCCATACGCGCGTTCAAATCTTAATAATTTGACCAATAAGCAAACATCGCAGATTTGGTATAATAAATCCGCCATATTGTCTAATGCGCGGACTGATAAAAAAAATTTACCAATTGCAAACAAGTAAACTTCTTGAGTACCCCGTTTGTGCAAAACGAATTTAACACTTGAGCCAATTATAGACGAGTATAAAGTTTTTAACCAACCAGATTCTAGTGAAAGGTATTCCGCGCACGCGCAGATGATATAATTTAAATTCGAACATAACCAGTTCTTATTTTTTTAATAGTTATATTTTATTTGTCTGTTTAGGCGGTCGCTTGCGTTCGTTCAAAGTTTTCAATGCGTGAAGTGTTTTGACGTCTTCTTAAAATAAGTGCCTTGAAAAACAAGTTAATTAATACTAGTTTTTATTTACATTTTAAATGTATGTTTACTTGTAAAAATGATTTCATCTATGAACTAATATTTTTAACAGTATCATTTTACACCTAGCTAGAGCATTATCACATAATACAATATAAAATAAATGCCCTTTGAAGGTGAAATATGAAAATTTGCCCACTAACAGAAAATACATTGAGTAATAAAAAGAGTCGATTTGACAAACGGTCGATTTGCTCTTTTCATGTTTTCTTCTGAAATAATACTACTATAATTTCGCATCCTGGCATTTTTCTCTAGCCCTCTCTACATCCTTACAGCGTATCATGCACAAACATCGATATTTTCGACATTTTTAACTGGGTAGGCAGAAAGAACGAACCGGAAAACTGTCCTTTTCTAGACATACTTCTTTCGATTCCTCAACATTCATACATCGCATCATGCACGCACGTCGATTTCTCCAACTCCTCACGCGACCGACATTCAATATTTGATTTATTTGTTCGTGCCACATTTTCCTTAGTCTT